>WAAB01019734.1:389013-466203 GCA_013389865.1 Piaya cayana
GTGCTGGCCTCTTCTCCCAAGTGACAGGGGGCAGGACAAGAGGGAATGGCCTCAAGATCTGCCAGAGGAAGTTTAGGTCAGACATTAGGAAAAAAATTTTCACAGAAAGGGTTATTGGGTGCTGGAACAGGCTGCCCGGGGAGGTGGTTGATTCACCTTCCCTGGAGGTGTTTAAGGCATGGGTGGACAAGGTGCTAAGGGACATGGTTTAGTGTTTGATACGAACGATTGGACTCGATGATCTCTTCCAACCTGGTTAATCTATGATTCTATGATTCTGTAAAAACACCTGCCAGACAAGGCTGTACGATCCTGTGTCAGGGAATTAAAAACTCCTTCAGATTACATATGGAACTGTATTGGAGGGAAGTCACCTGAGATGTTGGATTTAAGCGGTGTAAAGATTAGGAACAGCAATTTGTGTGTCAGTGTGAACAAATCTTACTGATAGTGTGTGATTACCCAGCAGGTGGGAGATGTAAATCAGTAGCCTGGAGAGAATTGGGATATACAAGAATGGCACAGGGGCATGCCCTCTGCAGCTGAGTTCCAGGAAATCTGACCTTTGGTTATTTTGGATGCTGGCGGATAGAAGCCTTTTCCTTTCTGTCTGAGCACTGTGACTGAAGAAATTTTCATTCCTATGTTTTGCATTTTATCCTGCTGGCTTTTCCCAGACAGGATTGATGAGAGCAGGTGAGATGGAAATCCCGTTGTGTAAGCATGGCATGCAGAGATTTCTGTTCCTTGTAGGGTGTATTTGATAGATAGACTGTGGGAAGTGTTCCTTTAGGATTCTGAAAACAGTATGTTCTTTTGTAAATACAACTCTATTTCCCTTCCCCATTCACTGAGGTAAAATAATGCTCTGGCTGTAAATTCTCTGTAGTCCTTCTGTGGCTTCACTTAAATAGATCTGGAAATGTGCTTTCATTGATATGGATTCTTTTTTTCTTTCTCTTTTTAATGTTGTGTTTATTGAAGTATTTGCTTAAGGAAAAGCAAAAGCAGATAAAATAGAGGATACTGAGTGAGTATGGCAGAAGAACTCAGCAGCAGGTCTGATGAGAGCAGATATGGACAAAACTTGTTTGTTTTGGAATTAATTATGAGTTTTCCTTAATGCAACTACTTGGTGACCCTGTGACCCTTTTTACATTTACATGGTGTGACTTTAGCCATTAAGGTTTCCCTTTTTTTGCTATTGTGGTAACCTGAAAAGCAGGTTTATTTTCTTTTGTACTTAATTTTGATTCCATGGCAGTGAACAACTATGGCCTTGATGTAAGTTGCTGCTGCTGTCCTCCCAATACTTTTCCAATTTCTGCCCACAGAATGGGAAAGTGAGACTGGAAGTGACTCTTTGAGTCATAGAATCCACCTCTCTGCTACAGTAGGCATTGCATCTCATAAATCCCATTAAAAACAAACAAAATCTTGTCTTGAAACTATGTTTTCACCTACCTCACTTGTACTGAGATATCCTAACTCGTTTAAAAAATGCTGTTCATGAACTTCAAAGACCTCAGCTCTGCTCAGTGTTAGCATAATAAACTTCCCCTCCTCTAATTGCGTTACTGCTAAATAAGCTTTTTTTCCCAACTGATAAAATGCAGGATATACACATGAAAATACGGCATATAGGTGTTTGTTTCTTTCCAGTTACTGCTTCCAGAATGCTGTTTTGGGACCTCACTGATTAGAAACTTGATTTCTTTGTCCAGCCTCCATGACTGGTCAGCCTGTTCTTGAAAGGTAGTTACCTGGCTTGAAGATTCGATCATGTGGTATCCTGGGTTGTCAAAACTCTCCTGTGGAGGTTTGTTTAAAGCTTTGTTTAAGGTTTGTCTAAATGCTCGCTGAGGTGAGTTATGGGAATTTAGAAACTATTGTTTTGTCAGTATGTATTCTGTAAAGAATGTAAGAATAGGGTGGAAGATCCAGCATTGCTAAATGATAGTAGAGTAGGGGAAGAAATGCTTGACTTTTCTAAGTGTTACAGGCTGAGACTAATTGCCTTGTAAACAGAAATATTCCAGGACATCTCAATTGTGTGTTTAAAGTCAGCATTAGAGAATTCTCACCCACAGGGAGGATTTGATTTTAGAATGCATTGACAAGTATTGTTAATGTCTCTGTGATAGCTTTTCTAATTCAGTAAAACAAAAATACTTCAAGAATGGTTTTATGATTTTGTTAAAGGAAATGGCATAATCTGAGCCCATGTCTTCTGGGCAGAAATGGAAAAGAGAAAAATCTCCTTAGAATTTCTGGTTTCCAGGTGTTTTTTTTTCCTAATTCAGAACTTCCATTGTCTCCAGTGATTATCTGAAATGAAATTCTGAACATGTAGAGGTTTGTCCATCCTTAGCCATGCTCTTAAATTGTTTCCTCTTCTTCCAGCTCTGTTTGATTTCCTGGACTGATACCATAACAATCTGAATTGATTCCATAGTTTATGACTAGTATAATAACCAAAGTGCAGTGCTTGCATTTTAGTTTTTAAAATTAAGGTTTAAGTAGATTCCATCTTCGTCTTATAGTCTAAGGATTTATCATTGACCTCTGACAAGGGAAATAATATCGTCTTTTTAGATAAATGCAACATACACCGCATAATTCCAGAAATATCTATCTAGCACTGGATTCTTTTGGATTCATATGCTAGTAGTCATGGAGTTGTTCAGGGGAAATTTTATTGATGAAGCTGGATGGGGGTCTTTCATGTATTCCTTTGAGTTGCGTATTGATGCTCTCAGGTCATAGATGCACCAATTACTTTTTTTGCAGGGCTCTGGCAGAGACAGTTTGATGTAAGTGTGTAGAATAGTGAAATTTAATCATGTGAATAGAACTGTGTATTTCTAAAAATTTAAAAAGGCTGTTTAGGGCTTAGTAAATAAAAACCTACTCTGAGTCCAGTAGTTCATCCACGCCTTTATAACAGAATTACAGGTCATCTTAATAATCCTCTCTTTTATCCTAATATAAAATATTGGACATTGCTTCTCCACTCACAGAGTCAGTCAACAGTATTTAATGCTTTTGGCACGAAGAACACTAGTTTTTTGAATGTCAGAAAGTTACAAGGTCTGTTCATATATTGTTCTACCACATGATGTCCTCCTAACCCAGCTTAGAATTGTCAAATGCATGCAGTCCAATTTCAACTGTAAAATTTTGTAACATTTAGACATGCATTTATATAAAAGGCATCAACCTTCTTACAGACTATTACTCTAACCAGAAATATATATGTTATTTTTTCAGTTGCTGTGTCTGAATTTTCAATTTTTTTTCTGAGTCTGAACATTGTAAATACAGCCTTATAAACACATGCACTGAAATCCAAAGTTTTAGAAACTTAAGTGTTTTATATTTTGTTCTACTATAATGAACATAGTACAGTTTAGTGTTATTGTTACTGCTTGCTACTTTGTGGAAATATTTCTTACTAGTTGTGTACTTTTTTGCGCCAAGGCATGATGTGAATGTTGCTCACGTGCAAGAGTTGTAATTAATTTTGTTATGAATAAATGACTTTGAACAAAATTTCTAGTATTTGTATTTGAGTTATGGTACTAATACAGTCTTTAGATTTAGCAATCATTTCTTGCTTTAAGTATTTTTTGTCAAAACCAGGTATACTTCATGATGCTACTGTAGCATATTTTTGTGTACTTCATGAACACCAGTTTTCTGCCAGTTCATACAAATCGAGTGGTAATCTCACATCCTCCTGTTCCAAATAAAGGAAAATATTTAAACTTAAAAGACTCTCAGGAGCCTTGGGAATTTCAGTGATAGTGCAGCGTGCTGTGGGCATTGACTCCTTGCAGCTCTGTCACAGTGATTAAATCTACTGCTTAAGAATATTAACCTAAAAAACCCCCTTGCTTTGTTTGCAGCAGAGTCAACAGATCTGATATTTTCCATGTGTATCTGTGCATATTAATACATGTGCATAGATCCTATTTCTCACAGAGGTACAAGTAAAACTTCACCTCTTCCTGCTCATCTGATCTTTTTAATGTGGTAGGCGTTTACATTGGGCAAAATCTGTTTATAGTAATACACATTTTACAAGATGGCTGAATAGTAGTGAAAGGAAAATTTTGCAATACAGATATCTGAATTTTTGAAAGATTACTTCCAAATCTTGTCCTTACTGTGTTCACTAAGTAAGACACAGACTTACTTCATACCACACAGCTTTCTTTTGATACGGAACTTAAGTTTGACCTGAACTTTAGATGGAATTTTGAAATGAACCCATTCTTCAGTTAAAAGAAAAGGAAACTTGTTAATATGAATATTGCTAGGGAAATTAAAGGAACTGTTTTCCATGGAATTCTCAGTAATTGGTCCCTCCCTCTCCCCTAAAGGCACCCAGTACTATTTAAAGTAATTATAGTAATCAGCATAGTGCTCTGGCACAGATTACATTCAGGAAAAAATTGTTCTAGCATGCTAGTGAAATATGCTTTGAGAAGTTAATCCGGTATTTGTTTAATTAAATAACGGCAATAAAATATTTAATTGTACTGTAAGATTTTTATTCCTGTCATCCAACCAGACAAAAGGTTCAGAACACAATGTATGCCAAATAATGAAAACACCTCAGACACATCCAATATCATCATGATTACAGATTAATGAAAAAAACTGATTGTCATATGCACAATTATTTAGTTCCCTTTATGCTATTTGAGGCTGAATAAAAAAGGGAAATATCCCTCTCCTCCCCCAAAGCAGTCCTGTTTGTTTCTGAGGAATGTTAATCAGCTGCCTAGTGCCAGCAGGCTACAATCACCAACTACTAATTAGTTTTAGATAATGATATTGGTAATGACCCTCTAGTTCCTCAGAGGCAGTAGACTGAGCTTGAGTCATGTTTATTCAGCTATTTATCAAGAAAGTTATTGTGACATGCAAGGTTTGAACATGTTTAATGCCAAATAGTTTTCTTTAATTTAATAGTATCACCACAATGATTTTTTACAGATTTTTTTAAAATAACAGCTGGTTTTGAATTAACTTCCCATTAAACAATGATAGTATTTGTCTCCTTGTTAGTCCAATTTGTGTGATTACTCTCTTGGACATCTTTACTACTCAGGCAGTTATCTAATTACTGGAGATAAGAACACTTAATTGGAGAAGAGTTTTAAATGAACTTCCTGTTATATTGCCTCTTTAGGAGGCCTGTGTCTGGTTTAATGTCAAAACAATACTCTTACATGGCTTTTTTTACAGGATGTGAAGATCTCTGGTTTGCAATCAGGTAGGTATTCCACAAGGTTATAATGCGTTAGAGCTGCCAGCTATGAGGGGTTGACAGAATAGTTTGAATCTCCACTCCATTTCGAGTTTTTACTACAACTGTCAGATGCAAGGTTATGTTTTGTGTTCCAAGAAGTTATCAAGATACTTTTCATCATCAGAGTAGAGAAAAAATGCTGTAATTGATGGGATGATAACAAATATTGTGGAATGATTTTCATAGAATCATAGAATCACCAAGTTGGAAGAGACCCACCGGATCATCAAGTCCAACCATTCCTATCAAACACTAACCTATGTCCCTCAGGACCTTGTCTGCCTGTCCCTTAAACCCCTCCAGGGAAGGTGATTCAACCCCCTCCCTGGGCAGCCTGTTCCAATGCCCAATGACCCTTTCTGTGAAAAAATTTCTTCCTAATGTATCTTCCTAACGGTAGTCATCCATTTAATTACTTCATAATATAGCGCACCTTCTACCGAATTTGTTTTAAATGTTGTGGATATGGCATTTTGGTGAGAGTAAAGTTAGTTTTTATCAGAGCCTGGAAAACTTCCCTGTACTGAATGTTTCTCAACAGATGCTCCTGTAGAGCCAAAATGTTTTAATAAGTTACTCTTTGAGCTCTGTTGGAAGGATGAGCACAAAGGAAGGTGGCTAAACACCTGGTTTGAAAGATTTGTTATAAGCAGTTAAAAATCATACATACTTTGTTTTTTAGACACAATTGGACCTATGGGTCAATCATACATACTTTGGTTTTTTAGACACAATTGGACCTATAGGTCCAATTGTGTCTAAAAAACAAAGCATGCATGATTTTAACACCTGGACCTATGTGTACGTGGAGCAGTGATTACGCCTGGAGTGTGAATTGCAGTGAGTCTGGGGCTGCAGTAGGGGAGCAAAAATGAGACATTTTAGCACTTCAGGTTGCCACTTTGGTGTCGGTTTTCTCTCTGGTTAGTTTAGGTGGGGAAAGGGTTGTGCTTAATGGTGGATGTGGAAAAACACCATGTCTGTTTCCTTGTAGCATTGCATGTTGAAAATGAGACTACAGGAAGCAGAAATGTAACTTATTTGTTTCCTGACTGACCTGTCTCTGCTCCTACTAAACCCTGTAGGACTTACTTGACCTCTTACCACTTACAACACCAAAACCCTGTCAGAAGATCAAAAGGAGAGGACTGCAGAATATTTAACCTTTCTGGTTTTTGTGCTCTTTTTGTCTTTCCAGGGCTGTCTTCTGTTTATACATGTTTAGTGTCTTAGAGTAAAAGCCTGAATGTTATCCCTACTCCCAAAATATTTGGCATTTAAAGCCATAATTTTTGTTAAATTCATGTTTGAGTTGCAGTTCTGAAAATGCTTGCAACTGCTTTCTGGTGGTATGTTGAGTCTGGTTTTGTTTTGGTTTTGTAATTGGAAGTTCTCTAGTATGACTACCTAGTTTTGACCAGCTGAGCATTAGAAGCTAACAGAAATGTTTTCCTTTTATTTGTGGTGAGCCACCTTCAAGACCTATGAAATTGTGTTTATGCTATCAAGAAAATGTGATAATTTTGTATTCCACTCAATAGAGCATCTGTCTGAGAAAAGGAATATCTTCTGTTTTGTTCTGGCTTCAGTAAAGTTTCTATCAATTACAGCAAGTGTAAGAATCATTAATGAGACTCTGAGTTGCAGTCTCTCATGTGATCCTTCTGCCTGGCCCAAGAAGTCTTGAATTATTTTCCTTACAGTAGCATGTAATGCACATGGACATTTTTTCTATTTATGCCACACCAATTTAATGCTTCCTTTTATTATAGAAATAAGGAAAGATTGCAGCTTACTAAGGTGATAAGAAGTGTGTGCTTCTTCAGTGAAGAGTGGATGTTTTATAGTTTGGGTGTGCCATACTGTCGTGTGTCACATGATGTCACCCACAAGAGGGTTATGTTGTGCTGAAATGACAAGCTCCTCATAACTTGAATTTCTGTATTTCTTTGGCAAAGCCTCTTAATGATGGTGATTTATGTTTCAAGTCTTCTGTCAGCATCAGTTCTCTACAGCCTGTCTGCTGTGTGAAAAATGTGGATCATGAACTTGTCAGTGAGGCAGAGGCAAGAATGTTTTACAGCCTTTTTAATTATTCTGAAAGAAGAAAAAATTCTGTACATGCATTTGTTCACATTTGTCCAGTGAACTTTTGAGGGTAAAACTACCTTTCAAGTCCAAGAAGTACGGCAGAGCAATGTAGTAGCAAGTGCTGCTACTTGGAGGAATTCTGCTGACATTTATTCTAAAGAACCTATTTAAGTTCCTCTTAACCTTGCTTTGGTTTTTTTATCAGTTACCTAAAGGTATGAGAATTTTTTTGGTTTTTACTTTCTTGTTCTAGATAGCTGTAGGAACAAGATTTACAAAGGTTGCAAAAATTTGTTCTGACTTCTTTTCTTATTTCAGCCAATGCATGAATTTTAATAGAACTGTTTAAACCAGAGCTCTGTTTGACATTTGCATGTGCTTTGGTGGGAAGTTAAAAAAAGTTAGTGTAGTCAGCATGTTTTGTATGAATATTAAAAGACTAGAGAAAGAAGACTGCTGGTTACATGAACAAACCATTCATCTTTGTCCCTAGAAACCTTAAGGAACATACAGAAAAGTAAAGATTTCCATTAGAATATTTTCTAACGATAAACACAGAAACTATCAGTAGGATTTTGATACTGTTCATATGAATATTGGAGGAGAAAAAGGTACCAAAAAAGGTGAAGAGAATTTGCATTCCCTTAACAAAAGTTTAAAAGTAGTGCAGCAATGAGATAAAGCTTGCACTAGTGGTGAAATTGCTTAAATGGCTTCAGTCTAGCAAGCCAAAATGGAACACTTTAGTTTCAGAAACTGGAGTTTTGGATTTTAATAACAATTTTCCTCCAAATATTTTCAGTGTAACTATTATTGTGGTGAGTAGATCTTCAGTTTCAACTGAATTGAACTCTGAATTCCTTAAGTTTTCATGCAGTACTAAGTTTTGATACGTTGACCAAGAAAAAAGCAAGCTGATAGTGTCTGGGAGTGGTGGTATCTCATTTCTATTGTAACTTACTATATTTGAATTTGCACACCCTCCAATGTACAAACTCATGAAAATTGTATTTCAGTGTCCTTATTTTCCCTTTCTGTCTTGAGAGCGTGATTTCTTTTTGTTTTTGTAATGTTGTTCTGTTGTGGCAAGAGGCTTTACAATGAAGAAGAGTCTAGACCTTAAAAGATAGCCTCATTGATCAGGGAACAGTAGGAAATGTTTTGACCATTTTCCTGAAACTGGCTTGTCAAAATTGAAATTTCAGCTTTTTTGATTTTGGGAAGTATGCATGTATCTGTCACCAATATGCACAGCACATGGAGAGACCTAGCATGAAATGTGGGAGATTTGGATTTAAATCTCTATTCTCCTTGGTTCAGAGCAGTTTATCTTGCATTACCTAGAACCAGGCAGGCACGGACTTGAATATGGATCCCTTGTTTCAAACCATGCCATTAGACAGGTTGATCAAGCCAGAACACAAGGGGATATGAATAAATACATATGTATGCCTCTTCTGTGACATATCTCTGTGCAAAGAATGCAGCTTAAAACAGCATCTCATCCTAAAATTTAATCAAAAATACTCTATGTCTATGCATATAAATAGCAAATAATTAGTTATACTCAGAATAACTCGTTAAAATTTCATTTAAAGCCATTAGGGTTAATCTGGGCATTTAAGAGGTCATTATCAAGCAATTAGTTTGCTTTCTGTTGAATAATGGATTTTTTTAAAATGCATCTGAAAGGAGAAATTGCTTTGGAAGAAACAAGTAACAAAACTAAATAAAATTAGTTGATGTCTGATGAAAGAGCTCTCAGAAATTAGTATCTGTTTTCTTGGAAAGTCAGCTTGCTTTCTGATAGCCTATTCTTTCCCCTCCCTCCTTAGCTCTGCAGAAAAGTTACATTTCTGTCCCTTTTACCATTTCTATTGTTTTTACATCATAGAAGACCAAATTATTTCCTGAGTGATGAAATGGGGAGAAAAACATATTGCTTGAGAGATAAAGTACTTATTCAAAAACTAATTATGAAAATTCAACATTCTGTGCTGGAATGAAAGATGTCTTAAGCTTCCTACTTCTCACTATCGCAATCATAGAATCATGTAATGGTTTGAGTTGGAAGGGACCTTAAGGATCATCTAATTCCAACCCCCTGCTGTGGGCAGGGACACCTCCCTGCAGACCAGGCTGCCCAAAGCCCCATCCAACCTGGCGTTGAACACCTCCAGGGACGTGGCAGCCACAGCCTTGTTGGGCAACCTGTTCCAGTGCCTCACCACTCTCATGGTGAAGTTGTTCCTCCTTATGTGTAGTCTAAATCTACCACTCTCCAATTTATAGCCATTGCCCCTTGTCCTGTCGCTACCTGCCTTGTGGGGTAGTCTGTGTTCTGCAATGTCTGGACAGTAAATGCATCCATAATAGTGAGTGATTTCCTCAACTTGAGGAGCATATTGATGTTGAGCAATAATATTGTTATTTCAGTTGTATAAACTTTCAGAATTATCATGGCAGCTGAATGACTGGGAGAGTACAAAGTGAGAGGGATGGCGGTGTCAGGATCTCTGGAGGCTCAGTCTATGAATCACTTTTCAGTAGTTAGTTGTTCATGCTTGGTGTTTAAAAAAATAAACAAATGTTTTAATTCAGGAACACTATTTGATGGTAATTTTTGTAACAATGAGATATTGTTAAGGAAACATTATGAAGTACATTAGGTACTGAATGTGGTAAGGAGAGATAGAAAACAAGGTTATAGACTGATAGTACTTTCAACTCACCTCCTTTTTTCAAAGATCACTTTAATGCTGTACCGAGATCATTGTCTCTTTCTGCTCTAAATTTTGCTTATTTAAACACTTAAATACTGTAAATACTGCCTGTATGAACAGGCCTGCAAAAGAAAATTTTTTTGCTGGTGTGTTCACAAACCAGAGTAATGATACATTCAATTAAATTTTCTATGAGTTTGAGTCTAAAGAAA
Organism: Piaya cayana; assembly: GCA_013389865.1. Lineage (NCBI taxonomy): Eukaryota > Metazoa > Chordata > Aves > Cuculiformes > Coccyzidae > Piaya > Piaya cayana. The sequence continues at coordinate 399,360 of WAAB01019734.1, forward strand.
TTGCTGGAAGTCCTTGTGAGATAAAAAAACTTTCTACCTGACACTTGGAACAAATTCAACTAATAATGTGGATTTTTGGTCTTATCACTTGTCATGAATTTGTTGAAGCATCAACTTCTTTCCCAGATATTTTACTTGTATTTAATTAGTTTTATTGTGGTGTCGTGATGAGTATGCGTGAAGGCCAGTGCTGCCTCTTGATGATGCCTCATCATTGTCGTAGAGTGCTAGCAGAAGTGTACTGGTTTTCATCTTTGAGAACTGGGTGTCTGGCACAGTGTTGTCCTTAGTCAGTGACTGTGTTCTCTGCTTTTATTCCAGTTATTTCTAACTCGTGGTCATTAATGCTTTTTTCAGTGTTTAGAGAACCTGTGTCTAAGCAGAGAGATGTGGGCTGTCCCATGGGAGGGCTTAAGCCAGGAGCCTTTTAAGTCCCCATAGCACAGGCAGGACAGTGCCCTGGTTGGACATGGTGTAGTCTCATATTAAGGTCCCTGGTCCCTTGGTCAGTGGTGGTGTGGATGCAGACCCTAGGTCAGGTTGGTCAGGTTATAACGGCTGTTTCTGCACTTGAAACTCTGATAACAGAAGGTTTATAGATAACAGGTGTCATTGAGCTGACGATTTTATACAAGTTTTTGTGTAGCTGTCTCTGGGACAATTTGGAATAAGTTAGAATGGTTTTAATTATCTCATATGAGAAGAGAATTATTCCCACATACATACAGATTAATGGAATATACTTTTGCTGTATTCTGATATAGCATGATGTATATTCTCTCTGGTGGACAATGACTGAGTTAATAGACTGAATATAAAAAGTCAATTACTCTGACAGTATGCTTCAATTCTATGTGTTTTTGTTCTATTATGCAAAGCACTAGGCTAATGCAATCAGAGGATAAAATTAGGTGTACTGTTTAGTCTTTGGAGCTTTTGTCTCAGGCTTTTTGAATCTCAAAACTTGATTGCAGCATGAACCTTTTTTTCAAAAACTTAGAACAGTTTATGCACTCATTTTGATTGTGGAATGCAATGCACAGTATTTCAATTCCTTATGACATAGCTTCCTCAAAAGCGTGTAAGAAAAGAATAATTAACTTCTAGGCTCTTAGTTGCTTTCTTTGTAGTCTTGAGATCTGAAGAAAGTTTTGGATGTAGATCTGATGTTCAGCCTCTGTTTTGCTCACGTGTTTTATCCTGATGCACAAATCTGGAACTATTAATGTGTGTTACATGTTAGCTTGAGAAAAAGATTTAAGAATTCAGTTTCAGGTTAGAAATAAGCAGTCCCTGAGAAACTGTAAACTGGCAATTTAAGGGAAAGCTGGGTTGCAGCAAGGCAAATGTTAAAATAGAGATGCCTCAAAAGATGATTAAGTAACAATTTTGTTGATACTTTTGACAGTTTTGCTATCAATTTCTGTATGCCTTTGTAGTATTCATTTCATTCTTTAATTGTATCTTGCCTTAAATTGTTACTAAGCACAGAACTTTTAAAAAAAGTATTTTCAGCATAATTAAAATGATTTGCACAAGCAGTCTATTCTCTCACATGTTTAGACTGAAAATGAAACCTGTAACTTTAAAATACAGATCTGTAAACCAAAGGCAAGTTGTGACTATTTTTTTTTCCCTACTGCTTTCATGACACATTTCACAGGAGTTACCTCCCTGGCTTTGAAATCATCTTTTCATGGAACTATTTACTTTTTGATCATTTTGCTCTGCTATTCTAATGGAGCTGTAAGCTCTAGTGATGCTTCTACATCATGTGGCAATACATAGATTAAAAAAAACCCCAACAAAATAAAACCATACCAACAACAAAACCCCAAATCTCACCACAGTGTGCCAAAACTTCTAAATGATCCTTATGGAATGTATTACCTGGAGTGTTAATTGTAAGGCAAGTGCAGCAGATCAAGACTGTTACTGCTATTTGAATACATTTGGTTCTGTTTTGGGACAAGCAATCTGCAATGGCCGTTCCTGTAATGTTATTTTCCAGAGTGCCTCAGAGACACTCACTTTGATTGGCAGTGCTGTAGTGCTGGGCACTTCAGGAGAATGTATGCCTGTTATAGCAGCCTCTCAGTGTTGTTGCTTAATGTGCAGCATTCTATCAGGGCTATAATTTAGAGCAAATGGAACATTTCCCACTCCATTTAAAGACTGTTCCATTGTTGAAGGCTCATGTCCTCTTTTATGTGTTGTTGTTATTTTTGTGATGGTTTTTGAGCTTTTCCTGGTACCAATGACAGATTTATCTTGCTTCTTCTGTATTTAATTATAGTTCCAGTGGAATACTTGCTGTAAAAGAGCAAGTCTGATTTGCATTCCCTCTGAAGCTGTTTTGACAAGTAAAATACAATGAATTTCGGCATAGTGCTATTTGCAGAGTTTCAGGCCATGTTCCTGACACAGAAAACAATTGAGGGAAAGGATAGGTACTTTAAAATTTCTCCTTCCTGCTGCTTTTGTGTTTAGTAGCCATGGAGTCCCTATTTGGATTTTTGTCTCATGCACATGAGGTACTGTGAAAACCTAAAGCTCTGAAGTTCATGACTGAACTTGTACCTCAAAACTTCACAAGCTTGAGTGAGGTTACACAGATCATACCCATTTGTTTTAGCAATAACAGAAACTTGCCCTAAGAGTAGCATCATCTTTTGTGACTCTTTTCTGTGGGCAATGAATATTTGTACCCACTTTCCCTTCTCATATCATTAGTGTGAATAGATAACTTCATGGAATTGCCTTCAGGGAGCCTCGTTTTTAGTTTTTACAAACTCTAGAGTACAGTTGTCTTATTTAATATACAGTTCTTTCCTTTCGTTTGTCCCTAGATGGTGTATTTGCACTGTGAAATTAAATCCCCTTTGTCTTTTATTATCAAGTTCTTTAAATCTGGTTACACAACTATTTTATTACTTTTAGCCTGCTACCCTCTGTCCTACATAGTTACTCTTTAAATTTTTTTTGTCAGCTTTTACTGACAAATCACTGGGTATATAAAAGCTCAGCCTGGGCTGATGGAAGTTTGGTGCAGACGCAGCAATTTTTCCTTCTTTTGCTTTTTGCAAGATTTGGACCAGAGGAAGTATTTTGATTCTTCTGTTGTTAAGAGATGTTTGAGGGACAGAAGCATACTTTTCTACACCTTAGCCTTTCTGACCACTTACTCTGTTGAGTTAGGAGGCTGTGGTCTCCTTGCTCTAAGCCTGTGCAAGTAATTTCTAATGTCTTTTTGCTTTGTTCCTCCATTTCATTCACAAGGTTGCTGATCTACCATCCTGGGTTTGAGGACTGGTTATCATAGTTTGTAACCTATTGGATGTGGTGCTCTGTCTGCTACCAGTAGCCTGTTTGAGTAATTTTTCCCAGTGTGGCAAGGTAACGCATGTAAATAGTAGTTTTGTTGTCAACTGCCTATCTGCCTAAATATGTCAGATTCTCATTTCAACTGATGCAGTGTTCAGCTTTATTGATTAGATTTGAACTGTTCTGCTTTAAACTAGTGAAAGATCTGTACTCTCTTTTTGTGTTTTTGTGATTTTGAAACTGTACTTGCTATGTTGTAGCTTAGCTTAAGCAGCCGCTCATAAATGACTAGGCCTATTTGCAGTGCCTGCAATTTAATATGTGGTCACTTCTAGGTTCATAAACTTATTTTTCTGTAACTACTTCTGTTGTGAGAAGTAGGACTACTTTTTCACTTTCCAGGCTGATTTTAATTACAGTGAGATGAAAGTAGGCTTTTGATGAATTTGATCAAAAAAGCAGAATTGCCCTTCTATCCTTATAAAATATGTTTCTTGAGCTGCAGCATAAAATGTACTATATACCTTCCACTAAAATGAGATGTCTCACTAAAATAAAGATGTAGTACAGAAAGAATTGAAGCTTCTTCATGCAGCTCCAGCTGCAGGACTGAGATATAAATGAATGGGAAAAAAGTAACAATTTGCTTTCAAATGATTCAGTAATCAAGAACTGGTATTTTCCTCTACTGGGGAGAATTCCACTTATAATTGCAGCATACCCCGTGCATCAAATAATACATTTTCATCTTTGTCTAAGTTATCTTCCATGTTCTCCATCCAAAATGTCCTCATAAGGCTTAAAATCCTGCTTGATTATTATAGCTACTCTTTCTGTCTCTGATATGTCACACTTCCAGTTATGTTCCTCATTTAGCCATCTCCTTCTCCAATGCAATAATTAGAAGATCTACATGCTTCATATTTGTTACAAGGGAATATTTGTTCTGTTTTACTTGATTTCTCAAGTATATTTAAATATGCTCTATTATGCAGTGTTACCAAACAAGTATGGTGTCTGCACTACTCATTTTAATCACTGCTTATCACAACTCAGTTCTGATGTGGTAATATTCCATTTAAAATACTCACTTAGCTGCCTGCTTTAGGGAAATGCACCCTTCTTCCTACTGTAGACTGTGATTATGTAGAAGTCTCCAAGCTTGCTAACTGTATTCATCTCCTATTGCTGTTGTACTAAGTTGTGCAAAAGGTCCAGCATTTCATTTTCAAGAACCTGGACCATATGCGAAAAAGAGAGTGGCTGACATCTGTGCTCACTTTGTTTAGTTATAATACTCCCACAGCTGGCTGCCCATTTAGTAATTCATAATATTATATGAAGTGCACATGCTAAATAGACATGAGAGTCTCTGTGTGCAGATGTGCATCTCATCTGTTGTACTTTCAAGAGGTTGGTCCTTCATGCCTACAGGAGCTGGTTCTGTATAGTGAATTATGACTTTGAACAGTGCTGTTGGTCACTTGGTTAGGTTTTCTTTACGGTCATAGTGGGCTCCTACTACTCCAAGGAAATTTTATGGGAAACTGATATTTACTTATGAAAATAACATTGTTTAGCATGGTTTAGTCTGAATAATGATACTCCCACAGACACACACCTACACCCTTTTATACCTGATACTACGCATAGATATTGTTATAAAGAAATAATTTGATTGACTAAAAAGATTGCCAGTACACTAAGTCCTTGCTGGATTTTGTACATGGCAAGCTAGGCACTGAAAAGAGGCCTCAAAATAAGGCAGATACTTGTTCTTTCTTTGTCTTATCTTATTGTCTAAGAATGTGGAATAATATTCAACATTAATTACTTCAGTATCTTTTGATACATGAGATTTACTGCAGAATGGTAGTGATAGTAATGTTGGGGGTTTTTTCTTTATTTTTGTTTGATTTGGAAGCCAGGGAACACACCGGGGAAACTTACTTGACCATGTACCCAGTAAAAAGATAGTGAATTCATTTGCCTTTAAACCAGAAGTGAAATATAGTGCTTTTAAATATTGTAATGATCATTACACTGAAGGAAGAAGCTCATGGTGAGCTTCCCACCCACCAGCACTCCAGAGTCCTCTCAGTCCTCTGAATCCATTCTCTGCCAGTCTGTGTTTGTGCTTGGAATTGCCCCAGCCCAGGTGCAGGACCTTGCACTTGGTCCTGTTGAACTTCATGAGATTCGCACAGGCCACTTAGACTGTCAGGGTCCCTCTGGATGGCATCACTTCCCTCCAGTGTGTTGACTGTACCACACAGTTTGGTGTCATTAGCAAACTTGCTGAGGGTGTGCTCCGTTCTCAGCATAATTTTCAACTCTGTGGAATTCCACTGCTATTTATCATTCTCACCCACCTCTGCTGCCTTAGTGATACATATAATACAAAACAGGCATATCTTTCTGAATTTTCATAACAAATGTATTGTGATAGGTTTTATCTGAGCAGTAAGGTGTTGCTACAATAATACAAAGAAGTGGGTATGGGCTATCTTTCCACTGGATGTCACTCTCAGCTTAGATCTGTGCTAGTTTGATACTAAGGCATTGTCTACATAAGCCTGACACTTGTATGGTTTGGGTTTTCTTTTAAGAAATTATCTTTAAGATGAAGTTTTAAAGAGTTTTACTGAACCTCATGGCTTTAAGATTTTTTTGTGAGGAAAAAGTATTTAAAATGTTAATGATCACCTGTGGAGTTAGCTTTTACTAGTGTGATTCTAGTGTGTTTGAGTAGTGGATGAATTTGTGATGCTTAGTAGTGTGGAGAAGCACTTGGATGAGATACTCGGGTGTTTAGAGAATATATTAATATAAGTCTGTTGCAAGCAATTCCCTTGTGCTTGGTAGACCTGATACTACACAACAAGCTCTTTTTAATGTGATATTTAATGTTTCCTTGTTTAGTCCTTTCCTTAAAATTGCTTTAAAAAAAATAGAGCTAGTGAATAAAAAGATTCTGCTAAAAAAAGCTGTCTGCTAAATAATCATAACTTTGATATCCACATCTGTATACCTATGAAAAACTTAATTTTGCCTTAATGCTTTATAAAACTCTTTTCTATTCTCATGAATTCTGTGTGCTTTTGGCCTCAAAATATAGAATATATGCTGTATTCATTAGTATTTGTTAATCTTTATTTTTAGCAATGTATAAAGTAATATGTAATAAGAGAGAAATGTTACATGTCTGGTATGCCTTCTAGAAGAAAAATGCAGACATCAAAATCTGCTGAATTTTACTTCTTTTTTGATTTACTACTTTCCCCTACTCCCCTGAAAGCTGAGGCAAGAAGTCTAGGGGGTTAACTGGATAACCAGGGATAGCGTAGAGTGGGGGTTTTTTTTCCACTGTCTAGGAGAAAAATGTTGCTACCCACCATACAGTATTGCTGTTTGTTGATCCTTGACGTTGTGGAACTTCCAATTTATAGCTTACAAGATAGCTTCTAGTCATCATAGGGAGACTTATCCTGTGGACCCAGAAGGAATGTCCTTTCCTAGGCTGAAGGATGTTCCAACATACTAGTTCTATTTCTGTTTCTCGTTGCTGCCCTTGGAACAGTAGGATCTCTGTGGATTTTAGTGGGATCCTGTGAGACTGAGAGGATCTCAGTACAGTGTTTGCATCTCCTAATTCTCAGCAGAGCCTCTGCATACATGAGTATGTGTTTTTCTTCCATTTGGAGCATGCAAGAAGCCAATTCTTTCTCCAGTGTGAAGTGACATGTGGGAGATGTAGATTTTTGACAATCTTGAGGCTGAAATGGCTGCCATGGAGTGGATGAAATTGCATTCCTTTCCTTCACTTCCTGCCCATTTCATACATTCGGTATATGAGAGATGTGACCCTAGTAAATGTACTTCTGAAAGTCACTTTAGGCTATGTCAGTGAGCTAAAATGCTCATTAACTGATGTTCTATAATGCTCTATTAGAAGCAGCAATTTAAGGTGTATCGTGCATAGGTTTTGTTTGCCTGCATTCCATTAAGTTGTCACAGGGTGCCTGTTGCAACCCAGACCCATGAGCCACACGCTTGTGTCTGGCCCTGACAGGGGAGAAAAGTGGATCCGTTTGTCTGTGTGGCAATCCGGAGGCCAATAAGGTCACTCCCAGGGTGAACATCAAACCAGTATTTATTTCTGTCTCCAGCAAGCATAAACACACCAAGATACTGGGGCGCACAACAAAGATACGGGGTGGGTGCAACCACCCAAAGTTACAGAAATGAATCCCCAGTAACAACCCAAGTCCCTAGGATCCAATCAAGTGTGCACACCATAAGGTAATTGGGGGGGTGGGTGAGGGGAGGGTGGAGGTAGAGAGAGAGGGAAAGAAATCACCGCATTGGAGGCAGAAGATGATCTCGGGAACACGTGGTCCAGGCTGCTCTGATCCAAGTGTGTGAGTCAGTGCCCACATGGAGGAGAGAAACACCCCCTCCCCTTTGAGTCCTTATATAACCCTGTCTGTTTTGGTGGGCTTTGGAAGTGAGCAGGGGAGACGGGTAGAGAGCTGTGCCTGCTTCTGCACTGCCCTCTGCTGAACTGTGGCACGACAGACAAGTTGGTGCTACAAGTGGGTAGTCTTCTGACAAAATGTTTAAGGCAAAAGGATAAACACAGTCTGATTTGACAGTGCCACTAGTTTTGTGGCATTTTATTTTGTACTACTCCTCAGGGTTGCACAGAACAGCATGACTGCCCCTCTATAATTGCATTTCTATGACACAATTCAGGCTAACAATGCCACAAAAGAGCTTTGAAATTAACATTCTTTAAGGTAACTTGTGAAGTTTTCGTCTTTGGTCCTTAAATGTCTCATGACATTTGATTCAAAGTCAGAGCAGAGGGGACAAAATTTATATGGATGAGGGAACCTCCTTTCCCTTGTGACTACATTTTACAGTAAACACTCACATGGGCTGAAAGTGAAACACCAAGACTGAGTTTGGAGGTTCTGTACTATGATGACTTTTGCTCCCCTGGAGCTCGCTCAAACAGCTGATGCAAGTGTGAACAGCTAGAAACAATACAGAGATTAAGTATGCCAGTCTGGTTTAATTTACAAAGTTTCTCAGTTGTTGGTAACGTCTACTCCCTGTGTGTTCTCTAAATGCCAAATCAGCATGTTTGTATTCCAGTCTCATCTGTGAGTTATTGCCCAAGTATAAGCAGGCCTAAATTATTGCAGTTTATACATGGCTGTCGTAGTTTCAGCTACTCCTCTAAAGTCTTTTTGTTTTAATATTTTCTTTGACAATTCTGTTGAAAATGTTAGCAATGATAATGATTATGTTTAATACTATTTCATAGAATCATAGAATCACCAGGTTGGAAAAGACCCATTGGATCATAGAATCCAACCATTCCTATCAAATACTAAACCATGCCCCTCAGCGCCTCATCCACCCATTCCTTAAACACCTCCAGGGAAGGTGACTCAATCACCTCCCTAGACAGCCTGTTCCAGTGCCCAATGGCCCTTTCTGTGAAAATTTTTTCCTAATGTTAAACCTGAACCTCTCCTGGCAGAACTTGAGGCCATTCCCTCTTACCCTGTCCCCTATCACTTGGAAGAAGAGGCCAGCATCCTCATCTCCACAACTTCCTTTCAGGTTCTGCAAAGGGATCTGAACAGGCTGGACTGCTGGACTGAGAACAATGGCATGAGGTGCAACAAGGCCAAATACCAGGTCCTACACTTGGGGCACAACAACCCTATGCAGAGCTACAGACTAGGAGAGGTTTGTCTAGAAAGCTGCCTGGAGGAGAAGGACCTGGGGGTGTTGGTTGACAGCCGACTGAACATGAGCCAGCAGTGTGCTCAGGTGGCCAAGAAGGCCAATGGCATTTTGGCTTGTATCAGAAATGGTGTGACCAGCAGGTCCAGGGAGGTTATTCTCCCTCTGTACTCAGCACTGGTGAGACCGCTCCTTGAATCCTGTGTTCAGTTCNTTTTTCACAGAAAGTGTCATTGGGCACTGGAACAGGCTGCCCAGGGTGGTGGTTGATTCGCCTTCCCTGGAGGTGTTTAAGGCACAGGTGGACAAAGTGCTAAGGGGCATGGTTTAGTGTTTGATGGGAATGATTGGACTTGATGATCCAGTGGGTCTCTTCCAACCTGGTTATTCTATAATTCTATGATTAGGCATTGAAGTGCAAATTGTTAATGTGTTTGATTACATGATTGTTTAATGATATCAGTCATCTTGATTTTTTCCTACTGAAAGGCAGAAGTTTGTAAGCACTATCTTCCCTCTTCTCACCTTCCATCTGGCAGAGTAGAGAGCCATGAACTGAATGGTATATCATAGCTACATGGGATAGTTATTATATCACTTTTTGTAAAGGGAAGCTCTTGAGGGGCCATTTCTGTTGTATTCACAATACTTACTACATTCATTTATATGTTCACTAAGACTTTAAAAAAATATTGTAATCTTATTTCTTTGCATTTCTAATATTGAAGACAAAGCTGTGCACAACTGAGGGTAAGGAAAAATGGTGTAATTCAAGAATAATATCACAGATTGTACTTGGTATTTGCTTCTATGCTGAAATAGCATCCCTTAATGTGTGAATATTGTCTGAACCTTGCCTGAGGGAAGCCTAAGGAACTGATGGAGTCATGCAGGCCTGCAGCTCAGCTGGTGATATGGTAATGCTCTCCAATGTGATCATATAGATCAGTTGTTCCATTAAATACCACTCGTTTGTTAAGTTTGATTGGGCTTCAGTAACAGGGTACTTAGTGTTTTGTTTAGACTGTAACTAACCGATGTGTTACTGTTTTAAACTGGAAAAAGTTGGACTATTTTCTTACATTTGAGAATGCCTTGCAGTGTTTTTGAGAGTGTGAATTCAGTAGTAGCAATAGTGGACTTTGTCTCTTTATTGGAAAAAAACATTATTTATTAATGTTTATCTGATAGTGCTTCTGGAGAGTACCTGCTTCATCTGAAATAACCAGATAAACAAAGGCCTGAGAGGGAAGGAGGGCTTCAATACAGGAATAAACCCATTTGTAAATAGATGCTTTAAGGATGGGGAAACAGTATAAATAAGAACTATGTCTTAACCTCTTACTCATATGGAAATTAATGGCAAGAATTTTCCTGAACACTGGTGGAAACTTGTTGTTTGGGTGTGGGGTGTTTTTTTGTCCCGCTTAATCATACATCAATTCATGAACAAATACTGGAGTGACATGGATATTTTTACACGTTTGCAAAGTATAAAATTTTCTCCCACAGGTAATGATCCAAACACATAGATCAGTAGTACAGTGACTCTCTCTGCTAGTGCAGGAGTTTGTTGCTAAGAGTCAAACTGGAAAGTATCGATCCATGCAGTCTCAGCTCACTGGGGGAATCATTTTAAGAGTGAAATGTACCAGTCTATGAGAAATTATTTGGTTGATATCAGAAGAAAATATTAATGTGGGGAATGCAGCAGAGTGTTGCTAACCACATCTGTGCTTTCTACATTCCATAAAGAAAGAAGGCTGAGGCAGTGGTAACTGAAGTATCAGCTAACTTCCTGAATTATAGGTAGGAAGAGATTAATAGTTTGTTTATGGTACTGCTAATAGGGGCTCTAGGAAATGTGAAACAGCAGGGCTCAAGAAGTGTGCTTGACGTGACATTTAAGGTGTTTAGATACCGAATTTATTTGCAGGTACCTGTAATCCTGTTCTGACTAGCACTATTCTAACTAGTACTTTTAATGACTTCAAAGATTGAACTATTAAAATTAATCTGGGTGTACATGTCAATGTAGAAATGCTCTCCCTGGGTCAGGATTAAATGAAATTAAATTACTGCTATCTAGCAGGTGCTTATTGTATGAAGAAATGAGGAATTTCCCTTCTCCACATTCAGCAAATCTAGTACAATTCACAGGAATGGATTTTGCATTTTACAGAATTAAAACAGGAAATAGAAATCAATATATTTCTGGTTTCATTGGAAATATTTATAGTGTAAAATGTAGAGAAGAGTCTGGGTATAGTGTTTTAAACAGTGTGAGCCCTTAGACACCTGAAGGAGGGTAAGATGGCAAAAGTAAAGAAAAAGAACAAATCAGACACCTAGTTGTGCTTGGGGGTTCCTGAAGAGATGGAATGATAAGATGTTTTGCTTTCAAGCTAGTATCTACAGCACCATTATGTGTTTTCCTCCTTTGTTTTGCATATCAGGTACATAGAATGGACCCAGAGCAATGTTAAGTACCTTAGAAATAGTCTGACACTATTCCAACTCACATGGATTCTCTGTTGGTTGTATCAGGCTTACTACTGAATGTAGATGCCATCTTTTTATTTGTTCTTGCATTTATAGTTGACATTTATACTCCTTTTTATTGCCTTTGTATGCATTGACTTAAAACCAGTCTCTTTTACCTGATGCTTCAGCAGGCATTTTTTTGAGCCTTGGTTCCCTGTTTTGACCATTACTTGTTTGAGCATTATGGGTATGACTTTGGGTTATGATTTCTGACTTGGAAATATCCTAAATATAGTAATAATTTATTTTTATTTTTGTCTCAGTGCATCACGTCTGGAGGAGTGTTAAGCATCTTATTGGGAGTTGGGAGGTTTCCTTTTGTAAGATCATAGAATCATAGAATCACCAGGTTGGAAGAGACCCATTGGATCGAGTCCAACCATTCCTATCAAACACTAAACCATGTCCCTCAGGACCTCATCTACCTGTGCCTTAAACACCTCCAGTGCCTTAAACAGCCTACTAATCATTTCATGCTATGGAAAAGTTGACAAGAAGAGAAGAAACAGCTTCTTCATTTTTCAGTGGACTACAGAACAAAACCGCAATGACTCTACTGTACCAACATCATTATTTCTCCTAAGTTATGGAGTTGTTTTTTTTCCCCGTAGGCCTCCAAAGGGTGTGGCATAAATTAATAGTGTAGTAAGAAAACAGTTGTAGGAATGCTGCTGAATCGAGGTTTGTAAAATCAGTTTGCTGTCTATGTTGTATTTCTGTTTGCTTCATATGGAATAGTGGTTTTATTGTGACTTTATTGTGTCACTTATGTGTGATGTGAATCAAAAAGTCTGTATTACCCATTCTATCTCCATGCCCCTGGGTTTATCTCCAGTTTTTAACAAAATAAGTATCAAACTGGAGATTTGCTGGAAAACATTAATTGCTGGTTGATACAAAATGCGCAGTGGAGGAGAATATTTCAACATAAATCCTGTTTGGCTTTTCTCTTCCATTCTGGGCAGATGATTTAACCATCAGTTTACTTGGATTATGAAGCTGGTTTGCTGCGACAAGATATTTGCAAAATGTACAGAACCTAGTAGGATATGTAAGACTCTCAGTGTATAAGGAGGAAGATCTGTGTTAGCATCCCTCTAGAAAAAGTGACAAATAGCCTCCATTGCCTGTGCAAAGCTTGCACTTGCTCTAATGAACATGTAGAACTGGAATTGTTAAAAATTAAACTCTATCATAAACCTGGACCTTGTTGTTGAAGTTGTGTTGGATTTTGCAAGAATAGCAATGTTAAATAACTGAATGGGGTTGCAAGGAGCTTCAAGAGAAACTTGATGTCATGAAGATTTTGTGGCTATTCTTGTGTGCAGTGATGTATGTCTGGATTACTTTTAATGCTCTGAAAAGCACAATGGAGTCAACTTAGTGTTCCTAGTGCATTGAACCAAGGGATGTTAGCTAAGCTTGCCTGCTGACAGTAGTATTACCAGCTCATTTTTCTAGTTAAGATTTAACAGCATGTGCATTTTCCTTGGCGCTATATTAATTAAAAAACTATGCTACTTCTCAAGCTGCAGATCAAGTCCAACAAACTGGAAAGCATAATGAATCATAACTAGGCTATTAATCCAAACGGTAATTCTAAGCCTATTTCTTGTTTGAGTTCTGGGCTGTGAAATTCTTCTTGGACTGGAGCAAGACTTGGACTGTGGTTGTTGATTCAGGTAATTCTTATTCCAGTGTAGAAGATCAGTTGATGTTAGTTAACACAGGTGGCTGGAACAACTAGTTTAGATCATATTCTCCTTTTTTTTTTTTTTTNTTTAGAAGCTGACAAATTGCTTGGGCAATAGTGACTCAAACTGCAGGTGTGCAGGGAACTGCTTGTGGCAGGAATCGCCTCCTTTATCCTGACCAGTCTTGGAAAGGGTTACAGCCAAATGTAGAACTCTGCACTGAGCTAACTAGCTTCCATGTCAGTAGAGTTCAGTCACATTGAAAGAGAGAGAACACAGCCAGGCAATTGCAAAAACCTTCCTTAAATTTGTGAGATTTATTAAATTCAATGCTGTTCCTAATGGTGCTACTGACAGGAATGAAACTGCTCAGATTAGTTGATTTACCTTTTATAAGATTTATCGTTATAAGAGATCCTGTGCTATACAATTGCTGAGCCATTAAAAGATCCCTGCCTCTTACTGGTTTGTAGTGTGTATAGTTAGAGAAAAAGAGTTAAGCTAAACACTTACTTTTATAGTATTTCCATGGGAGAACCTCATACTGCTTTAATGGATGTGTAAATGAACAGAAATTCCAAGATCTATTTCCACCTGAAATACTTCTTTTGAAAAACAGTAGTAGTTGGTATCATCTAAGGTACTAGGTATATTTGAAAGAATGAACCCAAGATTCTGGTTTTTTTCTGATACTTTTATGCATATGAATTGTAATTTCCAGGTCTTCAGTGTCTCCTGTCCTGTTTTCTCCTCATTGGCTTTACTGGAGATTGAAGCCTGTGCTGTTAGTGTATAATAGCTGTTTTCATTCAATCAGGTGGTCTTGGTGTGATGAAGAAATGAAAACAATAGTATGGCAAATGTACTTGAATGTGTTAGGGCCCGTGTTTTTAAGATAAAGGTTTGGGGTTTTTAATGTGGTAATTAAAACTAAATAAACTTTAGAACATACTTGAATCCAATGAGATTTGATTTCAAAGTTACTTTAAAGGAAGTTCTGTAACTTAAAAAATGTGTTCTGTTAATTTAAATGTATTAAACCATTAAATTAACTAAGTAATTTGAAAGAAAATTACTTTGCAATCTCTTTGAAACTTGCTTCCTTTGGTTTCTAATGGGACTTGAATTCTTTTCCAGATATAATCTGTTTCAAGGGGGTGGCTTCATGTTGCAATAATCCCTCTCATTACATTTCAAGGACTTAACTCCTTTTTTCCTTAATAACATACTCTTGGCAAATAGTACATAGTAGTCTCCTGTTTCAGTAGTGCACTGTTTTTTAAAAATAACACTGAAGCTCTGTGAAGTTTGCCTAAGGGCACTTTGTGATGACTAAACTGAGGATTATCGATTATCTGCATTATTTCCAACATTCAAAAGAGATCTTGAAATCTCTGGGTTTGCTTGCATTTCCTGGACCTAAGAAAAATGTTTCAGGGGTTGCAGATCAAGGACAAAGCATTTATTTTTTTTAACAGCAGTTGTTGCACAGAGTATTTATGAAAAGGCTGAATGAGGCTGCAGCACTGCTCACTTACGTTAAGAAGTCTGTGTGCACTATTTCCAGATTGATGGCTCAAAACCCTGCAGTACACCCTGGGAGAAATCCTGATGGTTTCTTGCTATGTGAGAAGATTGTTTCCAGTGCCTGATGCTGGTGCATAAATGTCTGCTTTATAGTGTGTTTGGAATTGCTCCTACTCCTCAAACACAGTAGAGATCAGTATACCTTTAGTGTTCTCCTATTCCAGTGCTATTTTAAAAACTGCATTTAAGTAGATATAGATGTTTCTACAGTGTCTGAAAGAGCTAAGCCTGCAGGGTATCTCATTAGACTGTTTATGTGGGTTTGTTCGAATCAGAAAAGTATAGTCAAAAGGGATGTGGCAAACTTGTGTTTTGTAACTGGAGAGTCAGTTTACAGGCTTCCAATAAAATGACCATTTCACTTCAACTAAGCACTGTCAGAAAACAGTCTTGTCCAATTGAACAAGAAGTATTAAGTCACTTTTATGCATTTGGTCTGTGGTTTTGTATATTGATTCATTTGAAGAAGAAAAATTGACAGCCATGCATGATAGGAAAAATGACTGCAGAAACTCTGAAGATAGTTGCTAGTTTTAGGTGAATGCCGAGAGAAACATTTTTCAGTATAAATTTTTTTGATACGTTGTTTTGTGTATTCCTGCCTTAATTTAGGAGTCTGCTTTAACTATGCTTTCTTCCTTCTGAAGTTTTACCAGGTTTCCTCCTTCCCCACCTCATTACCCTTCAACATGGTTGGGCTGCCAGCCTTGAAGCTAAAGCCTGAATCAATCTTTTTACATCTTGGTGTTCAGCTCAGGTTGAGCTGATTAGTGAGGTATGACTAGGGGATCCTTGGTGGAGGCTATGATTGTCTTGATAGCTGTGTAAGCTGATTATAGGAGAAAGAACTGCTTTTGTGTCCTTTTTTTCCTGGTCATCCTCTAAATGTTGTCCATGTGTAAGAGAGTGTTTGCATAGGTGGCCTAAACCAGTTGGGTGTGTGCAAGCTGCTGCCATATACGATGGTTTGTATTGTCCTTTATTTAAAAAAAAATAAAAAATTCTTCAGTTGACTCTATATGCTTGCGTTAAAGATCTCTATCACTTATATAGCTGTGTTGCATATGGGAAGAGGCTATAGGTCAGTAGCAGTCTGTGTTATGGAAAATAATCCTTTCTGAGCAAAGTGAGATACTCGTATCTTCAAAATGGAAAGATATTTTCCCTACTAGTATCTAAGAGTTCTACAGTTACATGGCTTGTGATATGGGTGCTCACACATACAACCTCTAAAAACAGGATGCTCAGAAATACTGCAAAAATTTTGAAGTAACTATGAATATGCACAGTTGCCGGCAGTTCTTCCCAATTCTGAGATGGAGAAGCAAAAGATGTTTTTACTAACAGTCCAAGCCAGAGTGTGTTAAAATTGGCATTTATATACAGTCAACAACCATGCACCAGGTGTAAATGGGTGATAAAACTCTAAATTGAGTCAATAGTTAAACTTGATGCTGTGATGAATATAACACATTGGATTAGTCATGTGCTTTGTCCATTGAGGCAAAGTGTTAATCTTTAGTCTGAATTAGTTCTGAGTATATCAAATGCAGCTTTAGAATGATTTGCAAATCATGCTCTAAGGACCTGGAGTGGTTCTCATGCTGGACACAAGTAGTTCAGCTCACAGGGTCTTTATACAAATGGCAAGCTCTTGCCAAAAAGTGATGGTGTAATTCTCTTCTAGTTGCAGTGCAGGAAATTCCAAACTCTGGATCACATTTAAAGTTAAATTTGCGTCTTATGGCACAAAGACTTGTTTGTTTTTCTCACCGGTATAAGCTTGCAAGTCTTTAATTGCATTTCAGACAGGTACTGGTTCAAAAAACCCAACCCCCTACCATGAGTTATTCTGTAGGAAGTTTTGAGTTCTAAATGTATTTGTTGAATATGTTTTGCTGTCCTTAGTGGTTTTGCTCTTGTTTCCTTTTGGGTAGTAACATTTCTAAGAATTCTGTTCATCAGATAACTCAGGCACTACATAAAAGCAGTGTATTTAAACTAGTTTATGTATTGTAGTTGAGTTCAGCAATACTGGAATAATTACCACAATAGTGCTCAGATCACAGCGAGTGTCAGGACTCCAAGACACTCAGCAGTCTCTTAAAGAAGTGATACTGTTATGAGATAGTGGGTAGCACCAGCTAGGCAATACTACTCTTAATCTGTCCACTGTTGTGTTCCTGTCATGGTTTAACCACAGCCTGCCTAATTTTGAAAGTTAGTTTTGTGTAGCTGGCCTCTCAGTTCTCTTCCCTGTATCCCCTAGGGAAAGTGGAAAGGAAAATGAGAGGAAAAATAACTACAGCTTTAATGAAAGAATGATGATGAAAAATAATTACAAAGTCACAAAGTATATACAAATATGAGATTGTGCCCCTGCCCCTTGATGACAATGTCATCACAAGTACTGTAGAGCAGACAAAAGGCAATGGATCCATGTCTAGGAGGGAGCTGAGCTCAGGGACTGGATTCAGGAATACATAGATCTGGGAACCAGGAGCAACCAGACAGATGAGGTCCTCACTGCACATCAGCCACCACAGAAGAGAGCAAGATCGTCATGATCTCTGTTTTATACTGTGTGACATATATGGGATGGAATACTCTGTTGGTCAGTTTGGGGTCACCTGTCCTGTCTGCCTCTCTGTGCAGGTGTGACCTTTTTGCCACCTCAAGGATGGCATTGGTTATTGTAGGAATAAGTCTAAGCAATGGCCTTTCTGCATACTAGTGTCCTGTGTTATCACTTCTAGAGGGAAACTGAAAAACACACAGCTTATAGAAAACGAAGTTACTGAGGCAAGACTTGGCAAAGTGTCAGAAAACTTTCTAATTTAGCTCAAACAACAACAGTTCTCTTGCCCACCAGGGAAAGTACTCCTTTCCTCATCTGTCTTATAACCATGGAGCTGGTTTGGGCTGTGTGGGATGGCCAGAATAACAGGTTTTGATTTATTGTCTTGATTTAGGTTGAGGTAACTGAACACAAGTCTTCCCAGCAGGCACCCCATGGCAGCATGATTTTCATATCTTATTAATCATTTTCCCATTTCCTTCTCTCCGCTTTTGCTGCCCATGTACATCCCTTTCTCCCCTTTAGTCTCCTTCACCTTCCCCTCTACCCCCCTGCCTTACTTTTTCCATCTTGGTCCTAGTTTTGCTGCCTCTAGTCCCAGACTTGTTGTTTCTTATACCATAACATAGATAAACTCAGCCTTGCACAACTCTGCTCTTTGCAAAGTCCCTGGCATTCTCATTCAGTTGTCAATGGAATTAATCTGTTTTTTTTGTGTAGGTTCCCCTGTGAAGTGCACAACAAGTGACTCTTGTCAGCCCCCCACCTTTGGCTTTTCTGGTTGCCACATTCAGTAGGATTCCATGTCCTCTGCAGCTGCTTTAAGCTCATGCCAGGGTCTAGTCAGTGGCCTCGTCCTCTACCTGCAGCCCTAGTAGGTTTGTGACACAAAGTTTGTGCTTCTGCCTTGCCTTTTTCAGGTGGCAGAACTTCTCAGGGAAAGAGTATATTTTTTCGATCATGTGAGAGTCTATAAAAGGCTTTTTGTTTGCTCAACAACCCGGAGAAGTGGAATAAAACTGTCATGGCACACCACTGAGCACTGGAACTCTGTGCAAACATCCAATTTGATCTGTTCTACTGGAACTCTGTTTGGAGTAGATATATCAGTCCCTTCTTTCGAACCTGCTGAGCATTTTATGGGAAAATCAGCATGAGCATTTGTGTAATGCTGCTTCACATTTCTATTCTTTCTTCTCCTAAAAAACATTTTGAAGGATCCCCATGCACCTTTGAAAATCGGTTCCTTTAAGAGTAAGTAGGGTTTAAGTTGCCAGGTCTGAACAGCTCACATCTGGAAAAATGACAATTCTTAGGTCTTAATGTTAATGTATCAGCAGTGACCTCTAATTGAGAAGAATGAATACAGAATCTGACTCTTTAATAGGAATAAATGTTCCACAGAGGGCTAAAATGAACTAAAAGCTACTCCAGTACTTCATCACTGCTTTACCTTATTTTAAGGAAAAGCTTAAAGATCTTGCAGCTCATGGGCTTCCTGTTGTCTTAAAGTCATACTATCATTTTTAGAGATAGTTGGTGTAAGACAAGATTAGTGTTCCAAAGGGTTCACAGGTTAACATAATGATTCTGGATATTTCTGAAGACCATAAAAGATTTTTCAGAACAGTAGACAAAAGAAGGTTTAATTTTATTACTGAGAGATGATCTGGACAGAATAAAGATATACTAATGTTCATAAGAGTAGAAAATGACTACTCAATTGTTATAGCTTTACTGAGACAACAGTACCTTTTTCAGTAACTTCAAAGGGAGCCAGATGAGTCCCATTTGAATTTTTTTTCCACTTTTTTTTTTCCTTTGGGCACAGCCTGTTGTGGAAATGATAGGAACTACCTCTAACAATGTGTAGAGGATGTAATAGTAGTCTGAGACATTTAATGTCATTTGGAAGTAGCTAGCATATTGCAGTTTGGTAACTGGTTGATTATAGTGTTGGGAAACATTATAAAAGTAACATCTATTTGAATAGACACTGATTGCTGTAAATTTACTCTGATTTTTAGTTTACCTTTATCCCATTAAAGGTAATATATAAATAAAGTTTTGGGGGAGAAAAATGAATGCTTCCAAAAAAGAGATTTATCCTTTCACATCTCCAAAGCCATAGTCAAAACATAAATTTATGTATTTTTCTTACAGTCATCATCCAACACTAATATTTATGATTAATTATCTACGCTTTTATTATGCAGACTGCTATTTCTCCTGATCCCAGCATGAATCATGAACCCATAAAATCATTTAGTTTGGAAAAGATCCTTTAGAGTATTGAGTCCAACAGTAAACCCAGCACTGCCAAGTTTATCACTCAACTCAGTCCCTATGCACCTTGTCTACCCGTCTTTTACCCCTGCCAGGGATGGTGAATCACCCACTCCCCTGAGCAGCCAGTTTTTCCCATCTAATAGACCTAAAAAATTTACCTAAAGACTCCTTGAAAGGAATGATGTAGTGGGTAACGAATATTGACTAAAAGATTAACCCTGCTTCATTTTCATGACAACTCCATCCACCTGGCTTTGACAGGTTCTGGGACACACTGTTCCTAGCTCCTTCTGGTGTCATAGACACCAAGTGCTGGGGTGGAGTGTGGCTCCTTAGTTTGATGGAAAGTATGAATTTCTGAAAACATTCCAAAAATATTTCTAATTGTTTCTTGTTATTTTTAAAATATCTCATTTTTTCCTACTTTCTTGAATGATTTTGTTATGATTTGACATGTAATATAAGAAATTAACTTATTTTGATTCAGGGCATTTTTTAGGGGAAACATTATTGGTGCTTGTCATTCAGAATGTCACAGTTTCTGTCTTGGGAATACAGCCAAGCTCTTCTTTAAATGACAGAAGTGGCTTTGCAACCTGTAGGAATGGGCATTTTCAGATGCAATTCTTCCAGAGAGTAGATTACTATTTCTAGTTGAGTGAACTTCTAAAGAGTTATTGTGTTGTGTGTGTCCTCGGTCATGTGGAAAACAAATTGTGTAATATTATTTAGAAGATTTAAATGCTATAAGGTCCCTAGATGTTGGTGATTGCCTTCTGCTTAGACAGTAAAACAGCTAAAAGTTCCTTTAAGAGTAGAACGTACATTTTAGAATTGTTATGTTTTGCTACCTTTCCTGTGTCAAGCAACATGATGTAGAAGGAAACTTGTTAGAAAATATATTTATTTGAAATTGCTTAACTTGTATGCCTTTTGGCATGCATTTCCTAATTAGTTTTTAATTCCTAGGAGGAGCTCTACAAGTTTATTGCATTGATACTTAAAGAATACATGATTTCTAATGTAATCTAGTAGCATGCAGCAAGATCTCTTAGAGCCAGGGTCCTGCTCTGTGTGGCACAATACATCTGAATGGCTAGACCATATCAGAAAAAGTGTAAAGTCTAACTAGACAGAACAGTTGAAAGACAAATATTCTTCTTGTACGGATAGAAAGAACAGGGTCACAGGGGAACTTGGTGACATATATTCATAAAGTTAGGGTTTTTTTCCATCAGAAAACTCTTCTACTTTAGTTCATTTTAGACAAATGTATGTCTGAATAGAGAGCAGAAATCAGAATGGAGTTCTGTAACATCCTCTTTTTTATTTCTTTTTTATTAAATGATAGGAGGGTATAAAATACACTCTTTAAAACTGGCTATAATTAGTGACTATGTCAGAATTATTAGGAATTAGAATTAGTTTGGGTCAAAAGAGCTGGTTAGGTTTCATTGCACTGATATGAATTTTCATTTAGAAAAAAAATAATTCAAGCTGAATAATCAGTGTTAAACATGAAATTTCCAGCATCTTCAAAGATTTGTTGCTATGATTTCTTTTTTTCTCTCAGAATTTACTACAGTCAAAAAAAGTAATTCCTTTTTGTTTTTTTTAATGGTCTCTGTACTCAACTAAGGCTAGATACATAAAATAACTCAGGCCAGAAATGGTTTCACAGTCATTAATAATGGATTTATGCACTGCTAGGCCTCTTAACCACAAATTTTATCTGTATCAGGCTCAAGGAGAGTGTTATGTTTGTGTTTAACTGTTCAGAGCAGAAGGCAGTTTATCTATGCCGACAGAAGTCATTGGCATCTTATTTTGTCTCCTGTAAAGCGTGTATGTTGCATTTGTTTTTCTCTCTAGTGTGTTATGGCATACTTTCCTCTCTTTCCTGGGGGATATCTTTGAGGTTAATTTTGGTGAAAAGGTCCTGGTGGAAGTGCTGAATGATTTCCTGCTGAGGCTAAAATTTAGGAACTGTAGTTGTGAAAAACATAAGTTGCATACTTAGTCAATAGCAGGTTACAAGATGAGAGAGAACAGTGCCAGGAGGCAGAAGTACAGTTGATAGATGCTGAAACAGAGGTAGATGGAAGATGATTTCTACTCAAATGATGATCCTGAAAATGTTAGGAAAAGTCCATTGTCTTCACGCCTGCCGTGGTCTTATATATATGAAACTTGATTCAATTGCTTTTATTTACCACAAACCTCAATGAATTTCAGATGTGTTTCTTGAGCTTCTGGAGAAGTCTTCTTACCTGTTAACATACCCTTCTTGTGTGGGATTGGTATTCAGAGGCAAGGTTAAGACTTGCTGATCCTTTTGAGACTGCATCTCTGTGCCACAAAATGGTGGGATTTCACGATCTGGAGAGGGAAAGAAGCCTGAACCCATATCCCAGTGATGAAAGCACTTACTTTTGGGAGAGAAGAGACTTGATTTCTAATCCTTTTTCCAAAACTTGTTTGTGTATTTTGCACTGAATATTCACTGGGTAAAATGCTTAGATATAGGTACCAGTTTGTTATTCTGGTGGAATGGGAGAAATCAAACAGGCTTCAGAGGAAAAAAAATGAGCTGCAGGAGGAGCCTGCTCTTAGCTGAACATCTCTAGAAAGTTGGACAGTTTGGGTACTTCACTGAAAAAAAATCTGAAGAAACCCCAGACCCTAAAGGCAGAATCATGGAGTGGTGAGAGTTGGAAAGGACCTCTAGAGATCAGCTAGTACAAATCGCCTGCTGAACAGGTTCACCTCAAGCATGTTGCACAGAAACGCATCCTGGTGTGCACTGAACATCTTGAAAGAAGGAGATTCCACAGTCTCCCTGGGTAGCCTGTTCCAGTGCTTTGTCACTCTCACGGTTAAGAAGTTTTTCCTCATGTTCAGATGGAACTTCCTGTTTCCAGTTTGTTCCCATTGCCCCATGTCATGTTGCTGGGCACCACTGAAAAGAGCCTGGCCCCATCATCTTGACACCTGCCCTTTAGATATTTAAAAACATTGATAAGATCCTCTCTGTCTCCTCTTCTTCAGGCTAAACTGACTCGAGTGTCTCAGACTTTCCTCATGAGAGAGATACTTTACTTATTTAATAATCTTTGTGGCCCTTTATTTGACTCTCTCTAGTAGTTCCTTGCCTTTCTTGAGATGAGGAACCCGAAACTGGACGCACTACTCCAGATGAGGTCTCACTAGGGCAGAGGGCGAGGATAACATCCATCAACCTGCTGGCCACACTTTTCTTGATGCACTTGAGTATACTATTGATCTCCTTGACCATAAGAACTTAGCCATTAAAGACTTGTAGTTTTGCTTCCAGTGAGGCTGGTTGATTTTAGGTTGGTTCTCAGGTTGTATTAAAGATTTACATTTTGCAATAGAAATAAATAAACTACTTAGAATAACTTGGAAGAAAATTTTCAAAGATGTAGGTGCTTTTATTGTAATAGCTAAGGAATTGTATTAAGGACATAACATTCATGTCCTTTACAATAAACAATATCTTGCCACTGCAAAGCTCAAGGATACTTGAAGTGCAAAGGAGTTGCTGCAGTACGAGATGCCATGCGCAACCCAGCTGAGCACTAAAGAGCAGAGATTAGAACTGGATTTCATTTGTAAGGGTATTCCTAGGAAGGCACTTCTTTTTCCCTTGGGCTGCCAGGCTTATACGCATTTCATACATACACTTTTTGCCTTCCCTGGAGGTGTTTAAGGTGTGGGTGGATGAGGTGCTGAGGGGCATGGTTTAGAGATTGGTGGGAATGGTTGGACTCAGTCCGGTGTGGGTCTTTTCCAACCTGGTGATTCTATGATTCATCACAGTAAATCTTTTTCAAAATAAAATCTGAGATATATATAGGGCACCCATTCACTTTCTCAGGGTGCTGCAAGAATTCCAATCACATGTGAAATGCAAGAAAGATTGGGTCATAGTTCTGCAGTGGATTGGATTGCTCCTTGCCAGAGTCAATGCGATACTTTACTGCATGTAATCAAATTGTGACAGGAAAAATATAAATTTTGGTGCACTTGCAGGCAATGAGAATCTTCCTAAAGAAGGCCCTTTATGTGATATTTCTTAAATAACTTTAAGTTAGTTCAGGGTTTCAGTTTGTTTTACACTAATGCAAAGGCATACTTGAGATAATCATACCTCTTTTATTGTCAGGGCGATGAAAGTTTGCTTGTGTTTTGCAGTCAATTTCAGATCACTTCAACCCTGTCATGAAAGTGGATTTATTATTGAAAGAGTGTTTCAGCAGGGGATTGTAGAAATCAAATAGAAAATCAATGGACCAATTCATGTAACAGCACAGAGAAAGCTGGTGTTCTGTAAGCTTCTGGGGAGCGGAGAAAGGGTTGAGAATATGGTGATTTTCTGGAAATTAGTTTGGCAAACAACTTACAAGTGTGTTCCTGTGCAATTCTTCTCACAGTGGTGGCTAGCCTATTGCCATGTTTTAGTTTGGTTTTTATAACTTGCATTGTAAACATTGACTTGGCTGTAATGCTGCATGCAAGCCCTCAGACTGCCGAATGCTTCTTGCCCTTAATAACTGCTCTTCTGTCAGCTTGCTGCTTTTCAAGAGTTCCCATTTCAAAAGGAGAATTTGAGGATTTAGGATTCCACATGGAATCACCCTTTTATGCCTGTTCTTCTGTTCTAATAGAAGAAGAAAGATAACAGGGCGTGAAAGACCCTAACCTTCTCACTGATCTCCTTTAGAAATGACAGAAACAATAATGCCTATGCTTTGGTTCTTCCTACACTTGCTGTTATTTTGTACCATTGAAGGCATCAGATCACAGTGAAAAGTTTGTACAACAGGTCTGTATTTACATTCCTTTCTTGAAGTCTTCATAGTGGTTTTCTTGGGGACAAATTCTGTAAATGGCTATGCTGTCTTGGCCTTAGGAGGTTTGGTGCAGGCACCTTAGTGCCCATATATTCCTGGTGGTAGTCTGGGCATCCTGTCCTCAGACTCAACCTCACTAGGAGTTATTGTAGGCTATCAGGAAAAGTGATGTGGACTGTGTTTCTGCAACCTCATATGCCATAATCTTATCTCAAGTACCTCCTAAGGTACAGGGAGGGCTTCCAGTTCTTATTTGTGGACTGATCTGGCAGCTGCATCATCAACAGACTACTGGAAGAGTTACCCTGATAGTGCTGGGGAATGTCAAGTGAGACTCCTAGGATGTTTTCCTACATGCTGAGATCTGACTGAATAATGGCCCTACCACTGTGTTCTCACCTGCTAACTTAAGCAGTGCAGACAGAGCCATTTCCCACTTGTGTCAGCTGCTGAGTGGCGCCCTCTGTGGCGCTATTGCTTCACCGAGAGTGTGCCTTTTTCCATTTTGTAATCAGAACTGAATGTTATGCTGAGATTCAGCTGAGCCTTTCTGCTTAATTCCCAAATGCACTGATGTTATGCAAACATGCCTTGGTTTTCCAGTCTTTTTCTACTTCTGTACAATGTTTTCAGCAAAATGCTTGTATTGCACCTTCTCTGGACTACCTATGGTGTTCTGGAGGAGGGGAGAATTTTATGGAGCCTTCAGAGCTTGCTCAGTCTTCCCACTACTGCGTTAGCATAGGGAACGTAGAAAATGCAGCATCAGTGTTGACAGTCTTTGCCACTGTTCGCTTTAGCCTGACAAGGTATGTGTTTGGTAATATTAAGAATTAAAAGAGAAGGAAGTTTCACACAGAGCCAGTAGTTTTCTAGTAGAAGGCTTGGTATTCAGATGGTTTCCATCATAACTACTTATGTTCCAAAGGTAGCAGCTGCCATGCCCAAACTTGTTTGCTGTGGAGCTTTTAAGAGTCACTGTCATTGCTGTGCTTCAGTAAGAGTGATTGTTCTTGTCAAGACCTTACAAATAACTGCTTTTAGTGATCAGTTTGTGTCTTGTCACATAAAGGGTAAATCTGTGTTTTCCCTTTTTTCTGAAAATAGGATTTAAGGGATCTGAAGATGGAAAGTTGCAGTTTGGCTCTCTGGAATATGAATGCAAATGATCATTCCAGTTCTGAGGTGACTTCACTGATCCAGATTATACAGAATTATTCTGGCCATTCTAGCAAAGACGTGTATTTGTACTTTTCTGTGTGTAAGTCCAGAACTGCTTTTGGCACAGAATAAGTGTCAGATTATGATTCTGGTTAGGCTTTGATACAGCTTTGTTGTTTTAAGAAAACTTTTAATGCAGATAAACTGTACGTACAGAAGAAATAAGGCATTTGATCTGTGCCTTTCAATGGAATATACCTGTGTCTTGCAGTCTGGGCTTTTATTCCCAAATTCTGGCTTTTACTATAGCTACTCTGGCAATACTACAGTGCAGTACTACATACTTGCAAAAAAATTAATGAAGCAAAACATTTTATATGGATTAAGCCTGGCTTCAAGCTAAGTACTGTCAATGTCTGATGACTAACTGGCAGAGAGAAAACATACTTGATTTGCTTTATGCTTTTCAAATGCTTTTTTATAAAGTGTATTTTGCTTTCTCAAAAGTTGCATTGTATAGACAGGTAGTACTTCTAAAGGTAATTGTTCAGGAACTTGAATTTTTGGAGGTGTATTGGGAAGCATGTGTTTATACTGTGAAGAGGGAGACATAAGTCAGCCAGTTTGCCAGGAAAGTAAAGCAAAGAGGCTTGGAGTCATTTCACTTTGAGCTGCTGAGAGATTCAGCTAATTGAAGCCTGGCTTTGTTTTGGCTCCCTATGTTCTCCTTCAGCTTGTGTTTTCATTTTCTAGTAGTGGTTAGATATTGTGCTTTTTCTATATCATAGAATCATCAGGTTGGAAAAGACCACCAGGATCATTGAGTCCAACCATTCCTATCAAACACTAGACCATGCCCCTCAGCAACTCATCCACCTGTCCCTTAAGCACCTCCAGGCAAGGTGACTCAACCACCTCCCCGGGCAGCCTGTTCCAGTACCCAATAACCCTTTCTGTGAAATTTTTTTCCTAATGTCTGGCCTAAACTTCCCCTGGTGGATCTTGAGGCCATTCCCTCTTGTCCTGTCCCCTGTCACTTGGGAGAAGAGGCGAGCAACCTCCTCTCCACAACTTCCTTTCAGGTAGTTGTAGAGAGCAATGAGGTGTCCACTCAGCCTCCTCTTCTCCAGGCTAAACATGTTACCATCCATGCCACTAAGACATGATTATTCAGTGTAGTCTTCATCTTCCATCCCTGGTTACTGAAAAGTATATTTGCCTACTCCTCCAAAATTCAAACTATATTTTATGATGTCCCTGAAGGATTTTTTTTTTGATACCTGTATACTTTGAGATATATAAACCTACATTGGGACTACAATTTTCCATTTTTTATAACTCATTGTTAGTCTTGGAAAGTCATTGACACTGGAGTTTTGGTTTGCTGCTCTATGAAGCAATAGCAGTAAAGCTGTACACCATATGAAGATCTTTACTTGGATGTCCTTACTAATGAGAAGCATATTTCTGAAAGGCGGTGTGTCCAAGAGTTGCAAAAGTTTGTGATGAAGGTTTAGAGCAGAGCTTTGCACTGACGTAGTGAAGAAAACCTTGGCTGAATTATTTTAGCAGTCAAAAATACATGGTAAAACTGGTCCATATGAAAGGTAACATCCTAGTCCCATCAGATACATATGTGAGAAATATATTGTAGGTGGTATGACCTAATAAAATACAGCTGAATAATACAGAGGTGTGTGATGCAGTATTGCTGCTAACAGAGCAGTGGAGTGAGGGCGGTAGGTCAAATCCTGTGACTGACAGTAAAGGTGGCCTGGAGATTCAGATAGCAGAGTCAAGGGAGCAGAGCAAAAAATAACCAAAAAGTTCATTTAACAGCTGTTCTTCCACAGATTCCTGCTGGCTGATTTCGAAAGAGGAGATGGGATGATATGTCTCTTGTGTCTCTTTTTGGGGTGATTGTCACATGCTGCAGCTCTGGACTTTATTTATCCTGAAGGTTAGAAAGTATAAAAATGGGATTACTTCTTTCTCTGTCTTGGCACAGATTTTATCTTAAGTTGTTCCATTTTCTAGAAATCTCAGTATGTGAGGATCTATGAGAAGTTATATATGCTGTGGTGTAACAGTTTCAGATATATGTTCAGATATGTGTAAACAGTATTACCCCTTTGTGTGCTGTAACATTAGATCTACTGAGTAATAGTTTATTTCCAGTAGAATCCAACTACTTGAAGAAAATAATTGATAAAAACTGCCCTGAAGATGAAAACATTTTCATAAAGTCTATTCTGAAACAATGAAAAGATTTGAATCTCTTCTTTTCAGACATTCCTTCGTTTTTATTGGATATTTCATCTTGCCATGCTTTCTTCTTGAATATACAACATAAAAAGAAAAGAATGAATGGATTTATATCTTGGACAGTGTGCTAGGAGCACAACTGAAAGCGCAGTACGATGTCATTCATCACAAGTGCTTTCAGACTTTGTGTGGCTAGGCTCAAGTCAAAATTTTTCCTTCTCTTGAAAAGCAAGACAGGAAAGTTGCATGTGTTTATTATTCTCATCTAGAAAAAAGTTACCTTAATCTATAAATTCATGTAATGTAATTTCCCTTGTGTGTCTTTTAAAAATATACTGAGAATTACTTTTTGTTGCTGTTTCCTATATAGTTTTGAACTAAAATATCATAATGGGGAAATCTGTCTTCCTTTGTCTTGCAAGTTTGATGTGACCCTGTTACCCCCCTTTTAAACTGTCCGATACAATAGGAAGCTGTTTCTTTGTGACTGTCAACATGGAGAAAGCCAACACTAGGGTCTGTGGCAGACTGCTATGATATTAACCAAAGGTCAGATTTGCTTCTAGAAAACATTTATTGGGACATTGCCTTTAGTAGGGAATAAAACTTCCCTACCACACCTTGTGTTCCACAGTAGTTATTACAGCAGTCACCATCTGATTGCTTAAATTTGAACTAGTATAGAAAAAACAACTTGAAAACTGTGATTGATAAAACAGTAAATAGAAGGGGAATGTGTCTGCTCTCCTGTTTCAGTCTTCTGATTTGATTTCTGTAAGAACACTCTCCACTAGTGACAGGTAAATCCCCAATCTAATTTACTTACTTTTGTCTTCACTACTTCATTTAAAACTAATAATGTTTGGATTTCATTTTTTTTATTTTATTCTTTTATTCCCCTTAAGGGAACTTGTGCACAAGTAAACATTACACTAGTGGTTTCAATCTTGATGCTTCATATGATGCAAGAGAACAACAATCCAGGAACTAAAAGAAAATTATGTTTAATTGTGCTTTGACTTTTAAACTAAACTAGTGTATAGTCCTCACTTGTATCCTACTGCTGAAAGGAAAAGAAAGACGCAAAAACATTCACAAAAGCCTATAATTTCTGAATTTATTCAGACTGCAGAGAAGGAGATAAGAATCAAGTCTTGAATATTTTAGGAAGTTTGCTTAACTGGTAGGTGTGTTTTGAAAGTGAAAATAGTTTTCCCATTTATTACTGTGCAGCTCCTCTTCCACAAAGGAAGAAGTTAACTAATGTTCAGCATGCTTTTATGATAAGTGTTTGTTTGGCTTTTTTAGACAAAGAGACAATAAAATTTGGCTCAGCATCTGAACTTACAGCTGCTTTCTTTTAACACAGCTTAAGACTTTTTGAAAAATGCATGCTAGTTCACAAACGCTTCTTTCAAATCCCAGCTGTCAGATTCCTGCCTATGTTCTTATCTTTATAAATAAAACTAGAACTATTTGTGCACAGAGAGTCCTTGAGCATGAGATGACTATAATAATATAATTACACTGAGATATAATGTATGTATGTGCTTGAAGTTAAATACGTTAATACTGAGGACTAGTAAAAAAAGTTTTCCTTCAAATTGAGTCTCCATGTATAGGCCTGTTTAGTATTCTATAAGCTCTTTAGAAGAAACTTATAAGTTTCTCCTTGAGTACATTTTACAATTAGCCTTTCTTTTATAGGCTACAGTCGCATAAGTGAAAGGAGGTGCTGGGTGCAGGGGCAAAGCACTGTTGGCATTTTAGGACTGCTATCAGTTGGAGAACTACTATTGATTCTGCCCCCTTTTGTCTTCTAAAGTTATTCCATGCATGTGTTATACAGAGCTTTCTATGCATTCATCTAATTATCTCTGTCTCTGGGCATGATAATAGTTACTTAAACTGTGGAATTTTAATTAGTTGGGGGAAAGAAAAAAACATCTGTGTATCAGTTATCTGATAAAGTGCAATCTTATTGAGATGCATAATTTGCATCAGTGTCATCTGTGTCAGAATTCAGAAAGGACGGTAATGTATCCAGCGTTACACATAAATAAACAGGATGAGGTGGAAAGGCACTATCTATGTGCATAGGGACAATAATAAAATTAGATAATCACTTCTCCATGAAGCAATTTTTGAATGAAAATTATCTCTCTGTGCTCTTGCCTGTATTATCCTGCAAGCTACTAAGTGATTTAACTTGCCTTTATAGCACTCTGGTCTGATGCTAGCTTATCTCTTGGCATCCAACTATTTCTTGAGAAAACAGGTGGCTTAAGCAGTGACTAGACTGGAACCCTCTGGCAGTGGTTCAGATAGTCACAGGACCTGGGATCAGTAGTAAAGAGGAAATTGTTCTGTACTCAAGGCATATGTTTCAATGTCCAAGTTTGTACACTTGTGTGAAGTGTTCTATTTTAAAATGCAAAAGTAAACTTGTGGAGGAATGGTTACATCAGCAAGGCCATAGCTCACTGGAACAGTTAATCAATAACTCCCCTGTGTAGTAAGTTTGTATCTTATTTGATGTAACGACTATGTAGCAACTTTGTATTTTACATTGCTTCGTTACATGTAATAGCAAGGAAAGAACAAGATGCCTTGGAAGTATGATGTGTACAAGGACAGGATGCAAAGCAAGAGATATTGCACCTGCTAGTACCTGAGAAAAAATCAGAAACTTAGCTACAATTGTAACCACAAGTAGAAGAACTATGTAATGGACTATGAAATCATAAGTAGCCAATGAGAAGTCTGATGCTCTGTAAACGCCTTTGCTTTGTTAGAAAACTATATAACTCTACTGAACCTGCTAATAAATAGGAGCTTGTTTATCAATCATATTGATTGTGTGAGCTTCTCTCTCCGCGATATAAACTTTGGACAGAGATGAATTCTTTAAAGCCATATGTTTAAGATGGAGACTGGGAGGACATCACGGAATGGGCATAAATAGAAATAAGGACTGCTCATAAGGTTCACCACAAGGAAAGCTAAAGATTGGAACAGCCCATCCACAGAGGCGATGCAGCCTCTGCCATTTGACTTTCTTGAGGCCTGACTGGATAAACGTCTGACCTGACCTTACAGTTGACCCTGCTGTGAGCTTGAAGCTGGGCTACAAGGACTTCTTGAGGTGTGAGTGATTCTGTAATTCTGTCAGAGTGCCCCAAAGTGCATCTACCCCAACTCACTGCACCAACATGCAGTTCTTAGCTTTCAAGTGCTGCAGACTATTTAATGTGTGTCTAATTCTACTTTGGACATATTCTTATCTTTACTATTTCATTGCTGTCACTACATGTGCATATGCTTCTGGGAGATCAATGCAATCTCTGGGCAACATATAATTTTCCAAGTTGAGTGTGTGAATTTTAGATGGTTATAACTGAGTCTTTCTGGGCCTTCAACCTGGATATGAATTTCACATCAAAGGCTGCAAAACCACTGAAACAGACTTGCGTTTAGATTTTTTTGTTCCAAATCCATTGGTATGACAAAATCTGTAGGTAGGTTGCTGGAAGCCCTTAAGTGCTTGTTAACCTCCAGGAGGCATTTTCAAAGAGGAGACTTTCTCATAGAAGACTTGATTGGTTAATCTTCCAACCTATGCTCTAAATTTTCAATTTAAACCATTGGAGATTGTAAAATTGCATTACACCCTTTCCCCCCAATTACACATTGGTTAAGCTTTTTTGTGTATGAATAGTTCTCAGTCTTGCAGGTGGGTATAGGCTTGTATCTGACTATCTTACTATTTCCCTCTTCAATACTGTTTTCATTACGTGATGTGACTTCTACTTTGTCAGTGATATTTTATCAGTTTTAAGTGTCTGTACTAGTGTATTTCAGATAATCAAAGAATTCATGGAATATGTCAATGATAGCTATGAGCGAAGTTTCAATTACCATATTCACTTAGAGCTTGATCTTTCAAAATACTCCTGAGCATATTTTTATTTCTGCATGCAGACATACTTGAAACAAGGAGGCATGAAAATCCAGTGTAAAACCAGTGGGAATTACAGGAAGAAGTGAAAATACTTAATGAATGGTAACTTTTTTTTCTTAAGATCATCCCAAGTGGTAGATTTACAGAATGGAAACATCTCAGAAATTTGGAAACACAGCTTCCTTTTTCATACTCCATATCTTTCCTCAAACAGTCCAGTTTAAGAATGTTACATGAGAAAGTGATCTTGTACTAGGAAGGAGTATCCAAGTTACCATGTGTAGAGGCCTTTAAATTGTAAGGGACCTTATGACACGTTAGGTATCTTTTTTAGCCATTTCAAGCAGCCACATGATTTGATTGCTTTCATGTATATTTTTGAAGGTGAAGTATAAAAATGTCAGTGTGTTTTCCTGGGGAAAAAAGTTTGGGCTGTCATGTTTTGTTTGATTTTTATAATTTTTTTAAACAGCATCCTTTTTCATCTTCTTTCATATAGGAAACATATTCCTGGTTGTTTCTATCACACTATCACATACTTTAAAACCACCACCTACCTACCTACCTACCTTTGTTTCTTACCTGTAGATAAGAGAATTATTTTGCCTTTGTTAACCTGGAAACCTAGTGCTTGCACAGCTGTAACTCTTGAAACAATCCCTGACTGGATCATAATCTTGTGTGTTAGAGCAAGTTACAGCGACTGCTTTGTGTTGGTCTTTTGGGAGAAAAAAAAAGAATTGAAGGATAAAAGCAAGACAGACATCAGAATAATTTGGAAGTGTCATGATTTCTAATTTTGTCAGGTTTTAGTTACTTTGTTTTTGTTTTGTTTTAATTTTTTAAAGTGAAATTTTGGGTTCCTGGAAAAGCTAATTTGAATGTTTAGTGGGCCATCAGTTTACCTCAAATCTGGTACTAGACCTTCCTCTGACTCTATAATGATTCTCAAAATTTACAATCATTCCTTTTGAATTCTAATCCCAGTAGTAGTGCTGACAAAATTTAAATGGCTATGCTTCAGACTGAGAAAACTTTTATAGATGTCATTGTGCTGTTTTCATTGTGGCAAAGAGTTATTAATTGGAAATAAATTCCTTTAGGGAAAGAGAGATCAAACCCTACACCTTCTATGTGAATTGTGTCTGATACTCTTCTGCCCAGTGCTAAGGATTCCTGGTGTTCTGTGTTATCTTTCTCTTTATTCTCTTATTTTCTGGGATTTCTATCCTGTCTCAGTGAAATGTTATGTCAGCTAACAGCTGCTGCATTTTTACTTGCTTATGTGTCCTTATGACCTTAAAGTAGCTCAAAGCTCTATTTTCAGAGTCCTTATGTAGATTACTCTTGTAAACTCAGAAGTGAATGGGGAATATTTTATTTGTGTGATGTTCTTATTCACATTATACCTTAAGGAATTTGTTTCAAGTTGCCTTTTAAGAGGACTGATGTACCTGAATGTTATTAGTAATGTCTTTGCTTACAGTAGGTTATATTCTGATTAGAGATTACAAGTGATGTTGTGCTTGATTTAACATGCCGGATCACTCCTCACTTGAAAATTAAATAGTTTGGAAGTTTAGATCAAAGTTGAATGTTCTTGGCTTGCTGTTCTTTTTTGAAGATCCTAGAAAAAGTAAGAGCCCTTCCTTGTCTTCAATAAGTGTTACATGCACTAAGAATGCCACCAGGACTTCCCAAGAGTATGTGGAATTTTGGCTGTAAGGTAAAGAAGGAAGGTGATGCTGCTTTACTGAGGAGGATACTGAGAAAGCAATAGGCAAACCCAGAGGGTGGTACCTTCCTCTTCTTTTTGGTCCTCTTTCTTCCCTGGTGGGATTGGTTTCACTGAATATAATGCATATGGGTTCCTTGACTATGTAATTTTTTTCAACACCGGCTGCTGAGCTTCTCGTTAATTGTAGCCTAGGTATTACTATTGTGGGTTGCTTTGATTGTGTCTGTTTTTCCTTTATTTGCTACTCATAGTCATTACTGTGAAAACATTATGGAAAAATGGCTAAAATGAAAAGCATTCCAAGCTGAAGGAGAGGAGAAGCAGAGACACATAAAAAATAGATGGGTATGTACCAGATACATTCACTATCTGGCATGTTTATTTGGGATAATTAGTAGAATTACAGGACATTAAGCAATCTCTGTCTAAAAAGCTTGGGAGTTTGAGGTTTTTTAATGTTTATTAGGTTTTGGGGTTTTTTTTTCTTTATAAATCAGGGGTTTTTTTTGAGAAAATACATGCGTAGGATGTAGTCAATTTAATGGTACAAGGAACTGGTAAGATTTTTTTTCCCCCCAAAGAGATTGCAGGCAAGTTACATTGTGTACTTTAATATGAGTTTGTTTACAATTAGTTTGAAGCTAGCAGAAGTATGCCTGTATGCAGAACTCTGGAATATTAACAGTGATTATGGTACTAAGAGGGCTTTACAAGACTGGCATCCTTCTGCCCAAAACTACACGATTGCAGGACCACCAATATCTGTTGAGGTATCGAGGAAATTGTGTATCACATAGGCACTACTTTGAAATGAAAAATACTTTTTGTTTGGAATAATTGCACTTCTATCAGATTTTCCTATCCTGCCGTCTCTGTTGCCACATCAGGCAGTCAGGAAAGGAATGAAGAGGGTAGAAGATGGACAGAACCTTGATGACACCTCATACCTGTGTGCTTCCCTCTGTAGTTATAGCAGTGGTTTGAACCTCACACATGGTGAAAAATGATACTCTTCTTTTTGCTTAGGAGGAGGAAGATACTCTCAGATGGTAATCTCCATCCTAGTTGCTCCTTGGGAAACAATATAACAATTTTTTTGTTTGGATTGGGTTACATAATGGCTCTTTAGCCCTTACTAATTTATAGCAAATGTGCCTGAAAGTTTAGTGTTTTTCACAAACAGATGATGTGTTTTAGTGTAATTTTTTTTGTGTAACTCTGTGCTGAAGTGCCTTTGAAGCCCCTTTAAGGTACGCGGTTACTGAACAAATACAGCAGAAGCATGTATGTCCTCCCTATAACACATCAGGAATATATAGAACAGTATGTAGTAAACAACTTTTTGTTTCTGTTTCCCATGAGTATTAGCGGAATGGAGAAAGGTATTGTCCTAGAACCTATGTGCTACTTTAAAGATGATATTTTTGGTAGGTTATATCTTGGAAAAAGTTCTTTATGGATCCTCCATGTCAAAGGTCATTGTAATGCCTCCTTTAATCTCCTGATTTCACTTGTAATCTGGAGAGAGTGATGCCATTTTCTTGTCTATCATGTGTAAAAAGCATTTGTTATATAACAAGCAGTACAATATGCTGCCTCTATGCAGTCAGGCAGCTGGAGTCCTTAGCCATTGGTATGCAGCAGATCTCCGCACAACCTCTTTCACCTTTGTTTCATTGAAATAATTATTTTCTTATTATGATTGGATACCATTGTCAAATTAATCTGTGTCATGGAAAACATGATATACCAGATTTCTTTTGAAAACTGACTTTAATCATACAGCAGGATACTCTACTTTGATGTGAGAAATTTGCAGTAACTTTTTCTCTGTTGTTACAGATCAGCAGAGATCTCTAATAGATGAATTTACTTGGAATTGATAAAGGGCTGTGGAAAAATGTCTTGACTGTGGTCATATTTCTATGGCCTTTCCCAGCCATGGCTGTGGAAGAAAACAGTTTATTTCCTTTTTCTCCAAAGTTCTTTGAGAGAGGAAAGTGCCGGTAAATCTGGCTGTGTGGCTTGGGGGTAGCATTTTAGAAGTGTCAGGATAGGCTTGGAGTAGCGTAACATATTTTTCTCAGAATATGAATGACAGTCTCAAATTTAAAGACAGGTTCAGAAAACCCATGTCTGCTTATTCTCAGACTCTCTTAGAAGGTGACAGGGTAAATTTAATGGGATGAAGCTGAGGAGGAGAGATTATATTAAATGTCAGAAATAAACCTCTGTACTATTTTGGAGTAGTTTCCCAAGGGAAGTGTGGGATGCTTCATAACTTTGAAGTTGTGTTCAAAATGAGACAGGCCTAGAAAATGTAGTTCAGTACAGTAGATGAGTAATGCATCCCACTGTAGGCAAGAGAAGGAAAACATCCCTTCCTGATGCTTTCCAGACTTGATTTCTCAGACTTTGTAAGTTAAAATCCACATTTTTTTTGAGAATTAAAATGCTTTATCTGAAAATATATTCTGTGTCCATTTACAAAATATATTTCAAAGTTCTCTTCTTTGCACTTGTAATTAGTCTAATTAGCCATTCCATAAAAGTGAATATCACTAAATGTTGTTAAACTGTCACTTGGGAGATTATCTAGCAAACAAGATTGTATCTGTGACAAATCTGATCTTTAGTTTTCAGAAGATGGGGAAAAAAATTCATCAGACGGTTCTCCTCTTTATACTTCCAGCTGAGTCAACAAGAGTTGGCAGCTGCTGCTGACAGGTCCTTGGCTCACATCAAGAAATGGTCTAGTCAGTTATGGCAAATTTTCTCTGCCTATGAGAGCCCAGGGCCCTGACTTTGCTCTTGTCTTTCTGCGGTTGTACTTCTGCACTTACATGAACCCTTGCCTACTTTTTGCTTTGTGACTACCTCCTCACATCTTACAGTCTTGGGAGGATTGCAGTGTTCAGAATTGCTTTGTTGCTTGAAAACCTTCACATTGTAGTTTAAAATATCAGGAGTATATTCTCTTACATAGTATAAACTTAGCGTTCTGCATTAGGCAAGAGAGGTTAGACTTGATTTATGAGAATCCTTTCTGTTCTGTCCACACCTTGCAGATACCATACTACTTCACAGCACTTTTTAGAATCTCCCCTTGTTTTTATACCTTGAGATGTCTACTGGTTTCCTGTTTATTTGCTGTCCTTTACCTTAAAGGTAGGGATATCTCAAACTATATTCAGTTTACAGAGGTTATTCACAGTTCTATGTGGAAATGTAGAACTTCATTTGTATTTCATACTCCAATTACAGGAGGCAATCAAAAGGAGCCGAGGTGGAGGCTTTAATCAATACTTATCTCAGCAATAAAAATGTATTGCATCAAACCTATTAAAAATTAATAGTAAAAGTTAGCTGGCTGAATTTGGCATCAATAAAATTAATTTAACCTAAACCAAGAATACATTCAGTAGATGAATAAAGCTTCACAAAAATACACATGCAAATGGGCAGTAGAATTAAAAGCAAGGATAATTTGGCACATGATTGAGCTGGACTTTATGGTCCTAGGTTTTACTTTGGCCTTATTTTCATAGTCTCTATCTGGAACTTACGTGTTTGTTTGGGTAGGTGAATGTGAATGCTGTTGTATGCTTTCTCAAAGATTCCATGAAATTAACTTTTTCAGTTTCTATCTGCTTTTAAATATCCAAAACATAACAGCTTTGTCAATACATCATGGTTTTGTGGTGATAAGTGTTGGAAGCTTTGCAATAGATTGTCTTGTCTTGCTTTTTTTCTTTGGGGACCTCCCACTGACGTGGAACAACAGATGCCTTCAGGGTTGATAGAACTTACATAGGAAACAACCCAGCACAGTGTGTTTCTGTACTAATAGAAATCCCAATTCCTCTGGGAAAAAACAGTTGTTGATATGACACCTTACATTGGGTAAGAAAACAACCCCCACCTTTTTCTTGTGTGCTGTCTTCATCTTACACGCTCTCACCTGAAGACTCAGCCTGCGGACTGTCACACCCCAACATGTCACACCCTGCTCTTCACACTGTGGGGTGCTGGTCACCAATGATGGTGCAGGGAGCAGATGGAATGATGAACGGAGGATAGAGGTGTCAGGCAGGCAAACGTGCATTGTTCAGTAATAAGTTGCCTTGTTTATGCTGTGATAGCCCATGACAGAAAAGATAGTAAGGTTTCTGAGAGGAAATTTGTTTTAGCTTTTGTTAGATCAAATAACATACATTAAAAGGTTTACTCAGAAAAACAGTACTTAATGATGGTGCCAAGGACTGAGACTATATAAATGTATTGGCCTTTTGTTATGTGATATATAAATATACTTTTTTGTATGTGCTAATGATATCTATGTATTGGTGAAGATAAACAGTTGTCTTAATATAAATAGTGTGCAAAATCCCTGTTTCATAAGTCATGGCACATATGGCTTTTGCTTTTGAATGGTAAATTTATATATGCTGTCCAAAATTTGGACATCAATAAGAATATTTTAAACTTATCAAAATTAATTCAAGATTCAGAGACATCTTTAGCTTCTGCTGATACAAGTAGGAGCTGAAGATAGCATGTGTTGTTTTGCTTGAATAACTATTTTCTTAATCACTGGAATTAAATCATGCAAGAGAACTTCTGTATTCTCTGTAGTCAATACAAAGTATTGAAACAAGTTTTAATAGTAGCTTTAGTTTGCTAAATGATATCATGCCGTATACCATTCTTCGTGAAATCCCAGTTACTTTTTGGTTTTGTATCTTTGCCTTGGGTCATAGAGGTTTAGAACAGATTAGTTTTTTTATTTAGAAAATAGTATGTGTTTTTTATTATGGAAGTTCCCCTGCATATCTGAAAATATGATTAAGTGTCTTCAAAAGAGGAATTTAATCTTCTGGGCCACTGACACTAAATCCTTAGTGTTCTTGGAGTCAAAAGACCCAGATATTTTTCCTGAACTGTGGATTTTTTTTCAAGATTTCTTTCCTTTTCTTTAGTCAAACTTTTCTTTTCTTTTCTTGGTGTGAGGCCCATACTATCAGACATTATTCAGGCAGAAGGTTAACTAGACAATCCTCTCTGAACTTAATAGTATTAGATATGTCTATGGGGTATTATATTCAATGCTGGTTTTTTTGAAGGCTCAGAAATTGTAACAACTTTCTGAACCCTGTCCTGTTTCTTTATGAACCCATCATGTGATAATGAATAGATGAAAGACTCACTAATTTGTTTCAGTAAAGGAAGTAATAAAAGGAATTAGAATTGAGGTAAATGAAAGAAGTTAAAATTGAAGGGTTTAATGGAGTTTTTTAGTACGTTTCATTAAAGAACACACTGCATAAAATCCTTCTGTTTCTATACAAAGTGGAAGGTTAATTTTGGAAACATGTAGCTTAATGTAGAATTTTATTTTCAATTTTATTTGATGTTCTGTGATAAGACAACTTTCAGTGACCTTCTGTGGGGGGAAAGAATCCTGCCTGACAGGAATATTTGGACAAGTCTGGAGCTGACCGAATACTAACATGTTTTTCTGAAGAACTCTTTGCAAAAATTTTTTGTTCAGGTAAACAATATGTAGAAACAGAGCAGTTTGTCATGAGAAGCAGAGAGCTTGAATATTGCTTTATAATTACTGAATGCTCTGAAATATGTACAGTGTTTTAGATGAAAATAGATTATATTGAGACTTATGTTAAATCTATCACTGGCCTAACGGGTGTTTCAGCAACTGATCCATTATTCTTCATGAATACTTTTACCAAATGATGATAATTTTGAACACTGGCTCTTTGTTACAGTGTAAATCCTGATGATAAAGTGCCAAAATCAACAAAGAATCTGATTTTTTTTTTTCCCCTCATTAATGATATGGGGCTGCTGCAAGTGTTTGTTATAAGCTATGGAGATCTTTATTTCTAGTCTGGGATTAGGGTTTGGGACAGCTTGGTTATGCATTCTGAATAATTGATGGAATTAATTTATTTCCTCGCTCTAAGTTCTACTGAGCTACTAGAGATGCTATTTACAATATGATTGACTCCTGAGAAATGGTGATCTGTGTAGTTATTGACTATTCTGGAAATGTCTTTAGGAATATGGCTGGTAATAGTCTAGATAAGTCCTCTGGTATCTTTTAGAGATCTTTAAAAAATATCCCTATCATCTTGTTTGTTTAATTCATAGAATCATTAGGCTGGAAAAGACCTTTGAGATCACCAGCTCTAACCGCATCTGTCCACTACTAAATCCTATCTTCAAACTCTTCATCTACTCTTCTTCTGAATGTGTCCAGAGGTGGTGACAAAACCACCTCCACAGGCAGCCTGTTTGAGTGCTTGATAACCCTTTCTGTGAAGAAATTTTTTGTAACATCCAATCTAAATTTCACTTGATGCAGCTTGAGGCCATCCCCTCTTATCCTATCACCTTAGAAAAGAGACCAAAATCCACCTCTACAACCTCCTTTTATGTAGTTGTCAAGAGTGATAAGGTCTCCCCTCAGCCCAGCCTCCTCTTCTCCAGGCTAATTATCAAATATCAGAAATGTATTTTGTATCCTGCTTCAGTTCTGTAACTAAATTAGTGCTTTCAGAAACTGATCTGAGTAAAGTTGCTCTTTTAACATCATTGTGGCTCAGTATGGAATACAGACCATTAAAGTTGATGGGAACATTGGTGATATGTAAGAGTTAAAGAAAAATAGGCATAATTGCTGGAGATTTTCTGATAGAAAAAGCATTGCATACATGCTGAAAACTATTCTGTTAAACTGAGGATGTTTACCAGCTGTGCTAAAATTGGTTCTTAACAGTCATGGTTATCTGTCATGTTTTCAAACGGAACATTTGAATTTATAGAACATTGGATTTGAACAAAATTACAAAAAAAATTGGACTCTGGGGTGAGCATGGGTCTGTTCATTGTGCTGCTTTTTTCTTAAGGATAATAATTGTCAGGACAAAATATAGAGTAGCTGCAGGGCTGTTGCAAACTACAGTCAAGGGCTGTATAGATAGAATCAAGACTGGGAAAAGATCTTAGGAAATAGATGAAGACTGAATCTGTTATATTCCTTTTTTTTAAATTAACATTGTTTTACTTTACACTGAATATTTTGTGAGGATGAAGTGAGAAAAAAATCACACTTCTGAAGGTACTTTATCAGGAAAAACATAAATTGCTCGGTCCATGTTTTCTTCATACAAAACAGAAGAATTTGGGGTTACTTTTTTTTTCACATAGTGATCAACCCTGAGATGAAGAATTTCTCTGTTTGAGGTCAGTTTGAGCTGTGGGATCTCATCAACCATTTTGAGCCAGTCTGAACTGCGTGTTTGAAAATCAATGCCAATATAAGGCCTTAATGGACTAATCAGTAGCCATTTGTATGGTATGTATGTCAGAAGGGGGCAGAATTTTATTAAAATTGTGTACTAGCAAGTCATTCTCTCTGACAGTCACATAATGTGGTTGCAGAGCACATAAACATTTGGGAAAATTTTCAAATTATTTGAAGGCAAGAAGTACCTCTATTGTTATTCCAGAACAGTTACACCTACGGATTTACCCACTACCCCTGATGTTTATTGCATGCTGTTTAACTTGATCATTGTAGACAAATTGTAGGGGAAAATTTGTGAAGCAGTGAACCACTCATCATTTACAATGCTGACAACACTAAGGCCTTGAAAAAGTGCTCTATAGCTAATGAAACTGTCAGCTAGTTCTCAGGGTTTTGTATGGCTAAACCATTTCTAAATGGTTTGTGATTTTGGGGTGGGGGTTAGTTAAGAAATCCACTTGAGTTTTATCACTTATTTCAGTTTCTGTCTGATAGTCCAGGCAGAGCTCAGAGTGCTCAGTGCGTTGGCACAATTATTTGAGTCTCAAATCGTTTATATCACTGGCCTTGGTTTTGTGAGCAGACCAATACAGAAAGAGTTCTAGGGCTGCACTTCTGGTCTACTGCAGTCACTGGGGAGCTGTGCACTGAGAAGGAGAAAATCTAGCTGTGGATTGGCTGCTGCTTCTGTAAAACAAAACAATAAACACAGATAGTGAGGGGGTAGATCAAATGCAAACCAGATGAGCCTTATTAGTGATGAGATTATTTGATTACATCAGCTTGGTAGCCTGATGATGGATTTCAGGGATGAGAAGTGATTTGTGTATTTGCATGAATAGAAGCATTAAGTGATGGTGCATAATGTTAGATAGCTCAGTCACATAAATGTAATATTAATAGCGAAAAATCAGATTGTATTTCTGTATGTTAATCCAAATGCTTGATAGTTGAATTCAGGCCATTTTTGACAGAAAGTACATATATGTGGGATTTACTATAATAAAGTCAGCAAATTACAGGTTGATTTGCTTAAAACTGGGAGTTAGTTATTGGGAGGTGGAAGGGGACAACATCAGCCCACTTTGGACCAACCGGAGGAGGACTATAGGAAAAACTATAACAGTAATTGTTCTTCATTTGTCCCTACACTGAAAAAGGATTGTTTTGTCCTAATGGAGCTGTTCATTCTTACATATAAAAAACCTTCTTCCTATCCAGAGAAGAGCAACAAAGCTGGTAAAGGGACTGGAGAAGAGGCCTTATGAGGAACGGCTGAGAGAGCTGGGGTTGTTTAGCCTGGAGAATCATAGAATCACCAGGTTGGAAGAGACCCACTGGATCATCGAGTCCAACCATTCCTATCAAACACTAAACCATGTCTCTCAGGACCCCGTCCACCCGTGCCTTAAACACCTCCAGGGAAGGTGATTCAACCACTTCCCTGGGCAGTCTGTTCCAATGCCCAATGACCCTTTCTGTGAAAAGCTTCCTAATGTCTAGCCTAAATCTTCCCTGGTGGATCTTGAGGCCATTCCCTCTCATCCTGTCCCCTGTCACTTGGNGGTCAGACATTAGGAAAAAAATTTTCACAGAAAGGGTTATTGGGTGCTGGAACAGGCTGCCCGGGGAGGTGGTTGAGTCCCTTGAGGTGTTTAAAGGATGGGTGGACAAGGTGCTGAGGGGCATGGTTTAGTATTTGATAGGAATGGTTGGACTCAATGATCCTGGAGGTCTTTTCCAACCTGATGAATCTACGATTCTATACTGTGTGCAGTATTGTAATTGAGCAGTAAGTTTTCAATCCCTGTCCAAGATCCTTATCTATCATCTTCAGTAGCATGGTGTATGTGCAGTCCAACTAATGTTAGAGTTTCACCAGTGAACAAGTCTTGTTACTCATGTGGAGTAACATATTGGTTTAGAGACAATTGTTCATGGCAGTTGTAACTC
Source organism: Piaya cayana (assembly GCA_013389865.1). NCBI lineage: Eukaryota > Metazoa > Chordata > Aves > Cuculiformes > Coccyzidae > Piaya > Piaya cayana. The sequence continues at coordinate 442,418 of WAAB01019734.1, forward strand.
AAAATAGCAGAAACTCAGCATTTGTCACATTATCAGAAGGTCTGCCCTTTGAGCAGGAAAGAATTGTCAAGCTTTTGCACAATTTCTGTGATTGCATATGTGTATTCAGCATGCATGGGATGGGAGTGGGGAAAAGATGTTATCATTAAACATTTTTTCCTACTAGTTTTACCCCGTGGTCTTAAAAATAAAGCTTTTTCTAGGCTGCTTATCACTTGTGATCGCAGGGCTACCTATTTTCCTGAAAACAGTCACTCACAAAGAAAGTCCAAGCTTTGATGGTCCCACTTGTGCCTGAATTCCATAAATCTTCCAAGTTTAAGGGAATTATTATTCTAGCTTTTTCAGTTTAACTTGAACAAAACCAGCCTCTTCATTTTTAAGATAATGGTACCTGGTCAAAATTGACTAGTTCAAGCGACTAACATTTTCCTTTCATGTTATATTGAATCTCGCCAAGTTAGTTATCAAGTGATGGCTACTAATGTTGTGAGGATAGCCAAAACCACTGATTTCCTTTAGGCTTATAATTATGATGAAAAATATGTAGTAAATTTCACAGCTGCATAATTTGCTGAATTTGTGTAGGCTTCAGGCTTACACAGGAAAAGCAAGCATTCCTAGTTTCCTTGTAAAGTAAAACTCATGTAAACAACATTGGCAATGTAACGAGATTTCCCTGCCCCTGCCTCTCCCTCCACCCCACATTAGGGGATGATGCTATGTGCTGAAGTTTAATAAAGACATTGATTAAAACCAGCCTGAATATTTCAGTCTTAGTCCCATTAGTAACTATTATTGCATTTTTCATACGCACAGCTTTAGTTACTGGTATTTAAAATACAGCACAAGATTTTTGGAAGTGAAAAAAATACTGCTGGCTTGCCCTTGCAAGAGATTATTTTGATGTATTTTCAATTCAGGGAGTTATTTTCCAGTGTAGCTCATATAATGTTAGGCAGCCCAGAAAAATGGATACTTCGGGTATACAAATAGATAAAGTACAAAGGGACAACTATTTTAAATTGGAGTATCTAAAGGGAAGGTAAAACTGGGAAGAGGGGTATATTTTTTGTTTTCCATTAAGTCTTGGCTGTCTGTTAAGTGGTGAGATGTGAGTTTATCTACAATACAAATTACTATGGGGTCTGGAACAGGCCATATAGCATCTCATAGAGCCACTTATGGACAGAATCTCCTATTACTTCCCTACTCTATAATTGGAAGGTGTCTCTCAACTAAAATGCAATTGTTCCATGTGACCTGTTAAGAGCCGCAGGTGATGTCTGCTCTTTGGATGGGGGAACTTGCTGTTCTGTGGTTTTTTAAAAAGATTTAAATGATAAGAAAAGAGGCTGAGCATGAGATTCAGTATTACAAGAGATTATAGCTGGCCCATAGTGTACAGGTTCGATACCTGTTGTACAAAGCAAGTATAACCTTGAAAGCTATGGATTCCACTGCATAAATGACAGATTCAACTGCAAGGAACTGGAGGATAAGTGGAGGGAAAACTACATAAGTGTAGTGATAACCATATCCAAAACAAGTTTAAAAGTGGAATAAATTTCAGTAAAGCATACTATTGTTTAGCTTGGATGTAAATGTGAAAATTAGGTATGTAGTTTGTCACGAGAATGAAGGCGACCCACAAGTCTGACTCCCTATTTTTAAGTGAAGATATTGTCAGAAGGAGGAGGCATGAAACCATTGTGCCTTAGTGAATTGCGTCATCCTAGACCGTGAAAGACTTCTGCCTGTTTGGAATCCTTGCTGCTTGGTAGGTTTGGAATCCTCTGCTGCAGAAAAACCTATGCACCTAGAATATGGTTAGCACAAGTCTCTTTTATCTCAATGAAAACTCTGATGTCTAAAATCTGGATTATTTAGCCAGATAAATAGACTGCTTTAGTTAGGAAACCATACTTGGAATTTGTAAAAATAGTTTCTCTCAAGAATAATAAAATTAGGTTTGAGAATAATTTTACAGGATTCAGTGCAATGCATAGTTAGAGCCTTAAGAAGGGTAATTCTGATAGCTGCTTTAAGCCTGATGAACTTTAATGGTCTACTCTAGTAACCAGACAGAGAATATGTAAAGGAATAAAATTTGTATGTTATTTTTATTAGGCAGCAATCAGTTTGCTACTGGTTGGTTGATTTGCCTGTTTGTCTGCTTCACTGCAAAATACATTTGAGCTCCTGTTGCTTCAGAGAATTTTTTTCCCCAGATCTCCATTCTCAGTCTGATCCTGAATATCTTACACAGAAAAAAGTTTATATTTTAAAAAAGATATTTAATTTGTAAAGGGCTCTCATTAGAAAGTGAAATACTTCAGGATTTGGGCTGTTACATTTTGGCCTGAATACTAACCAGGGGAATGTGAAGGAGCAATATTTATACTAGAATAAATTAAATAAAAGCATTATTGATAAAGTACATACCTATAACTCTTGTCTGCTTAAAATTTAGCTTGCTGACTTTTTTTCTTTCTTTCTTTCTTTCTGTTGACATACTGAGATTGCTTACATTGGAAGAGGAATTAGATGATTGGTTATGGAGGAAGGATAGTGAAACTGAGCGTGCATTAAGTGCATATAGAAAACTGCAAGAACATGTGTTGTAGGGTGCATGAAAAAGCAGGGAGTGCATTTTTCATTTGTTTTAGTAATGATATTGCTATGACATACTTGTTGTTCAAGTGATGATAGTATTTTATAATGCACACGTTTCTTCTATTGATGGTGCTACGTTTGGCTCTCAGCTCTTTATTGACTCCACACAATGCACACAAAAACACTGACGCCTCATGTGTTACAAATGAGTTGTTGGAAAATCACCCTCAGCTGCTCTCTGAAGTGCCAGATGACTTCTATAGTATCCGTCTCAGAGTGATGCTTTATATGATCTCTAACAAGTTAATCTGTGTGGAATTTTAATGCAATATTGTCTTTTGTCTAGTTTGACTAATGTTTTCAGAGAGGCTGATAAATCTTGGGTTGAAGGAATCCTCAACAGAGGAAGGTAAAGATAAGATGATGAAATCCAGCAGTCATAGATATGAGAAGAGGAGAGATAGGGGAAGCGAAAGAAAAAAATGACGGAACTCAAGGGCAATATTGAAAATCCTTTAGCATATGCACTAAAAAAAGCGTTTATCTTCTTAACTGGCATGAATATGCAATAGGTCTTTCCCAAGAGAAGACAGCACCATTGCCTTCTGTAGCATTTAGAATAGTTATTGTTAAATACTTAGAAGGCAAGTTCAGCATGTAATGATATTAATGCTAGATTATCTGTTTCCTGCTCATGCTAAAGGTGGACTTGAGTTACTTAAAGATGCTGAAACCCAAGCCATGGGTAAGACGCAAGCTCACCATTTAGGTCTGTCATAAGATCATAGTATCACTGACTTGCAAAATTTGAGTAATTCTAAACTCTTACACAAAGACGCGTTGCATTCTAAACTGCAGAAGGTAAAAAGAAATGAAAGAATTAGAAAATGGAATACTTTTAGTCATGTTAAAATGCAGATGATGGAGTAGAATGCCAAACATTTGCACTTATAAGACAAAATCAGTAGCCTATGGACTGAACAAAGGAAACTGTAACTTGACTGTAAATGCACTGAGTGGGCATTTCAATCAATCCATTCTGGCTGAAGGGGAGTGTTTCTGCAATCTAATTTCTATTATATTACAAAAGTCCTGTCTTAATTTTTTTAAAAAGAGGAAATATAGTCTATTATGGAAAGTAAGTAAAACACAGCTTTAGAATAGATAGAAATGCTGGTTTCTCATAATAATTAATGCAGCTTCTATCCAGCTTTTGGCCTAAGGAGTTCACAAGCAAATAAATATTTATTCCATTGTTTTAGAAAACTGGATTCAGAATTGTACATATGCAGTGGAAAACTAGTAGTATGTATATTGAAAATTATCATGTTGTACCTGGTTTAGCGTTCAAGGTATAATGCTCTTTCACAACTCAAACCACAGTGATTAAACACTATCTTGTTTTCTGATAGTTAAATGAACTTGACCTCATCTGGTGATCATAAGTAATTTGCATCTTATGTATATGATCACCAACTTCCAATATGCATAATTAGAGGAGCTAAAATGCTGTTGAAATACCATGGTATTTGAAGATACATTTTAGACCTGTAAATTCAGAAAAACAAGTTTATTGGAATATCTGCGGTGTAAGATATTGGCTCACTTACCTATCAGGGACAGTGCTACCTTGTTGTTGTTACATTTGTTGTTTTGTAGCAGAGTTATGATGCCATTAATTGTGTGTTCCAAAACTCAGCAGGGAAACTGTGGTTCTCAATTGTTAGCAGACAGGTTGAGTCCTCCAGACTTTGTGTGGCTTTTACTTTGTTAAACCAAATAATGACTTGCAGTTTTGATTTTTAAATTCATGCTATCTAAAATAGAGTTGACTAAATTGGGAGCTGTTCTCTCTAATCTATAGCTGTGCTTTTACCAGAATATAATAGTAATCCTTGTAAGAATCATTTCTATGTTTGTTTATGTTTTAGTTACCTAAGCAATTATAAAATTATTCATAGCTGGGTTTGCAATAATTGTATAAATATTTTGCATTCTGGGCTGCAGGAAGCGTGGCCAGCAGGTCAAGGGTGGTGGTTTTATCCCTATACTCTGCTTTTGTGAGACCCCACCCTGGAGTACTGTGTCCAGTTCTGGAATACCCAACATCAGGGTATGGAACTGTTGGGAAGGGTCCAGAGAAGGGCTATGAAGATGATTAGAAGGCTGGAGCCCCTCTGCTATGAATACAGGCTGAGAGAGTTAGGGTTGTTTAGCCTGCTCTTTCATATCTTTATCTTGCCAGTAATCACCGAGCGCACTATATACGTGTGTATATACATGTGTACACACACACACACACACACACACACACGTGTATATTTATAAATGGAGCAAGGAGTATGTAGGAAGAATAATTTTTTGTAATCTTAATGAGGAGGCCTTAGAAATTGCTTGGAGTAGTTATGAAAATGATGGAACCTAAGGTTTATTATGCTGCTTAATGATGGCATTACTGATGATCTGAGCTTAGAATAGCATGTCACACAGGTAAAATGTTACTGTTGGCATCACAAATTCATGAGTTCTGCCAACAAGCTTAATACATGATGTTCTGACATCAGCAATAATGCTGTATGAATAATAATTCACTAGGTTTGAAAAGAGAGAGCTAGCTCAATTGCTGTACGGCTTATGTGTACATCTTTTAACTAGCTTGTTCAGAGCAAGTTTATCAACAAGGTGATTTCTAATACAAATAGTCTGCATGAATAGCATGAGTGACCTGGCCCAGCTTTCCAGAAAGGGTTAGTTCTTGCTTGCTTGATTTAATTTGAATTATGTGCTAGTTCCTGGTAGTTTAACTTGTGCAGTCAAAATGCAATTGAAGCAGGAGGAATTAAGTCAGATTCTTACCTCTGACATGTAAACTGTTTAGCCAGAATCAAAATGTCTCCTTTGCATTCAGGAACAGCAGAAAAGTCCCTTGAATAATATCCAAATAGCTGAGAGATTTTACAGTTTGGGGTAGTGACATGCTCTTTAAATGAAGGTTGAATAAGCTGTCCAGCTTCAATAAAGTTTCATCATATACCACAGGTAGAGATGGGGTTTGATTTGTAATAAAAAGTATGTGGATTCCTTCAAAGTGGTAGACCAAAAATTGTTATTAATGAATGTTATATATGCCCTAGAGCAGTTAACATATACTATAATTTGCACCTTTGTGGGACTGAAAAAGTTGAAAATGTGTGTTACTGCTATTTGAAATAAGAGTAGATTTTGAAAGTGGGAGTGATTTTTTTCTTGTTTCATTAGAAGGGGAACTCACAGAACAGCTTCTTAGTACCACTTTGGAATCTTGCTTTAGCAGTGACTAAGTCTTTGAATTGCAACCAGTCCTTTTGCAACACCTCAGCTCTTCTGTGACTTTGCTTGTTTGACTGCTAGGGAGGGTAGCCTCCATGACAGTGAGATGTGAGATCAGGTTAGTCTTTTGTGTGTTGCCTGACAGGTGATTAAAAAGCTTTTAGTTAGAGACTAAAGGATTTTTCAATGGTCTGGTAATAGCCTTTGATCTCCAGAGACAAATCTTGAATTTTAATTATGGGCTATAGTCTTTGGGATCTCTGCACTTTTGTTGTCTAAGAAAAGAAATTGTAATCCCATCATTGACAGCAATACAAAAATAATCTGTTTTTTGTTAAAAACAATTTCAAGTTTTTATAACTGCAAATTATGGATTTTATTTTTTTTAGTAAATCCTCAATAGTCTTCAAAAGCTGTAGTTTGCCCATTGGTGATTTATTCCACAAGCTTTTGTTCTAGTTAAAAAAGGAAATTTCATATGTGACAAAAGAAATTTTTTGGGGGAGGGATATTTCTGTAATAAATAGTGCTTATTTCTAATGGTTGGACTCGATGATCCAGTGGGTCTCTTCCAACCTGGTGATTCTATGATTCTAATGGTTCAGCTTCTCTGGGATGGAAATAAATTTTAAGTCTGTTACAAGATCGTATTGATTTATTACTCTGTTAGCTTTCAAAATAGGATATCTGTAAAATTCTACATGCTGTTTCCTGAAAAGCCTGTCATTTATTTCCAAAAATAAAATTGCCATATGATACAACGCATCTGCTGAAGAGGGGCTCATCTGGTGAATCCATTGGGCTGTGCTAATGATTTTAGTGACGCTGGTAATCTATGACAAGCAAAGGATTCAGAGCAAATACTAGGCTGTTATGTTTTAAAAGAGAGGCTCTGAGACTGGTCTTCCTTTATCATCAATCTGAATTATGTGTCTCTCTCATCCCCTGTGCTTTACTAAATTTCCTCCTGCCTCCATATTGATGGTGTCATTAAAGCGATCTCGACAATGAAGCTGTTTGCATATGCACTGCTTTGTACCTGACCAGATGCCTTAATGATGTGTGATCTATGCTCTTAAATAAGAAAAGCTTTTCATTGCTCCTGAAAAAGTCTTCTGGTTTTGATCAGCTCTCCTAATGAGGTTCAGGCTTTGGCTCACTTTAACGTGTCATATATTCCAAGAATAGTTTAGACATTGAAACAACTCTCGTAATAAAGTATTTGCAAGTCCCTAAGCAAAGGTAGAGAAAAGAAACCACACTGCACTAAACCCATTATGAGTATCCCATTAGAGGCTGGAAAAAAACAACAGCACAAGGGCAACATTATAAAACTAGCTGTGTGAAGGCACAAAAGCTGCTGGAATAGGAGAGGCAAAAGAACTATTTTTTAAAAAAATACTAGAAAATACTAGAAAATACTAGAAAAAGTAATTAGTTTAAAGTCCTTCCATGGTCTTATAAAGTTGATATAGATGGTAACCTCATTAATCAATAACATTTGCCAAATAGGAAATGGAATACAAGGATAAAAACAGAGTCTGATACTGAGTTAGAGATGCAAAGATAATTATTAATAAGTTAGAAACCTTAAGGGTTTTAAAGGCAATATGAAGACTAGTGCAAATTTTAAATGGATTTTCAAGTGATGTAGTGAGCAATAAAAGTCAATTAAAGCCTAGTGATGGACTGACAAAGGAAAAAATCCGTAAATTTTTTTTTTTCCATTTTGTCTGGAAACTAAAAGTCAGTGATCAGAAAGGTGAGAAGTTGACAAGAGAACAGAAGGAAATATATTGCAATGCACTGTGATGTGCTACAGATACAGGAATTGCCTCAGGGTAATCTGTCTGTCAGACAAAATGCAACCTGCACCACCTCTGGACCTCCAACTCCAGAAACACCATCCCCCCTCCACTCCCAGATTCCTAAAACACTTCATATTCTGGTGTTTTTCACATAACATTTCTGGGGATATGTGTAGCCTTAAGATGTGATGAGATTACAGAGGCTTGAGCAACTCTATCCGTACTGATCATTGACATTCAAAATTATTAGTAACCATGGCAAGACTGTGAGAATGAGGAGTTATGTATCTTTTCAGGCAGTGTTCCAGTAGGCCATAGACGTGAGCAAAATGTTTTGACCCGAAGCAATTTCGTTATTCAGTGGTGAGATGACTTTGGCTTGCAATAGAAGTATTATTATTTATATTTAATAAGTATATGTGGCAACCTAGATTCACTCCTTTTGGAACCTTCCTAGAATCAGACTACTGCATTTACTAACAGTGGTTTAAGGCTTTACTCACCATATTTCATAAATATGTATTGACCATTGAAAGGACTGTGTAATCAGAAGAATAGCATCTCATTTGTATTTTGCAAAGAAGCTAAGAAAGCAGTCCTGATTTCTTTTCATTAGAAAAGTGTTGCAAAGCACACACTATGTTGTACTAATGAAATGGCAGCCATAACCTTAGAAGACTAGGCTGGATTTCAACTGGACATTTTGTCCCATGTGTAGTTCTTTGTTATATGTTAGGAACGGATACAAGTGGAATAAATTACATATCATATGATATAAATTTAATTTGCATAAATGGGTGGTTGTTGTGTGTTCTGAAGACAAATTTCACAGTTATGAAATAAGATGAAAGAAGCTACTAGAGCAAACAGCTAACACTGAGGTATGTTTATATGTATTTTTTTTAATTTGTGTGTCCCATTTTACATATATGTTTCTTGTCACTGAGGCACAGCCAATATATTTAACTTCTGCTGTTGAGAGAGCTTAAGCTCAGGGTCTAGAAGTGATCTCTGGTGCTTGAAAATCTTTCTCAGTAAGTCTGCTCAATGGGCTTCTCAGAGAGCTGTTTGTAAAATATTTGTTGAAGAAGTAAACAGTAACAAATCAGAGAGAATCTTTCTTGACAGGAGCTAGGGATTAAGGAGTCATCTTTGGAGGAGAAAATGTTGGAAAAAGGTTTCTGGTTGAGAGAGATACAGTTCATTGGAGTCGTTTCAGGTTCACAAGCAAGAATCATAATTTACAAAATCAGTGCACTTTTTAGCTGTTTCTTAGACTGCGATGCTTGCTGCTTTATAAAAGTCTATTCCCTAGATGAGTAGTTTTATACTTCCCTCAACGAGAAAGAAACCAGATGAATAAGCATTGATTTTCTTTTTTTTTCATCCCCAGTGATAGCATGCAGACTTTATTAGTATCTTTTACTCCCATCTTCATTTGTGTGCTCAATCTCGCCTTTTTTTTTTTTTTTTTAAGTTCTTCGTAGCCAAGGGCTCAGAGGTTCACCTGTGTGTACTTGTTTGAACTGGTGTTCTATTCCAGCTGTTCTGAGCAGAAAGGCCAATCTTTTCCAAACATGTATTGAGTCCTTACACAACAAATTGTGTAAATATGGCAACGTGCAAGCAAGTTGGAATTTCAAGACGGATCCTAGATGGACTTGTTTCTGCATGTTTGCTGAGACTAAGTCATCACATATTGTCTTCAAAAAGGCCTTGAATGCAGAGGGGCTTTTTCTTTTGCTTATTTTCCATGGAAAAATATTTATCTTTTTTATAGAAAGGATTTTTAAATGCACATTGCGTGTTCCAGAGCAGTGTGAAACAGGCTTGAAGATGTTCTACATGTGCTCTTCTTCTAAGGAATGGACTGCCTAAGGAAAAAGAAGATAGACTTTTTTTTAACATACTGAAATTGAAAGCTGAAAAAAATTAGTTCTGATATCCATGTGGTTGCCCCAAGTTTAATACTAATTAAAACAAAATTAACAAAACTATATATATATATCTCCTAACTTTCAAAGGAGAGAAAGCCTTAATGCCTGTTAAGAATTAAAGAAGCTATGAAGATTCTACACTTCTTCAAGAAGATGTTCAGTTATTTTTTTTCCTTTGGTTATGTAAAACCATTGATTCACATCACTTGGAAGTGTTATTTTGTCAACAGTCATTGACTTGGATCAATATGTTGTTTTATACAAATAAGCAATTTGGTAGGAGCTTTTTGACATCTAGAAACAGTCTAATTGTTTTTGCAGAAGACAGGAGGAGATGATAACCAGATGCCACTGACCAATGCTGTTAGGGTTTAGCAGAAAAATCCCATTAAGCTTTGAAGTTGCTCTAGAGCCTGCATCACTTGATTGCTACCCAGGCTACTATATCCGTTTGCATTATGGAAACCATAACACTGTCACAGAAACTGAGGTGGTCTTAATTACTTGAAAAAGGCTGAGTGGTTGTATTTTGCATGAGTGTCAAAAACATGAGAGCAAGTTATGTGACTTTTCCATTTATTTCTTTGAAATGGCTTTTGGGTTTTGTTTTAATGAAGCCAAAATAAGTTTAGTCTACTCTCAGGTTAGTTAATGGTCATTATTCAATATAGTGTATTTCCCACTTGAGGAGGGAAATGAGGGAAAGACGTTGATCATGAGAAGAAACTTAAAGTAAATTAAGATAGGACTACAGTGAAGAAATTTTCCTTGACTCTTGTTTATGTTGTGCAAGAGGACTGGCAGTTTGCTGGTACACTGTGTGGTATCACTTAGGGCTGAACAGTTTAAGGCAGTGATCAGTCCAGGCAATTTCCCGCATGTTCTGGACCTCTAAAAAGTGACAGTGATATCTCTGTGGTGTGCGCAGTTGGGCTCTGTACTGAGTATCTCAGGACAAGGAAATTAATGTGAATTGTTCTGTCATTTCTACTGTTTTGCGGTTTGTATCTTACGCACCTGATCTGTATTTCATATAGATGTCTCTACACCTTTGAATTCTGATGCTTCATCATTCTGGATCCATATAGAGCATCTTAAAGTTTGTGATCTTAATTTGACTAATACGTTTCTAAATGTTAATGCAATTTCCACAAAACTTTGTTTGAGGGCTTGGGCATTTATGATTTACCATGAAATTCCATCACAACACTTGGAAAGGGTTAGGCTAACTCCCCAAATCCATTAGCTGAGTTACTTGTTAAATAAATTAAAATGGAATTAATTAAAAATAGTTCCTAAAATTAATATTTGCAGTGAGGATTGCTAAACAATTCTAACTAACTACGCTTCAGTTACTCAGTTTAAAAAAAATATCTCTACTTATGTGCCCATGTCATGGTGTGAGACAGGGACAAATTTCTGAAATAATTGTAAATATTTATTCGAACAATCTTGCCCCATCATAGGGTACAACTATGGAGGAACTTCTGAATAGTGAAGCTTCATTTTCTGTACTTGGAGTGATTGCTGTGCTTGTGTTCTGGCAGAAGGAATTTTAGTGGCTTGCATCTTTGAGAAAAGATAAACTGTGCTGTTTTGTCAGCCTTGAAGCTGATAAACACTGTCAGTATTGTTCCTGAGTTGTGTTGTTCCTCTTGGACTGATGGCCATCTGCTTATTAAGAAACTGGCATTACCTGTAGTCAATCAGACAGGTCAGTTTTTTCTCTTGAAAGCCTTTTATAAGCCAGTCTTTTAAACGTATTAACCAGTGGAGACAGCATACCCATATCACACAATTAATTTTCTAAGAAGATTTAGCTTGGTTTCCCAACCAGACCTTTTATTTCAACATCAAAAATGCATGGTAAATTTTATAAAAAGATGCATTTCCTTTGAGCTGCTACTCTGTTTACAGACGTTCTTAATATAATTAACTCAGATCCATAATGCCTGTCACAAATGACAGAAGTAATTAATTCTGAAATTTGGACTATGAGGCTTTCTGTGGAATACTTAGCTTCAGGGCATTATGTCTCAAAAACATTTTACGTCATCATTTATTGTGTCAGTGTCTAATAGCAGGACAGCTTTTGTAAGGTTTCAATCATAATGTTTGAATAACGTAGGAAGCAAAGAAAAAGTAATGGTTCTGTGTTTATTGTATTAATTTCAGTCAACAGAGAAAGAACACTTTGCACTGGGGGCTAAAAACATGCTAACTGTGGTATTCCATGAATTTTGCAGACAAAAGTAGGTTATGCTTTCAGAACTGGGAAAAAGCTGCTCATGCAAATAGGCAAATAAAGAAAATGGTATGACTTGCATGCTGAAATACAATCAATGCACCATACAAGTAGGGTTTGATCCTTTTAATTCTGTCCAAATTGTTTCTAAGACTGTGATCTGTTTGTTTTTCAGGTTACAAGTTTACAGTAATACTTGAAATATGCAGCAAAGAAAAGGTGAAGTCCTTCATAAACAAAAATGAAGCTCTAATTTAAACTACTTTCTTCAGATATTGCTATGTGCTGTAAGCACCTTACAGAACAAAACAGAAAGCTTGTGCTTGTATTCAGTAATTCTGCCTCTCGCACTTGAGGTTACTACTCTTAGCAGTGAAACCCATGCTTTTCTCCCTATTTATCCTTTAATCTGGTGTTCAGGTTGCCGTGTTACATAATAATGTATCCCCTTTGAAGTGGATGCACTGTCACAGAACGTGAAGTGATTTGGGACACTTTTTTTTTTTTTTTTGTTTGTTTGTTTTTTTCAATGGGAACATCTTGTTCAGGTGTGCTGCAAAATGACTGCACTGGGAAGAGCAGCAGATGCTCCCGTCTCCTCTCTTATCTGACTTCAGAAGCAGCTGGTTACTTTAATCTTTTCTAAACTGATTTTCTTGCAAGCTACTAGGTGTATTTTTTCTAGCACCATGGGTGAGTGTTTGTCTTCCTGCAGACTTTGAATGAAGTATGTCTATATTTACAGTTTATATGATGATGCATAAAATTGGAGATCTGGTTCCAGAAAACTTTTGTCACCTCTGAAGAGTCCTGTAACTCTAAGAACTGTATTACTAGATTGTAGTCCAGTCTGGCCAACTCAGTACGACTGTTTGTAAATTTGAATTCCTTTTTTTTCTTATGTGTTTTTTCTTTCCTTCTTATTTGAGACCTTCTGCTTATTACCAATTTATGTGCTTTTTTTACTTATTAATAACAGCTAGATTAAAATTCTGGTGGGTTATAAAACCTGATGGTTTGTTTTTTTCTTTGTGCAACAATAACTTAATATCTTGACATCTTAAAGTCACACAGAGTCTCTAAATTTCAAATATGACTGCTTAAGGGTAGAAACTGAGCTATGTTCTACTGCCTAAATAAAAGACTTTAACTTCCTAAAAAAAAACTTTTCTGTTTTTACAGCTTCTTGTACCATTAGTAGTAACAATTGTCATCATTATACTGAATTAGTTGCTTACTGCAGGTGACTATGAAACTGTAGTTTTCAGCCTATAATGCAGTGATCAGTTGTGAATAGCCGGTGTGCAGCTTCTGAATCTCTCAGAACAGCCAAATGTGAACATGTATGGTTTTGGATGCTGCCTTTTGACTCCTAAAACTTGCTTATCTGCTACATTTATCGCATGAGGTTTAACAAGGCCAAGTGCCAGGTCCTGCATTTAGGGCGCAACAACCCTGTGCAGTGCTACAGACTAGGAGAGGTCTGTCTAGAAAGCTGCCTGGAGGAGAGGGACCTGGGGGTGTTGGTTGACAGCTGACTGAACATGAGCCAGCAGTGTGCCCAGGTGGCCAAGAAGGCCAATGGCATCTTGGCTTGCATCAGAAACAGTGTGACCAGCAGATCCAGGGAGGTTATTCTCCCTCTGTACTCNCTTCTCCCAAGTGACAGGGGACAGGACGAGGGGGAATGGCCTCAAGCTTTGCCAGGGGAGGTTTAGGCTGAACATTAGGAAAAAAATTTTCACAGAAAGTGTCATTGGGCGCTGGAACAAGCTGCCCAGGGAGGTGGTTGATTCACCTTCCCTGGAGGTGCTTAAGGGATGGGTAGACGAGATGCTGAGGGACATGGTTTAGTGTTTGATAGGAATGGTTGGACTTGATGATCCAATGGGTCTCTTCCAACCTGGTTATTCTATGGTTCTATGATTTGATACTTAGGGAAACATTTTTTTTTAATGAGGATGACAGGAAACACCGGACTTATATTTTGAAGGTGGTGAAAATGGCTTTGTAAAAGTAAATAAGTAACTTTGGAGTGAATTTGTTCAGTAATACGCCTCAATAAGCAAATTGATCTAGTGGAAGGTATTCCTGGCCATGGCAGAGGAGTTGGAATTTAGATGATCTTTAAGGTTACTTCCAATTCATATAGTTCTGTGATTCTAAGCAAGACTGTGAAAACCTGTCCTTCTCAAAAGAATGTACTGAAGTACCAGTTATTGTATTAAACTGCAGCATGGTTAATGAAATCCAGTTCACAAATACTCACATGGGAAAGATCTGCAAGCTACTTGGTGTGGATTCCATTGTAGTATTGAAACCAGAATATACTTTACAATCAGAAAAGAAAGGAACTTTATTTAAATAATTTTAAAGATAGCATAGTTAAATGAAGGGAAAGTTTGCAGACACTAAGAAATGGTTTCCAGCTCTGCAATAAAATAAGTGGACAAAGAGAAATTTATCATGGGTGATTTGATGATATACTGTCTGTGGAATATTAAATACAATAAAAATCAATGAAGACACATTAGAAACCATGCAGCAACCATCCTGTTATCTAGGGTTATAAGCTATTATGTATGACCCATAAGACACTTTTGTTTCCTGAAGTGTATGATTCTGTCTTTCAGTAACTAAAGCCATTTTCCTTACGTTTCTCTAACTTTGCCCTGATATTTTATTTTATGGCACAGGAGTTTCATAACTGTTGAAAGCAAGAGGAGTTAGGAAAAAAAAAATTGTAAACAGCTTCACATGAGCAAACCCACAGAATAATTACAAGCTGCTGATCACTGATAGAATTTGTGTTGGTTAAGTGCTTTCACTGGCTCAAAAACTAGCTCTAGGCAAACATACCTGAAATTCCTTTTTCCTGCACAACAGCTGTGTCTGGGGTATGTTGAGTGTTTTTGGTCTGGGCAATTCCAAGATGAGAACATTAGGGACTAAGACAAGAAAAAAGTCTAGCAATGCCAGCATATTGAAATTGTCGAAAAGACAAACATTGTAACTGCGGCCCCTGTAAAGAATTGTCTACAGTTTCTAAGCCTTTCTGTACAGGGTAAATAAAAACATGATGATAGAAAATAGCATGACCCTGTATCACTCTTTTCCCTTTCAGTTAACAAGTCAACTCATGCAAGGCTCTGAACCACAGTGAAGATGCAATTGTACCAGCTGCCACCATCTCTGGCTGTTTGTGAAGTTGATGTGCCTCCTACAAAAGACTGAAGAGAATCTTGAGCTTATGCCTAAATGCAAGTAGCTAGTCACTTATGTTTTGGAGTTTGTAAGAACATACCTGTGTATAAATTAGATATTTTACCTTCCTGGGGGGTGTATGAATTGACTGTGGCCTTGCAAATTGGATTTTTTCCTTTGCTTTGGGCCAGCTGATGTGCCTATAGTTACCTGTCTTGCTTTTTTTAGGAACTCTAATGCTATTCTAACATTTGGCTGTTGGAATGGAGGGGTGCTTTTAAGGGAGCGAGGGTAAAAGCACAAGTTGCAATGCTATTCCCTTGCCTGTTATTTATATGTACTTAGGCGTGCTAAGCTAAGCAGTCCATCCCATGGGGTCATGTGGTAAAGTGAAAAATGACAGAGAGAAATCATTACTATGACAACCCCACAGCAAGTGCAGGGAACATATGACTCACTGCAGCTTTTTGAGTTCAGTGAGTCAAATCTATAGGCAACTGGCCTTTTTGTTGGGCTCTATGGGTAAAATAGAGTAACAGTCCATTTATGCTCTGGAGACTGCCTGATGTGTTTATAGGAAAAAAACATGGAGCGTGAGCGTGTGTGCTTCTACATGGCTTTTTTTTTCTTTTTCTTTTTTTCTTTTAAGTGTGTACTACCATCCCTGATGGAAATAAGAGAATGGAATTTTGGTTTTTTTTTTTTTTTCTACCATCCCTACCCCAGCAGTCTTTTTCTGTTTTTTAGGGCATCTGGAACTCTTTCTCTCTGTTAATGAACCTATAGTTTTCAGTTGTCTGTAGCTCAAGTGAGGAGGCTAATAATGTTTGATGGTGAGTGGCAAATAATACACAAAGGAGGCAGCCACAGACATTTTACAACAGGAAGCTCCCCTATGCAGCCACCATTTCTTCTTTGCCTGTATGGTGGAATTTCTAAGCAGTTTGTGATGCAAATGAAATAGTGATTGTGAAATAGATTGTGTACTGCCTACCTTTTCTTCCTTGAAGAAGCTGCCACTTGGTATACACATGCTGGAATGATCTGTAGTTCCTTCCAAACTGCAACACTTTTCACGGGGAAATATTAAGGAGATGAGAGCCCCTAATCTTCATTCATTGACATATCCTGTGACTTTAAGGTGCCCTCATCCTCAGCCAGAAGATAGATTATCTTCTGTTTGGTTTTAAACAACAAATAGAAACTTTTAAATTGCTGTTGGTTACTCTAACAGACTTGCCATTCACTTGACTTAGCTGTTTGTCATAATGGTCATTACAATCAATTTGCAACCAGCAAAAAGAAGAGAATATGACGCTACCTTGGCATTTATGTTCCTGACTAGAATGACTCTGTTCTGAATTGGGAAGCCCATGAGCGTTTTAGGTTTTGTTCCCTCTCAGCTGGAGGCCTGTGCTAAAATGTTGATATAATGCTTTCTCAGATGCTCTTGCGTGAATTAAGTTGGTATATCATTTTTATCCCAAGATGCAGATGATAACCTTTGTATCAAGGAATCCGTTAACTGGGAAACTGTTGCAGATGCTTAATGACTTTTTACTTTCATGTGAGCACAGATATATGCAAAAGCTTAAAATCATGATTTTGAATACTGAAGTCTTGTCCAAAATCCAGGTTTTTTAAATGTTGTACAAAAAAGCCCCAGCGACACTATAGTGACTGCAACTAAAGAAAGTAAAAATATGACTGAGCTGATGTCTCTCATTTCCTGTGCTGCTATAATATACATTGCCTTGCATCCTTTGTGCATCCCAGTACTAGAGCAACAGATAAGACATTGTACCATCAGTGATAAGGTGTTAAAAAAAGTTGGTTGCTCTTTGAAAGTGAGTAAGTGGCTCAGTTGAATTAGTTTCAGAGGTAAAGGCATCGGTGATTTCATTACTCTATTCCTTTCCTCTCACTGGAGTTACAAAAGGTGGTATTCAAATGTGTTCTAATTATCCTAGTTTATTGTTTAATATGTTCTGCTGTCTAATTTTTTGCAATTTTGTCTATGCAAGTATGCTTACTGAATAAAAAAGCAAAAATGAAGATGAAGAAGGCTCTTAACAGTGCTGTTCATAGCTTTGGGGCAAGGGGTTGAGATATTTGTCAGTTAATCCTTCACTGAGCATTCAGCAGGATGAAAAATAGGCATGCAGTGCAGTAGTCTAAAAGGAAATTATTTTTTCTATTTTATGTTCTGAAAGTAAATGACTTGATTTTTTCAGTGAGTGTGGGACTCATCTGGAATTTATGTTCAGGGTCCCTTTTCACATAAAGGAAGTAAAATCCTGAAATGTAGTTTTCTAATTTCTTTTTGTGGTTGGTTATCCCGGAAGGAAGGGAAGTAGAATTTATTCTACAGGCACTCTCTCTTTATTGCGGTAATGGGAACATTGCATTGGTAATTACAGTTTTACTGATTATACTTACTCATTTGTTTAATCCTCATAAGAAGAATATTAAAGTCTGGTTTGCTGTTTGACACTGTAGTTAAATTATGAATTGTAAGCAGGAAAGAGATAAAGTCTGTTTGTGTGATCTTGTCCCTGATGCTCTATTAGGTTCCTGGGAGGTTCCTTCTAAAAGAAAGCTTAGTCAATTTTGAATAATTCAAACCGTCTCCAGACTTTATGCTTGTACAGTGCAAATACGCCCATGAGAGGAAAAAAAAATGTAGAAGGATTTCTACCTTTACTGTTGGCTGCATCTTTCTCTCAGAGTTGTTTTGGTTTATTGCTTTGCTAATAAATCCTTACCATCTTTCTGTGAAGTTAATTCTCCCCAGTAGGACTGCTCTATTTTGTTCTACCTAGAGGTAGTGTTTTCTTTTTTTTTAAGCAAGAAATGGGCTTCTCCTTTCTTCCCTGAGAATACAGAGCCAGATCTAGAAAGTTTCTAAAGGAAGAAGACACTCTCTTCATTGATTTAAGCAGACCTTAGATCAGTCTCAGTACTGAGAAACCTCAGAATCTGAACACATCTGCAAAGTACTAATTCAAAATCTAGGTTGTCATCTGATTCCTGTAGTTTTCTTAGGTGAGTTCACCTGTTTTTGTCATCTGATTTCTGTGGTGAATTCACTTGTCTTACTCATGAATTGTTGAAGGTCAAACAAAACCCCTTTAGCTGCTTAAAGTTTATGTATACGCTTGTCATTTATTTGAAGGCTTCATGAGTACAAAATCAGATTGGTGGACAGTGGGTAAGACAAAGGGCAAATTATTATACAATGTCATGACTAATTGTGTAAAGTTCAGTGAAGCTGAATAATTCTTAAGCATGCAAACCTGAACATACCCAACAAAGAATTTGTTGTGTTAAAATTGTGATTGAGTACATAAGTAAAGGCAGGAAGGGTTCCATTAAGATAACACTGTCTGCAGAATTCAGGTAGTTTAATATATCGGCAATGTTTATTAATATGAAATATGTGATTTTATTTTGTGACAGGAAGTGTTGCTGAGGCTGAAAATAATTAATTCTTAAATATCCACTGAGCCCAAGACGTTTCAAAGATGGTAGCTGCACATTAGTTTCTGTGTTAACTTTTTAACCCCAAATGCTTCATTTTGAATTTGAAAGAAGCCAAAACTTTTTAAAGGCCTGTTCTTTTACCTGAAGTTAGTGTGACCGCATAACATGATGGACTAGATCCTTTATAGGAGTGAGCAGGTAGGACTGTGGTGTAAGCGTGCTAAAGCATACTGTCTGAGACTGAGAGACCTAAGCTTAATAAAGTTCCTGTGATGCTGTCATTACTTTGTTTATTCCATGTAGAAAAAATGCTTTATTGATAAAAGTTGTTCCAAAAATAAATTGTGTCTTTTTATTGCTATGGGTGGACAGTATTAGTAGATGAACATTAGTCTACTCATTTGATGAAAGGAGACAAATGCATAGTTCATTATTTAATAAAGCACAATAGTCTTTGTCAGTAAGTTTTGAGACTATTTCTCAAGAAGCTTGAATTCATCCACTGAGCTACATCATATGAGATAGGCAGGCTCCTTTTCTCTCACTGAGATTCGCCTCTTAAGGAAGGTGCTTGAATGACCACTGGCTTTCTGCCAGTCGTAATTCACATCTTCCCACTGAAGTTCATGCTTAGATGCAGCAGTTTTCTAATTGTTTGCTTTAAAAGGGAATGTATTTATTATGTTTTCTATGTTAGGGGAATGCTTCTTGCATTGGCACTTGGGCGTACTTTTCCTTTTTTAATAAATGATTTATCAGCTCTGTTATTGCTTGTATAGTCTTTATGATACCTCCCAAAAGACATTTACAGGACCCTCTTTTGCTTACAAACCACAGGAAGAAGATGAATGAAGCTTTATATTTGACCAGGAATTTACTTTAAGTCTTTTAAGCAACATTTTGTAGCTGCTGGCACATCCTTAATAGTTCCCGAGGGAAAACAAGGAAGGCAGCTGATATAAGTTGGATATGCATTTAATATCTTGTAATATGCACTGAAAATGAGGCTCAAGAAAGCAGGCAAATACTTTACCTTCAGAATGTGTGGCAGCAGGGCTTAGACTTTATAGGTACTTCCCTCAACCTTTAGACTGGTATGACCCTCAGAAGTTTCTAACTCTATTGGCTTGTGTGTCTCTGGGTCCTAATTTGTTACAACTTCATTTGTAACCCTACAGATTGTCTTCTTTTAATTCCTTCATGGCTGCTGTACACGTGTTCTTCCCACTACAAGAAAATACTACAAACAGTGGTGTCCCTGGGTCTTTTTGCATATGGAGAAACTTCTGAATGTGTGAAGTATAAAACTGCTCAGAAGAAAGTTGTTGTTTTCTAAAAATCTATGAAGTAACACAATTACTCTGGCATGTACTTCATGCTGGTCTAATTCTTTCTTGTGGGATAATTCCTCACTTTCTACCAGGAGAAAACTGAAGCAGTTATTAAGCCTCACAGAAGGGACTGATGTCAGATCAATGCTTAAAATTTTGGATTACTTGTCACTCAGATTGACAGGTGCTACCTCTCTTCACAGAGATCAAACTGGAAATTGTTCTAAGCATGCTGTCAAAATGGCACAGCCTCTGTCTTTGATGGCATTGTCTATGATGACGAGAACTGGGATAAGAGCCACAGGTCACTAGGGAGGTTGTTTTGGGTCCAAATTTTCATTGTGCCTGTAACAAAACTTGCTGTATGCACTGGAGTGTATCATGTTTTCCTTCCTACTGGAACCAAGTCTCAAACAATGTACTGAGTTGTCATTCAGGTTACTTTGCTTACAGGATAAATGAAGCTGCTCCAGCACAAAGCTCTGTGTGTGGACAGTGTGAACTTCACTGTGGGTAAAAACACAGTGTGCACGTGTGGTCCTGGAATTGTTATGGACTGCAGCACATTGAATCCCCACTCTCCTTCTTTGCATCTCACTACTTGGCACTGTAAATGCACCCAATAGCCTGGAATTTCTAGAAAGTATTAATTTCAGATTATTCATGTGTGAACAGAAGTACATTCTCAAAATGAATCATAACTATTTGAAAAGTACCTTCATTCAAATTTTATAGATACTACTTTTGATTTTCATATTACAATTGAATTACATTAGAACTTTGAAAGATAAGTTTACTTGTTTTCTCCCAAAACCCGAAGTGGAAGAAACTGAGACTGAGTTTTCAAACAGCATTGATCAACTACGCACAGTAATATTCTTTGGGACAAATTAGGATAAAATCTCTTAGCTTTTCATCGCTGTCGTAAGAGTGCCAATCAATATGATATGGTATTGAGACATTCTATGGGGCTAGCTTGACTCTTCTAGATTAATAAGAACTTTATTCCTCATGTGTGTCAATGTATATCCATCTAGTACCAGACTGTGGGACACAGATATGCATCTTTCCTCCATACATTTTGATTAAAATACCATTACTTTGTATTTTGATCTATTCCATGCAGCAGAACAAACAAATATTTGCTTGTGGACTTTGTAGCTTTTCTTACACCAGATCTATCTTGAGTGACATGTTGGCAGTAGTTCAGTTTGTGGGCCTGCATGACCATCACAGAAGTGAAATAGGACTGCTTGGAATCAAGTGTATTTGCCTGGACTTCCCTGCTGTGATTTGCTGGAGCATTTTCTTGTTGTGAGGTGCTTAACATAGTCTTGGGAACAAGAGAAAGGAAAGTAGATTCAGAGAACTGAGACTGGATATGGTGTGGGGAGGGTGAGAGAATCTAATGAGATCATTCCACTCTATGCTATACATGATTTTTGAAGGACAAGTGAGGAATGCCCGTAACTCTGTCCTGTTTAGAGTATCCACCAACAACAACAAAAACAAAATCACTATTTGCAACAAATAAGCGATGTGGAGAAATATTCTTTAGCATGGTCTTCTCTTTCCACCTTCCAATTTCTTAATGAATATTTAACTTTTTTTGGTCTTCAGTGTTGTCCACAATCTAGCTGCTTTGTGTTCCATTTTCTTATTCTCATCATCTGTTGTCAGCTCGTCTCCATTCAGCTTCTAATTTGTTCTTGCATGCTTCCCCCTCCTTGTAATCTGCCTCTGTTTTCTTCTGTTGTCCTTCGTTTTATTCTTCTGTTTCTGCTTTTGTATGCTTTAAGAGAGAAACTTGTACTTTTTGGGTATGGCTCAGTATGAATTTTGCGTAGACGGCATCCTTTTGAACACCATTCTGATCTAGATGTGCAAACTTTTGTTGTGAGGACTGTCAGTGCTGCAGAAGCCTTAGAAGAAATTTCATGCATTTGACAGCTTTGGTATTATTAAAAATAACTCATCTAATGGATCACCTCTCAGGAGAGATGAGACTAAAAATAATGCAGGCAAGTAATCTGTGTAGGAAAGGTAAAAGATCCAAGAGAATGAAATTAATAGCATCATTAAAAAACCCCATAGCTTTCTGCTTCAGTGCCTTTAGACTTAATTTGTGAAGAAAACAGGTTAATGATAATGTAGAAAATGGGTGAGATATTGGCTTCTATTTAATTAAAAACCTTGCAGAGCATACAAAGTCATAGAACTATGCCAAGTCAGAAAACCTCACAATCTTTACCATTCACTTATTAATGAACAAAAAGTTTATGACAGAGCAGGTTTCTGCATCTTATCTCCTTTGTATTCCTTCATGTGAGGCTTAAAAAGCCAGCTTACTTCCCATATTTGCCAATGAACAAATTCCGCTTACGAGAGAAAGGATGAAGAAGGGTACCATTTCCAATATATCTGCTTAGACCACAAAAAAGGCTGCTGAGTTCCAGGAGGGTGGGAATTACAGCTATTTCCTTTGTGCTGGGCATGTGGGCATTTGTGCTGTAGAGAACCAGGATTCTTAAGGCACTGGAGTTTTTTTGGGTACCAAACACGTTGAGTGTCACTTCTGAGACATGATTTACAAGCCCAGTTCTTAGGAAATGCTGGATGGCTGCCTTTTCATGGCATCCTATTTTGTGTACTTCAGGACATTCTTGGTGTCTTCACTCCTGGTAAACTCACCTTACATCTTATTAACAGTCAGATCTGGTTAGCAAAAATACAGATAGTGATGGTTCATCTTTAAACATCTTCATACAAATCTACGTGATCTGGGAATTGCTGTGTTAAGGGATGATTTATTTTTTTCTTTTTTTATGATTTAAACTCTGTCTAGATTTTTTGTAGCACCCTTTAGTAACAACACATACTTGAAAATGTTGGAAATTCAAGATCTACTCAAAGCAACAATTTGATAAGCTCTAGGTTTAATCTCTTAAAAGGAAAGTAACCAAAAGTGTTTGTGCACCAGGAGACAGAACTGACGTTTTTGTAGTTATCCTGAAGAATTTTAGATGTCTTGTAGGTTTGCTTATCTGCTGAACTCTATCCAGGAAAGAAAAATAAATTTTACTTTCTAGACAGCCTGTATTATGTGAACAAATATCAGAAGGAGAAGGAGAGATTGCTGCTTGTAATCTTTTGCATTGATCATACTTGGTATCAAAGCTATTGTGGGAGGAAGTTCCTGATGATACTGGCTTGGTTTGCAGGTATATAGCTATGATTTTATATGGCTCCCTAAGAGGCATCTGCAGCTACAGCAAGCTCAATAGGTGACTGGGTCTTTATACAACACAAATATTTGTTGCTGTGTGCATACACATGGATATATTTATGGGGAAAAATGTCCTTTAAATTAAAATATGCTTCAAGTCCATTCTAGTAATGCTGTCTTACCAAAATAATCTTTAATCCACAATACTGAAACCAAAACATTTTAATAATTAATTCTCCTGTAAATTTCTCATTTTAGGAATAGATATTGAGACTATCAAGAGGAAGGTTTAATCTGTACAGTGATACTTTATTAAAATTCCAGCATCTGTTCTACTTCAAAACAAACCTATTCTAAAATGGAGTAACATTCTAAAAAAAAAAATCTATCAAAAATGTCATTGACTAAATGTAAAAATTGCTGTAGAACAGCTCATACTATTGTTTTGAGATGTGTATATTCTGCTTCTAGTTGTTTTTAGTGATTGATGGAAAGAAATGTATATTTGTATAGTTTGCTGTGGAACCAATACACTAGTATTTCATCTTTGGGTACTTTGCCAAATTAAGTCTTTTAAAGTAGTTTATCTGTTTCACCTCCTCTTCTGTTGAAGGAGCTGGAGAACAG
>WAAB01019735.1:0-19626 GCA_013389865.1 Piaya cayana
ACCTGGTGATTCTATGATACAGATTTGTACAAGTGCAGTTCAAACTAAAAACCAGGAGAAGCTCTGTAGAGAAGATTCAAATTATTAACACAAAAATCCTCAACATGCTTACTAAGTAATCTTTAAGACGCACATTACAAAGGCTGTGGAGAGTAAGCAATTGTTCTGAATGAGGTAGCTACCATGGAGATGTTACTGAAAAGCTTCTTGGTAATCAGAGCAGACAGGTGTAAACGTATTTTATATGGGATACTAGGAATGCATATTATACTGTGACCTTAAAAAAACTGCATGCTGTTTTATTAAGCAAATTGAAGTCCATGACACAGAGAAAACATCAAGTTTGCAAAATCAATTTTTCCCTCTTGTAAAATACACAGTCTAGTAACACAAAAGAACCATCCACTTTTCTTATCAAGCATGTGCATTTTCATTTGTACTAGGGTTCTTATGACTTGTCAAGACTTTTTGTAGCATACAGATTATGACGCTTACCAGCTTGAACAGTGGATCTGTTTTGAACATTGTTTTATGAAGTCTGAATATTTTTACCCAGTCCTCACCTGATGCAGCATAGAATGGCCCCACAGATGTCCTACACAGGATCTGGTAGGATTTGTTCCAAGACATGTACTTAAAATTATTTCTTTTTGCTCAATACAGTTACACATTTCTTAATGGTATATTAAGATCCATAACTATATTTTACTTTTGAACTTCATTGTTGTTCGCTTCTGCTGCAACTATTTTCCACTCTGTCTCTAAGTTCAGGTTCCTTTC
Organism: Piaya cayana; assembly: GCA_013389865.1. NCBI lineage: Eukaryota > Metazoa > Chordata > Aves > Cuculiformes > Coccyzidae > Piaya > Piaya cayana. The sequence goes on from WAAB01019735.1 coordinate 781, forward strand.
ATCAGTCTTGGAAGATTCAGTGCGTCAATTTCTTTTCCACTACATAAATACATCACTATTTCTACAACCTATAGTTTTAGCGTAAACTTAATAGTAGATGCTACTGAAAGATGACATTAGCTTGATACTTAATAATAGTTCTCAGGTGATCTTTTAAAAATAACAAAAGAAAGACATCAGCAAAACTCCTTCAATAAAAAATAATTTAAAAATATTTTACTCTTGTTTTCAATCTGACACTTGTATCAAAGATACAGAAGAAAATAGACCAACTGGTTGTCACTTGCAGTATCTATCCGCTTTCACTTTTGCTCTCCTGTATGGAAACAATAAGGAAACAAGCCTTAGATTAAGGCTAAATATAATTACATCTGGGTGTCTTAACTGCATCAAAGCATTAAGGAAGCATTGAAAGTAATTCTTCTTAAACTTTACTTCGAAGCACATACAAAAGCCTAACAACACATTGGATTTGTTAATTTAACTTTGTAACTCCAATGTCTAAAGTTAACCTTGTCTTTCCCTTCAAATCATTATAAATTGCATTTTGTCTCCCCAAAGGAATGCAATTCAGACTCAGTGTGACTTGAAACTAACAACCTAAATGGTTCTGGAGTGTCCACATCACTTGCAATTATCAGAAATAGACTTCTCCATTCCACCCACTGAATTAATATTTATATTTATACAGTATACTGACACAAAATGTTTTAAAAATTCAGGACAGCTCAGAGGAGAAAAAAAAATGTATTCCCACTAGATAACATGAAGACTGTTCTTAATAAATGCTATTTCTTTTTAAAATGCAGCTTTCACCTCTCCAAAACATTCTGGTCCCATAGGTATTGAAAATATTAAAAATTCACTTAATTTTTGTGATTAAAGATTCATCTCTCAACTTCTTTGTACTAAACAAACTGAACAACCTAGTTAAAGATTTCCAAAAGAATTAATTTCTGGGTAAATCCAAAGCTGCTAACCAGCCAAAGAAGTGAAAATTCAGAACAACAACAAAGCCAACTCTAGAACTCAGGCAAGCAGAACACTCACCAGAGAGGAAATGCTCAACAACCCACCCCCTCGAAATGCAGCTCTCTTTGAACCCCAGGTTTACTGTAATTCCATCTCCCAGTAGTTTTTAAATCAGTAAATTATTTCTTGTATTTTGAAGTACCTGTCAAGCAACATTTCATGAAAAGTGCCTTCCTTCCTGGCTTTTCTAAGTGCTTTTGTATCTTCTTTGCTTATTTTAAGCTTTTTGTCTTGAAAACTTTGGAATTTCTTTCTGTAAGAGAAGGAAAAAATATGTGAAAAAGTTTAACTTCTTTACCGTTTTGTGTTTCAACAAAAACAACAGCTGTGATGAGAATCTCTGATTACACAGTAAACAATGGCCCTAATAAAATCCAGTGAACCATCACAGTATCAAATAGTACACTAAGACTTATGTAGGTGAAAACTCTTCAAGGCTTTTTTTCGCAGTCTAAGTGGAATAAGCTCCTACATGATTAGAATAACGTGGTTCCAAGTTCTAAAGAGACCCCTTTTTAACTACTAGCATGACAATTCAGGGAGCAAAACTGTACTGGGTGTAGATGGCAAGTTGTTAATAGTGGGGGAGCTGCAGGGATGGCCTCTGTGAGGCCATTGCTGGACATAACTGGCTTCACAACAGCCCAACCACAGGACACAGCTAGGTTGATCAGGAAAGCTGGTGATTAATCTGTGAAAACATTTTTAAGAAAGGGCGAAAAACGTCATACAGGGAAGGGAGGGGAAAAACCTCATGCAAAATGGCATGTGGACAAGGATAGAGGAGAGGGAGAAAGTACTTCAGGTGCTGGAGTGGATATTACCTTCCAGCTTGTGGGGAGGACCATGCCAGGTCAGAGGAAAAGTGGGAAAGGAAACGAGTAGCAGAGAGAAATCACTATGTACTGACCCATGTCCCCATTGTCCTTGGGGCAGCCAGTAGAGGAATATGGAGTGAAGCTGAACTTTTGAGACGGGGGAAGGAAAGGTGGTGTTTTTAATTTTCATCTTTTTTTCTCAGTCCCCAAATCTACTTTAATGGGTAAAAAAATTAATTAATTTTCCACAGGATGGATCTGTTTTGCCTGTGACAGTAACTGGTATGCAACCTCCCTGTATTTTGCTCAACCCATGATTTCTACCCTTGTGCTCCTGAGGGGAAAGTGAATTAAAGACTGGGTGGAAGTTTGGCTCTTCCACCAAAGGCAGACACAAAGAGAGGTGAAAAAGGGTACTTGAGCCTGTTAACAGCTCTGAACTACATACACATAATTGATTTCACACTGTTTAACATTTCCTTTGTCTTCTTGTGGAACATCATCTTTCTTCTTAGCTTCTCTCTCAGCACAAGTACGAATCTAGTCAGTGAGACAAAGAAAACCAGAAAATGCCTATATTTTAAAACCAGAAGTTACAGGTTAAAGACTACAACGTGTCCTAATAACAGAATGATTTAATTAACAGCTTTCAAATTGGTTAATTTGTATTGAAGACAACTGCAATAAAATCAAGAGCTGCCTGAAGTATGGGAAATACTAAGTGTAATCCTTGATATTGCTGTAAGACAATCCCCTCCATCTCAAGGAAGCACCATTAAAACTCTTAAGTTTTAGCAGGAGTAAAATGTGTTTTTTGGATAGTGACTTAAAAGTATCATTGCTCTGACTAGTATATCTTTATTTGGAGGCACACATATATTTTCCATATCTAAAGTCAAAATAATCTTTTTTACATTCCCTTACTTAGAAGATCTTCCCCTCTACATCATTCTGGTAAACCCTTCTTTGTCCCTGCTTCAGTCATAATCCATCTCTTCTGTAATATCTATCTAGAATATCATACAGATTGTCTTGCCCCACAACATCTTGACCTTCTGTACTGGTAAAATATCTTCCTGTCTGCTGCAAATATCTCAATTTATGCAGCTCTGAAGTGCATTTAACATTTTTGTGGCCAAATCACTTAACAGCTTGTAAAGTGATTATAACCATATGAGCAGTAAATTGTAGCACCGATACCTGTTTGTTTAAATATGCATGCAAATCTTGTATTAACTGTAGAACTATAGGTTACCTTTATCATTTCTTCTTCCCCTGCAGTTTTGCTTTTGGCTTCTATGTCTCCCTCTTCATTACATCGAATAAAACGGCTATTTGCTGCTAGTAATGCCATCTTCTTCTGCAGATATAATATCACATATTGTTAGTATAAAGAGTTTGTATATGATCCTTGGTTCATAATATTTACCCTCTACAATACACCAAACAAACTCTGTAAATGTGATTAATTCTTTTGTTTATGGACATTTCCATAGCTAGCCAGCAAACTTGCTGACTCCTTCATTCTTACAGTACTGCATTTTGACAGCTACAAGTAACCTGAATGATTCTAAGAACTTCCAGTTATAATAAATGCATTGCAGTTGAGAAAATAGAAGATTAGAAATTACAAGATGGAAAACACTGCAAAAGGCTTTTACTCCACAGACAAAGAACAACAATATAGATTAACCTGAAATACAGACAAATGCTAGGAACATCAAATTAAGTATTCCAAACAGCTTACATCTTCGAAGACAGGTTCCCATTGCTCTCTTGTTCCTATTGCATCTGAACGTCCAACAACAAGTCCATCTGAATTTATACCAAGGTATTTGCCATAACCAGACTTTAGAGCAATCCTCAAAGATAAAATGCAGGGAAACAATAAAGAATGTTTCTAATTCAAGCAAATAACAATATTCAACACGTCACAAACACATTATTAGTAGACAACGCATTTCAACAGAATGTTAAAGCCTGTATTGACATTAGAAACAAAGATAACAAGTATGAAAATCTGTAACGTTGTTAGAGGACTTACCTTGTATCAGACAACTTTACTGCTGTAAACTGTTCAGGAGGACTAGGGCCTTCATCATCTGAAGAACGAATTTTCCATTAGTCAGGTATGAAGTATTAAACAGAAAATATTTTTGCCTGTTAATATTGCAGTTACAAAAAGAATTAAGCCCCAGGTATTGCGGAATACTATTGAAAGCTGCAATACTTCATGTCTTTAAGAATTCCTTTTTTGAATAGTCACTTTTAATAAACCAATGCATGCAGGTGCTTATTTATGTTCATACACTTAATAGTGCTTAAAAAAAAGACACAAAATGTAGACAACCCTTTATGTAAAGAAACTAATAGTGGAGAACGTTTTGTAATTCTCCAACTGGCTCTGAAAACTTTAACATCTTGTAAGGCCTTTTTTTTACGTAACCAAACATATTACTTCAGCTACACTAACATAATTCAGTATCCTAAAAGCTTCAAGCCTCTTCATCCCTCAAAACCACAATGAGATAATATTCCCATTGTTTCTTTGACCACACCCTGGCGGTGAAACACACCTCAAGGTTATGGAACAGTCCCTGGCTGACTGATGGCTCTCAATTCAAGGTAAGAACAGGCTAATTATCCCACCATGTTAGCAGCCCTTCTGTGCAGCAACAAAACAAGTATGTTAAGATAAGGATGCAGCAATAAGCCTTGAAACTCATCTGCCTTGAGTTTCATTCTTCAACATAAAGATTTTATAGGACTTAATAAAAGTTATACTGCTTTTTATCCAGAAAGTGGTACGGCTTTTAACAGGTGATCATCTCCAATGCAGTTCTTTTTACTGCACACATAAACCAGCAAGAAATTAGATAAGTGAAACTGATTAGCAGTCATTAGATTTAAGTTATCTGTATGCTATGGCTAATACTACTGCATTATTTGTAATAAACTCCTTTTAGCTGTAAAACTGCTTGGCTTTAAGCGATCCTACTTTTATGCCTTTCATTACTGAAACTGCTTGTTTCTAAATCTCCTGAAACAAACCTTTATGTGGTGCTCCAAGCGTAAACAAGCCATTGTCGAGGGCATGGATATAAGCTCCTTTACCCATTTCTATAGCTATAGTTCCTGTAATTTCACCGAAATTGCTGACAGCCCACCAGTTTCCTAAAATAAAAAACCATGACAGTTAATAGAGTAATTACAACTTCTGATTACAGTAGTTCAAGAGATTATATTTCTGTGTCTTCTCCGAGATTTTAAATTGCTATTGCTATCTCAAGATCTTTGTACATTACTTTATTGTATGTTTAAGGGTGTTGTTGCAGAATCAGGCAGACCTGCTGTTCTGCCACCCTGCCATCCGTAGTTACAGGCTCCTGTGCTTCAACCCTTCTTTGTGCAGCACAGAAATACCTTGCAAGGAAGGTACTTCTTTTCCCCTCTGAATTAGCCTCCTGCAGTTATAGGGTCATACCCAATTATTATAATAAATTCTCCAACACAACAGAAAGAGATTATCTATCTCATCTTGCTGTTAAATTACTCCATGTAAGCTGCAATCCTAAAATGTAAACCTGATCTATAACATTCTTCTAACGTAAGACATGATAGCCCATTTCTCACATATCATAATTTGTCTTAACATAGGAACAAGAATGACTTCCTCTGCTTTAGCTTGTGCCTACATATACACAATAAACTCCAATATTTATCCTGTAACGTGTACTGTGCTACACTATACATCTGTGTCTCTCATGACTTTGTGGTTCTTTTTTAGCTGTTTTTGTTTGTGAAGTGAACTGTGATGAATGAAGGGCATGACAGCAATAGTCTGTCAAGCTACCGTTCATGACCGTACATGCTTTGATCCTTCTATTTTATAAGAAAGGAAAAAGTAAAGTTATATTTTGCTAATGGTTAATGTTTGTGTTTTCAGTTTCAATTAACAATAGCAAACTTATAATGTGAACACAAACAGCAGCTAAGGAAGTATGTAAAATTAAAAACAAATAAACAAAACAGCCAGGACTTTTCCTTTAGAAAGGATTGAAGGTGGGTGAACTAAAGAATGCAGTCAGAAAGTGAATAGTAGTAATGTAAGAACAGAAAAGCGATGTAAGTTATTTACACAAAAAAGCACTAATAACAGCATTGCTGTGCTAAAAAGTCTCTCCTCCTGAAGCAAATACCGCTGGGGTCAGGGGAGGGAAGATATAAGCTGATAACTAACTTGAGATTTATATAAGAACACACTTCAGCTAGAAATACACATGGAAAATCCATCCCACTAGTGTCAAAAGTTCAGAGTGTAGAAAAATCCAAACATGCAAATAACAAGTCGTGAGAATGGCTATAAATATCCACCAAAAACTACATTTAGTCCTATAACAATTTCTTTAGCTTCTGCTGTCACCTACAGTTTCCACACTCTCATGTCATTTCTGTAAAGTAGCTCACCAACAATATCAAGCTCTTCTGCTGCATCTTCTTCCCTTTTCCTTTTCTTTTGCTTGTGCTTTTTCTTGCTGCAAAAGAAATGCAAAGAAGAACGCACCGCCGACTCAGCCCCTCCCCAGTGAGCTCTCTCACACGCCCTCACTCCCAAGCCCCACAGGAGGGGGTCACTGAAACCCGAAAACCCCTGGCCCAGGCACACCTCAGCCTCTCACATGCCCCCAAGGGGATGAGGCAGCACTGCTAGGGGCTTGGCTGAGGCACCAGTGGCACAGTGGCTGCCGCAGCAGCCAGGACGGGGACAGGAGTGATGAGGGCAGGTGGGCAGAATTGATCTTTGATTCTAATTTTTTAAGTATCTCCAGAATTATATTGATTCCATCACATATTAATGACCCAGCTGTAACAGCTTATTAGTTCCACCACTTACAAATATACTCAAGTTACAGGAACTTCTCTTACACAATATGTGGAATATTTCAAAGTGGAATATTTTTATTTAAGCCTAAGTACACTTAAGTTTTGTCTAAACAGCTGTCGTTTGAAAGTTAGGCAGAATGTCCCTGTGATAGCACGTTTTCCTTAAAATGATGCTTTCCGACACTGTCCTTTCTTTGAAAATGATAACGTATTGTATGAGGAAATATTTGTTCTAAACAGATGTCTCCTCTTCTGTAATGACCTCTGTCTGGAGTTTCTACATATCTTAAAAGCAAGGTCAAGAAGAAAGCTGGGGCCAACCCCAAATTAGTGAGAGTTTTGACTGTTGCAAAGTTTCACAACAATAAAATGAGACCTTGGTAAATAACAGAATATGCATAAGACTTCTAGAAAATTTATACATATGGCAACTAAGTGGGAAATATACTCTATAACTAGCTCTTGTCTCACTGCACGAGATTAATGGAGATCATTCCTGCATGTTGCTGAGGATGCTCACTTTCTAAAACTCCAAAATGAGTCTTAGAGACTTCTATTTGCTGACATTTTAGGTACCAGCTCGAAGAAAAATGAAAGGGGTATAAATTAGAATCATAGTATAGTCTGGCTTGGAAGGGACCTTAAACATCATCTACTTCCAACCCCCCATGCCATGGCCAGGGAAATCCCACCAGACCATGCTGCACAAGGGCCCATCCAACCTGACCTTGCCCCTGCCCAGGGACAGGGCAGCCACAGCTTCCCTGGGCAACCTGTGCNTATTTACCATGTAGCTTAAGCCCTGGGAGACAGACTGTACAGTGACACAGTCCAGAGAGAAAGCTCCCTGGCTTGCACTGACTGAGGAAAAGAGTTGGTTTTCCCAGAGAACTTGGTGTATAACTCGATAGCTCTCAGAACTGACACCCGTCAATCAGAGAGCCAGAAAGCCATGGAGGCACAGTGTGTGGCTAACTTTTTACCAGGCGCAGAAACGGCCAAGTAGATGAAACTGCGTGTGTATCTTAGAGGCTTTTGAATCCCAGCTTGTGTCCATATACTCCGTGACTCGGATTTTGTGAAGAGGCTCTGCTGCCTTTTCCACAGAGCTCCTGTATTACTGAAAAAGATACATTGTGCGTCCTCAGCAGGTCAGACGGCAGCCTTACCTTTTCTCTTTCGCCCCTTTGAGAACGAGCTTGGTGGACTTGACGCAGGAATACTCCGCCATGTCGGCCTACGGCGGCCGCAGAGGGACACGCCCTGCCGCACGCACCGCCCGCCGCTCGGACGGACGGAAGCCCCGCAGCACCAACCTTCGCCCTTCCGCGTTGCGAGAGGCGGAGCAGCACCGTCTGCTGGGAGTGCAGACGCACTGGACACAGAACCTGGGCGGGGGAAATAAAGCACTAAAAGCTTAAAATTACGTTTAAGGGTGTGCTCCTCTTCCCCGTGCTCTTAGGGTCCTTGAGTAGCTCTTCAAGGTTGCATGTGGTCCCAGCTGGTTCTTCTTCCTCTTATCATTGTGCTAGTCCCTGTTATCTGGCTTAATTAGACGCAGTCACATTCTTTCCCATCCTTCTAACTGTAGCCTTGTTGAAAGGACTTAGCTAAGCATAAATATCCAGCCCCAGGCTAGCTAAAATTTATTACTCAAGCTAATCCTACACTTTAGCACTAAAATCCCCAAATCAATACATGATAATCAAATAAATAATAGGTTAACAACTTGTAACAAATAATTTCTTCCTTCAACCGGCCGGGTTATTGCACTGTAGCAGGCTGCCCCGGGAGGTGGTTGAGTCACCATCCTGGAGGTGTTTAAAAGGTGGGTAGATGAGGTGCTTGGGGACGTTATTTAGTAGTAGACATGCATGGTCAGAGCTAATGATCTCAAAGGTTATTTCCAGGCTAGTGATTCTATGAGACAAAACAGAGCCCTTGGAGCTGTGCCCTCTGCCCAGGGAGCAGCCCTGCTGGAGTGCCGGTGGTGATGGTGAGGTCTGGGTACTGGGCTGCACTGGCGCAGGTACAAAAGCTCTAAGGGAAGCACATGAAGAGAAGTTGGGGAAATGGAGCTTTTAAGTCAACCAAGTGCACCAAACTGGAGGCAAAATGAAGCTTATGACAATTTTCCCAGTAATATTAGCATTGCATGGAGTAAAACTTTTTCAAAATTTCCCCTAGCAGTATAACAACCTGTTTCTCACATAGTTAACCTGCCACCTTCTCAAGAGGTACCACTAGTCCTCCATCATTGGATAATGGCCTTTCTAGTATGTGCGTGATTAAATTGCACCACATTGCAATTAGAGCAATAATTTGTAGTTTGTATTTAGTCTTCTAGTCTCTTGTTTCTACTTCACACATGGAAAGAGTTTTGTGCCCAAATGTTGTTTACTGATTTTATTAGCTGGTGAAATGAAAGATGCCATCCCCATCAAATCTTATCTTACACGTACACACAGAGAATTGTTTGCATGGGATTTCTTTGTTTTGGTTTCTGATCTCATTACCTATGTATGCTTGCAAGTTCTCAGCACCTCCAAGGTATCTTCTGTAACTAAGAAATGAGGGTCTTATACACTGTTACATCAAATCACTGAAATCATGGCCAGGTGATAAAACTCTGCATGTGTGATGTCCTAGTGAGTGGCCCTGGAGCTTGTGAGTGACTGCAGGTGTTCTCCACAGATGCTTTGATTTGATTCAGGACCTAGCCACTTCTCACCAAAATGCCCTCATTTCTACCTACTTGCCAAGTCCTCTATTTTGGAGCTTTGAAGAGAAGGTGGTTGGGAGGAGGCATGGGCTTATCAGCAGAAGCAATACTTGAATCCAGCTACTGGTCTGTGTAAGTTCAGGATACTTTTTTATGTTTCTGGGATGCTACTTTCCAATTGATGTCTTCTGCTGCTGCAGTTTGAGAGAGTTATCTCCTTGATTGGTGCTTGGGAAATGGATGACTTGAAGCAGTGTATTGCTGTAGTAGACAGTATGTGACTGTTGATTTATTAGCTTGCTAGTCCTAGGAACTTGCATCTCACAATTCCTGTTTTAGTAAAAGTTGGAAAAATACTCAGTACAGAAAGCTGCAGGCAATGATGGACAGCTTACTGTCTACTTCTGATCTCTGCATGGAGCTGCAATGGGGAAATATTACATTAGCTGAGTCTTGAATCCAGTCAGGTTGTGAAGGTCCCACAGATCTTGCTGTATGTGGAGGATGGAGGACTAGAGAAGATCTACATTTCCAATTGCAAAATTGAGATACCTAGACAGACTAGTAGCAATCCATGTGTTGATTTCAACATCACCCTCAAGAACATTCTGTTTACTGTTCCCACATTTCTGCAGATTATTGCCTGACTTCTAGAAACCTTTTGATGCTGTCTAAGAATTTTACAACCAATAATAGAGTGGTTGTTCTTTAGTTTGCTTCCTTGTTTTTGGTGGTAGATACAACGACTTGTTCACTGCTAAAACATTTTAGGCAATATATTCATATTTTGTTCTATGTTCTCATGTCTTCAGCCCTTTGGATATTGACTCAAGCTAATCTCGGCATTGAGGAATTTTAGCAAATATCGTTGTATTTGACTCTAACTTTATCATTAAATACTTTTTTATTGGTTCTAAACAGGTGTACATATAAGGCAGAAATTTTAGTAAAGGGAATATGAAGAAAGAGAGAGCAATTACGTAGGAATTAGGAGAATGCTCAGAGGAAATGAGTGAAGCAAAAAGAGTACCTATGAGCATGCTGATAACTCAGCCACCCTTGCATGGTAACTTTCTCCTTGGTGTCTTGGTTATTTTTGAGGTTTTATTTTGAGTTCTTTTTAAGATTTGGTTCTTTGGAGGGCAAATTGGCAGGGGTGTTTTATTGTTTCCTTACCTCTAACTTTGCAACTATATTTGTGGTAGGTCTTATTTTTAGACTGCTTAACTGTGCAACCTTAGTATTTGTGGGCTATCTGTACACTCTTGTCAAAGTGGGCCAGTATACATTGATACACCATGGCCAGCACTTCAAAGTTAGAATGTTAGGAAACAGAGATGCCTTGACTGCTTTTGGTTAAGAATGTAAAGCTTTTCATAAGAGATGTAATAACTTTAAAGTTATCAATAATTATCTAAATTAAATTGCTGCATTTTTCTAGTTAGTTTTTAAAAATCAAGTAACAGCAGTTTGTATTTTAAAATACATATATTTATATCATCTGATGCAAGTGCATGAGCTTTATATTTTGCTCTTTGTCCACCAGATGTTGCTGTAGGCACAAAAATAAATACAGATAGAGAAATTTGAAAAAAAGACTAGCTTTATTTTCCTTACAGATCACCCATACAGATCCTGATCCAGGAAAGAATCGCAGGCATGCTTGCATTTTTGCATTGGGAATAGTCCACATGAGTTCTGTTGAGCAACTCATTTGGTGTAAAGTTGAGCATGTTTGTAAGCTTTCTTAACATGGGAGTACACAGGTTATGTTTGCTATTTTCTTTATTTCTTTATTTGCTGTTCTGTTTCCCCTATTATGAAAAGAAAGAGGGAAAGACAGAAGGACAGTGACCATAAATTTCTAATTTTAAAACAAATGTAGTTTTTTTCCTCCTATAATGCAAAATATGTCTTCTTGTAAATGAATATAATTATATTTCAAATTCGCATATTTTCGGTTTCTTCTTTAATTTAGTGCCTCCAGCAACAGACATCACCACAGTATATACAGAAGAGAGCAAAAGCTTTTCCTGTAGGGCAAAGCGATGCCATCAATCAGAAAACTGTATCTAAAATGGTACTGCTATAGAAAAGCTATTTAAATTCTAATTTGCTAGTTAGTATTTTTGAAATTAAAACATTTCCAAAATGTGCTGGCTATGACTGTTTAAAAAAATCAACAGCTATAATGGTTCATTTTCTTTATGGGAATGGAAATAAATGGAGCCTTTTGTTTGCAAATGCAGAAAACAAATCACATTTTTAATGACTGGATTTTCCTGCCAGCTTGGCATTTGCCGCATGTGCATTTTATTTTGAATGCCTAAAGAGTGAAATCATTTGCTGTCTGTCATGCAGATGGGGCAGATTGGCTGAGGTGTCATTTGTAAAACATGAGCTTTCATCATTCGTTTTTTAAGGGGATCATTAGAAATTTTTCCTATAGACACTCAGGACTGTAGAAAGCAAAGAGCTGAGACCGAGTGTCCATGAATGTAGCCTAGTGTCATAAGAGCCTGGAACAAAACTTAGGTATTTTGGAATGTTCTTATGTTTTGTTTATTTCTGTTAGGAAATATAAAAATACCTCCCCAAACCAGAGAAATTTGAATCAGGTCTCTTGATAGCAGAGTTGACAGATAGTTTATATGCTTTTTTTTTCTTCTTTCATTTATAAGTATGAGACCCTTGTGAAATATCTAAGCTGCTGACTGATGTAACAGCCAAGATTGATATGGTTTTGTTTACCCATTTACAGAAGGAATGAAATCTGATATGTGCTAAAACCAGAGCAACTATATTTTAACTTTTCCCCAGTGGGAAAAAGTACATACACTGGAATGTTGTGGTAGTTTCTCATAATATTCAGCAGCAGTTGTGTGAGTGTGTTGAAGCATCCCCAGGACATGAGGGATGTAAATAAAAAGCTAATTTGATTCATGGCATTTTTAATACTGCATGCTGAAAATGCTTTTAGTATAACTTCTAAATTTTAAATGTGACCTGAAATCACCTTTTTTAAAACCTAAAATGTTACTGTTAGATTTTTAGCACAGTTAAGTAAATATTCTCAAAATGGCATGTCTACTCCTCAGCTTAATAAGAGGGTTTTGTGAGCCTGTCAGGGGCAGGGTGGAGCCAGACTCCCCAGCTCACAGCATCCTTGGTTCAGAGACCCTGTACTGGCTTCTCAGCTGCTTCTGCCTTGCCTGATCACTCCCTTGCTTTCTTCTGCTGATGTTCTGTAGAATTTTGTCATTAAGTGTTTGTAGCTGGCCCAACCTTCTCAATATGTGCTTCTTCAGATATTGAGGCACTGCTCTACAATTTGGCAGTGAGGGATAGAGCATTCGCCAAAATCTCTTTCTGCTTGACCCTGAGGGAATGCAAAAGAGAAAGGTAAAGCCAGCCATGACTGTACAGTGGTCTCATGCAGATGCTGACTCTGTATGGTGCTTGTGCTTTGTTTTCTGCTCATCATCCCAAATGCCTTCTCATGTATACTTCTTCAAATTCTGTTATTCTTTTCCACTAATTGCTCTGATTTGTATCCTGATATATTAAGCAGATTTCTTGTATGTGCACGAACATGTTTGTCTCTCTGCCTGTTAGTTTATGTTTCTTTATGTATTTTTTTTAACTGGCCAGGTGTCTTCCAATTTAATAGACAGACAGAGGTGACAGTATTAATTGAACTCTGGTGAGTTTTGAAACTGTTGTTAGCTATGTAGGAAAAAGACCTATAACTTCCCTGATGGAGGCAAGGGTTGAGATGTGAACTCCCACCTTGCTAGAGATAAGAGAGAACAGTCATGCAGAAAGGAGCCTATGAGGAATAACTCCTAATAAATCACAGGTCACTAATGAGTGAAAAATCAAACTGTGTTATGTCCAGTGCTTAAGAAGCAAACAATTGCTATATACTATAATTTCAGTCTTTATGGAATGGAAATTTGAGTCTGTAAATTGATTGTATTTGATGGTTTTTGACATTTCCTGATGAATAACTTGCATGTTTGATGCAAATATAATTGAAAACACCTTCCCTTCTTCACTAGTACTGTATGCCAAATCTGGACTAATTTATAAATTAAACATGACATGGCTTTTGTGGCAAGTTACCTGCTTTGAGCTATGTGTTCATCTGCAGACTTTTCCCTCTCTGGGACAGCTTTTTTCCTTGTCTCCAGTGAGCCTTGTTTCCCTTGTTATATGTGATTGAGCTTGTTTATCTCATTAGGAAAGCCATAGAGGAAAGATTTGCTGTTTCATATATATGTAGCACTGTTGCAGTCGTTTTTTGTTAGCCAATAATTAAGCATAGCTTAAATTCAGTTTCTAACTAGAAGGTTTTTTTAATGGAGTTTCAAAAAACCTTTCTTCCTCTTTGTATTTCTTCCGTGACTCAGTAAAGAATAAACAGGTGTTTTTCCATGGTCTAGGAAGGGTGTACATGCTTTTACTGCTTTCCTTCTGAGGATGGGCTTACCAAGGTTAGCCCCCTCACTCCCCTGCAAGGGTATGTGACTTCCCTTCAGGCTATATATTTTTCTTACTCCATGTTGTCTCAGACAACATGATTGTCCTTTATAATTTCAACAGAGATATGAATTGGCAGGACTTAAAAGGAGAATGAATCCATGGCAGGATGTTCATTTTCAGTGCTGCTGTCCTCCTGGTCATAACACTATGGTTTTTTTTCTCTCCATAAATTATGTTTCTTCTCCCCCAGGATTGCCATATAATTTCTTTCTGACTTTTTTCTTTTTTTTTCCCTTAACAGGACAGGAGTGTTTATCTGCTATGATTGTTTTCATTGCTGATTTGAATTTGAAGAGCTGTTCTAAGTGATTTTCCTCTCTTATATAGCTCCTGATTCTGTGTAATTTATCTTGAATGCAGGTGCTCTTCCACAGAAAGGCTATTTTTATAAATGCAGTGGCAGTGAATGTCTTGTAAAAAATGCTTTTGTGTGGACTTTGTAATTGTGGAAGTGGAGGGGAGACCTGTAGACTATTGCGTACGGAATAGGTATATTCTAGGCAAAGATAGAAAAAGGTTTTTGCTCTAGAGGGAAATCTGAGGTGTTCATTATCCCTGTCTGTTCACTTCTTTGTAAATGTGTAAAATGTAAGTGGTGGTAGTTCTACTTGTGGGGTTTTCACCCCCTTCTTGGGCTGGATACAAGAGGGAAATAAATACACTTAACACCTGCTAATTTATGAGGGCCTAACTCAGACTATCCTACCTGTTTTTTAATCCAAAAGTCTTCTGAATGATGACAATATTTATTAAATCTTGAAGCAGCTAAAGAGATGAAAAGCAACTGTAGAACTTCCTGATCTTTGTCCTAATCAGGACTGTTATTCATATTTTGCTGTACTCAAATTTTAACTTTGCCCATCATGCATCTAGTAAGTGTGGTTTGCCTGGCTTTGTGTGTTGTGCTTTCTAAAAGCAGCAGAAGCAGAACAAAACAGATTCTGAGTTTACATCCCCTCGTTCTTGACATTACGAAATAGAGTTTCTAACCCATGGCATAGTATATGGAAACTCTATTGAAATACAGCAGCTGGCGGTGGCGGCATTCACTATCCTAGTGCAGCTTGACTTTTTTTTTAAAGCTTCAGTAACTTAACTGAATGAATGATGTTGGATTTTTAGCTTCCACTGAAGAAATATAGTGCAATGCAGAATTTCTGTCCCCCATGGTTATGAAGAAGAGATGTAAAACCAGATTGTAATGGTTTTACACTTTGAAAGACAGAACAAAAGAAGACTACATCTATTTTTTTAATGCTGCTTTTAAAGCCGTTGTTGTGATTTTTTTAGCCTGACTAATGGTTGTTGAGTGGTTTTTTTGAGTTGGCAGCATCTCTTGGCTTGTGTTCTGTCACAGCAGGTAAGTGAGTGGGAGTTGAAACTGCTGATCTTCCCATATTCTGATCCTGAGAGAAAAGGAGAGGTAACATTTCAGTATGCATTGCCTGCTTTTCAGGTTGTTTTCCCCACAGCTACCCTCAGAGTACATCACTGCTTTTCTTACAGTCTAGGTGCAGCACAAAATATTTTTTTCCCAATTAAGCTTTATTGTTCAGAAAGGGTCTTTCCTGCTCCTGAAAATTCTTCATCTAATTTGTCAAAGATAAAAAAAAGTGTTCTTACATCACAGCTTTGTCGCAGCAGGTTATGACAAGGCATGATCTAGTTTAGATCTCCGTTTGTAAGACTAGCTACAATGTTTCAATGCATCCCAGAGAACTATCAGGCTGGACTGGTGTCCTAGGGAATAATCCAAGCAGGTTTTCTGGCATGGGAGTAGATGGGATGTGATTTATACAATTAACCTTTTAATGGTGCACCGAGACATATCCATACTGTTCCTTGGCCTGTTTGGTGGGTAGTGTCCTTAAGTGTGTTTGTAAGGATCTCCTGTAACTGGTCTAGAGCACTAAACCTGAAATACCCATAGACCTGAAACAGATGGTTAGCTCTGTGATGGGCAGGAATCATTCTTGGCTCTGATCACCTTGGGCTGCAGTGGAATAATTCAGCATTTGTAAGCTCCATAGTTTGCAGTTGTCTTTGATGCAGATGACCTGATCTAGTTCAGGTTTCATCACTGCTTGAAGCACTCAGAATTGCCACATCTAGAAGTCCAAAAATATGTGCCCCTGTTAGACCCATGAATGGGACGTGCGTATTTCTCTGGCATTCAGTGGAAAGTCACAAGTAGTCTAGTTAAGCATAACGCCATACTGCCCAGGGTGTTATTGGTAGCAATTGACAATATATGGTCAGATAGGTAGGCTACGTACACCACAGCCATGCACCTCATTTTCCCCTGGAGGCAGGGAGATTCCCTCCCAGCAGTCAGTCAGTCTGTCCCAGCAGTTAATTGCAGAAGCAGGTACAGGACCTGAGGGGGTGGCAAGTGCAGCTGACTGAAATTAAAGAAAATAAAAAAGTGATTTTTGTTTGTTTGTTCTCCCCTGAATGGCATGAAATTCAGGCAACAGGCTCATGTGGTTTAAGTAGAGCATTTTTTTCTTTACTGTAAAAATAATTTTCATAGTTTTGTGATATGAGGCAAGAAATGAACCCTGCAAGCTGTGTTACTCTTCATAGTCTTTGAGTGTTTCTCTGCTGCACTGGGACATTAGAAAGAGGACAGGATGTTTATGCATTGGTCAGGCTTCTTCTCAGGAGGTGATGGAGTGTGTAAAGGACAATGCTTTTTAGTAGCAGTGTATAGTAGTCAAGATTCACAGCCATGTAGTATTTTCAAATATAGTTTGAAACACAGTTCACGGTAGTTTATTGCAGCAGTCTGGAAAGCTTCAGTGTTGGTTCAGACTGACTGTGTTCCTATATCATGCTTGGGTTATGACCTGAGACAGATTACTCACAGGAAGACAACAAACGTAAACACTGACCATATTCTGAACTGACTGTTAAAGGCAGTGAGAAACAAAACCTCTCTCACCCTGTGGAATGAAAATGAGTCCAAGGCAATACAGTCATTGAAAATCAAGTGTTTGTAGCAATGTACAACCCAGCTTACCCATACACGTGCATGCAAATAGACCATTTGCCAATCAAATGACAGTGACAAATCTAAAAAGGGATAAATGGAAAGAGAGCTGTCAGGCTCTTGGATGCTGTGTGAAACCGCCTTCCTTGCTTTACCTAGCAACTATCTCTGCCATCTGATGTGAAGATCCTAGCTCTTTTCTCCCTCTGCTTCTTGGGGTATGGATGCTTATAAAAGATGCTAAGAATGTTTGCAGGTGTCACCTCATTTCCTCTCCTGCATGTGGAGGCATGTGACAAGATTCTTCAGAGTTGGTGATGTTTATTTTTGAAAGAATACCTAAAAAGAAGTTACAGCTTCAAATGTGATGATAGACTGAGAAGCAGTCATCCATTTGGTCAGCTCACCTCTCTCCAGAAGGGAGATGTATATTAAGACTGGATATCAAATATAGATTGTCTGTGTTGATCCTGGATTTGTCTTTACCAGACTTACTGCTGTGGCTACAACTTCTAACAGGTTGATTGCCTGTGTATTTACTTGTGTTTGCACCTTCTTCTGCTCTGCTTTGAAGCTGGTGAACCAGAGTAATTTACACTTAAGGCTTGGTACCAGTGATACCTTCACAGAGAGGCATGTGCGTGCAATTCAGATGAAAGGCACCTGGAGGTTACGTCGTTTCCTAAAGGTTACCAGTGAGTCCCTTGCTAGTGGAAAGAGAAAAAGCAGCTGAAGGCAGCTGTTTTTTCAAATGCCTCCTTTGATGTTGGTGACAAAGTGCTCATTTTATCTGGATGCATAGTACTGCCTTGTGCTTCAGCAAAATGTCTCCATGCAGAGAGTCTAGGGAATAATCCTGGCTGGATTGGTGACATGGGTTTTGCTACTGCTGGGCTTGTGGTCTGCTGTTGGTATGAAGGATGCAATGTAGCCATCCTCTTCAGTGATTTCTGAGGGGTCAGATCCTTGGGGTCTCCTGTTTCTCCCTCCTCCCGATGGATAGTAAGATTCCCTATAAAAGCTGCATGCTGTATCATGCCTTCATTCATCTCTGAAACATAGCCCATAGAAGTTTTGCCTTTATCTCTTCCCATTTCCCATAAAGAGCAAAAGACTTCTCTCTTTTTTTCCATTTTTTCCCATTTTTTTTAACATTAATTTGGCATGACTTTTAAATTTGTTACAAACCTGAGAACTAAATCAGGCAGTTTCCTCAATTGTGTGCCAGTTTTTGGAAACTGTGATGTGTCTGTCTGTCTCAGAGACAGATCCCTGGTGCTGAGATCATGCAGTGCCTGAGGCTATTGTCTCATAACTGTCAAACAGTATTGTGAGTTTCTTGTTGAGAGGTTGCATACTTTGTGTGTACCACAGGGTGTGATGGACAGGTGGGGATGGAAATAGTGTGTCAAAGTGAATCCATACCCAGCTCCGTCTTGTGGGGAAGATATCTGCAGACTTTAAATGCTGAAGTCTGTGAGCATATGGAGAAGGCAGTCATGAGAACACTAATGAAGGTATGTTTATGAAGCTCATAAGTTCCATTAACTAAAACGTTCCATGGAGAAGAACCACCCCTTTAGTGAAAATGATGTGGATCTTGAGGTAAAACCTTTCAGCCTAAAACAGAAACAAGATAACACAGTGACTAGTCTACTGGACGAGGGAAAGGCTGTGGAGGTGGTCTTCCTGGACTTCAGCAAAGCCTTTGACACAGTTTCTCACAGCATTCTGCTACAGAAACTGTCAGCCTCCAGCCTGGACAGACACACACTCTCCTGGGTGGAGAACTGGTTGGCTGGCCGGGCCCATAGAGTGGTGGTAAATGGAGTTAAATCCAGCTGGAGGCCAGT
>WAAB01019735.1:20060-115387 GCA_013389865.1 Piaya cayana
TTTTACGGAAAGGGTCATTAGGCACTGGAATATGCTGCCGAGGGAGGTGGTTGATTTGCTTTTCCTGGAGGTGTTTAAGTTACAGGTGGACGAGGTCCTGAGGGACATGGTATAGTGTTTTGTGGGAGTGGTTGGACTCGATGATCCAGTGGGTCTCTTCCAACCCGGTGATTCGGTGATTCTGTGATAAAAAACAGTATGTGATTGGGTTATTATTGCTCAGACTTATAAGTTACACCTAGCAGCACAGTGTTCCACACGTAGATTCTGTTTTGTATTAAAGAAAAGTTGTAAAGGCAAAGAAATGTTTCCTGAAGTGTTTTGAAAGTTCATGCAAGAGACTTGTTTGCCTACTGTATAGGTAACTTTCTAGATCTATAATTTTATGCATCACATCATGATTAAACAGGATAATGCAGACTGATGGAACAGCCTCATTTGTCTTTTCCTTTATTTCATTGACTGCACAGAGGGGGACTGTATTCTGGAAAGTTCAGATCGAAAACCTGTTTTGTAGCCTAATTGGAACCCAGGCCTCTGGTGAGCACTCAGTGTTTTGTCTCATGTGGTGATGCAGCTGGAAGTGGGCTGATTGGTTTGTAGTTCTTAGCATCTTCTGTTACTTCCCTTAGAAGACCAATAAGGGCATTATTCTGCTTTTCCAGTGTTCTGCAAAGCAAAACAATGAATATTGAATCAATAAAATAATCCATGATTTAACTGCTTTAAGGCAAGAAAAAGCAATTTAAAACTGTAAATTATTTATTTTCCTTAAAGCAATTTAGTGGTATGATCTTTTTGTGTTTTACTTGAAATATCATTTGGATTTGTTTTATGTGAAATGCTTTATTTGAAGCTTTTTTTTCAGACTGTTATATTAATAGATTAGTTTTAGCTGTGAACCATTTGGATGTAATCGATTGAGAACAACTGTAGAGAGGTTCCCTAAGCTAGGCTGCATTTGAAGGGTTTAATTTTAATAATAATCTCAGAGCTACAGCTGCTTCATGTTTGTTTAGTAATAGAGTTGATGAGCAGCTAATTTGAAAAGAAAGCTCAGGCACAGGTGTGAAATTCCTCACGAGTATAAGAGAACTGGCCCTGAATGTAGGAAGGTGGTGCTGAACATATTGCTCTGTAGCAAGCCAAAAAGTTTTAAAAAAATATTTCTAAACTAGCATGCTTGAACATAAATCCCTTGACCCAAACATCCTTCACCTTTTTATTATACCACTTAAGTCATCATCCAGTATATCACAGACCAGGATTTGATATTCTGCTCTGCCTGGTTTAAAATATGTATATCCTTTTTCCATGTTTTGGTGCTTAGTGACAACAGTGCTCTGAGTAGGGCTTTTAGTTTTTCATATGCTGCTATTACTGTTGGTCTAGAAGAGCTAATATCAATTTGATTTGAAAAGCACCATTTACTGCTGTCTGTTCTATACACATACAGGGGATGCAGAGGTGTAAGTCCTCACCAGGGCTTGTAGCCTACATGGACCTTGGAGAAGGGAGGACATAACATTTGAAGAAAGGCAGAATTGAAAACACTTTCTCTGGCATTTTCTACTCACTAGCTCATGTGCTCTATGGACAGTGTGTTTAGTCTCGGTAAATACTACGCTTAGGTTAGTAAACATTCTGATTTGTGATCCCTGTCATACGTGCTGCAATTATACTAGTGCTCCTCTAGCAGTTACTGTGGATCATAGCTCACATATGAGAATATTGACTTTAACAGCCAACTCCTTAATATTATATGAGCATACAGGCTACTGAGTTGTGGAAGCCAAGGAGATAAGACATGATTTGCTCTTTAACCTGTTCTACAAGATTACTAAGTGCTGGCAAAGGTAATTGTGGCAGATGAAAGGGCTGATGCTTACAGATATTGCTGTCAGTGTTGATCCCTTCTCTAGTTAGGTTTTGGGTGGTTTCCATGGGGTGGGATTTCCTAGGAAGGCAGGATGCACGAGACAGGTGTTGTAACACAACTGCTATTGCAATGAGTGTGTTCTTTTGTGTAGCCAGTCCCAAAGCTCCAATTTACAGCATGCTAACATGGAGGAAAGAATTGGATGAAATTCAAGAAAATGTCAGAAGTTTGAAATAGTCCTAGCAGATTTTAACCAGAGTGTATGTGTAAAAAACAGAGTTAGTTCTCTAGTTCTGAAACTTAGGGGTGAACTCATGCAGGTGAAGTATTCTTCAAGTTCACACAGAAAGCAGGAAAATACCTTTACTTATTTTAATGACCTCTACATTTTCTTGGTAAGGTCATAAGCAGAAATGCTGTGCATTGCTGTTCTAGTAGAAATGCCTCTGTGCTCCAAAGACATAAGCCCAGTCTTGGATGTTCAAAACATTCACCAGACTGTGTGGATAATAAATCAATTCTCTGACTTCTTTGAATTAGTTGTAAAGGGAAGTTCTTAAAATAATTTATTATTATTAGTGAGGAGTGCTACTGACATTTCTGTTAAGTAATTAGATGTCAGTGGCCATCTTATTATGGATGGTATGCAAGATGAAGGTATACAGAGACAGACAGGCATTTTGAAACTAAATAGGTCACTTGCAAGGTAAGGAAATAATGTGAAGAATCTTGCTTTTAGTCTTCTTTTGAAATAATCAGATTCATTTCCCCGTGCAAACTCATGAAAACCCTTTCAGAGTTCACTGGACGTTAACATCAACTGCATTTGAGATGGAGATGAATGAGAAGAGAGACATAGTTTTTCAATTATAGGACCCTGGGTTGTTGCTGCTGCTAATTGTTTTGGTTGAAAAATACTTTTCTGTTCTATAGGAGCAGCTTCTGTGATCTTAAACCTGTTTAGATACTTTTCTATCCGTGGGGTAAGAAGATGAATCACAGACTCCACAGTGCCTTCATATTGTCCAACACTGATCATAAAGGGTAAAAATAATCAATTCTTTCTAGCTCTCTTGGTATTTCTGGTTGTTATGGTTATTGAGCTGGCACAGAACTGATTTAATTTCACAGAATTTTCTCCATTTTACAAAACTAGAGAAACTGATTTTGCCGACATTTTACTCTCACAGTACCTGACTTTCTTCAAGAAAACAACTGTGTTGGCATCGGATGCAGCAGTAAGAATAACACCCTGTGCATGGAAGGCATTGTGAGCCACTAGAATAAATCTAGGAACCTTATCAAGTACAAGTAAACAATAAAATGAAACCCATTTATCTGAACCAGCAGTACAAATGTGCGATATGAGGAGCTGGCTCAAAGCCAGCACAGCAGCAGGAGAAAGTTTGAGTTTCTTCCCTCCCGGTTTCTCTTGTATTCTTTATGATACTAGGCTTGCAGGGAGAGGAGGATTGTGTTCTTGTGTGTATCTCTGTGCAGAGACACACAAGTAAATGAATGTACAATCTGTCTTCTGTTTCAAACAGAAAAATCAAGATTTTGTTTTAATTAGGGTTTGGAGAGCTAATGCATGAACATGAAGAAAATGGTGGTTTTTTTCATGTGATTCCTGCCTACTTGTTTCTGATTTTCATATATCACAACCCAGACCGATGAGCCACACGCTCGTGTCCGGCCCTGATGGGAAGAGGGGTGGAAGCAGATTCATTTGTGTGGCGATCTGAAGGCCAATAAGGTCACTCCCAGGGTGAATATCAAAAGCATTATTTATTTCTGGCTCCAGCAAGCATAAACACACCAAGATGCCAGGGCACACAAGAAAGACGCAGAGGGGTGCAACCACCCAAAGTTACAGAAGTAAATCCCTGAAAACAACCCAGGTCCCTAGGATCTGATCCAACACCAGACATGAGCATGTGGCTCATAGGTCCAGGTTGTGACATCATACTGTCTCTGATGCTACCTTAAATAACCCTGTCTGTATGACTTGCCTTACAGTAAGAAAGACTAAGTGGATCCTATGTATTTTTCAAAGAATATCTAAAAAGTAGCTATGGCTTGAAATGTGATACTAGATTGAGAAGCAGTCATCTGTTTAATCACTTCTGCTTTTCCAGCAGGTAGACACATATTAAGACTGGATATCAAATGTACATTGCTCATGTTGATTCTGGGTTTGTCTGTATCAGACTTACTACTGTGTCTACAACTTCTAACAGGTTAACTGCTGGATTATTTACCTGCTTTTGCACCTTACTCTGCTCTGCTGAGCTAAGACTAAATCAAGTTAAAATTAGTTTTGATATGACTTGCAGTGACTGTGCTTTTACAAAGCCCCAAACATACTGACAGTGTTTTGGATGCAGCACAGATGCTTTTTGATATGCTGTTCATAGAGTAGCTGCTTGGCTAGAGACTCCAGGGTCTGGAAATTTGACTAATGCAATATTAATAAACAACATTAATAAAAGTGAGTTTTATAAGGTCTCTTATTAGTACACTCATTGCAGAAAGTTTTTTTGTTGCCTGATGTCACTGAAACAATAAGACATTGTGTTATTTTAACTTATTTTCATTGAGTAAGAGGGCATTATGGTCCTGGGCAACCTGGTCTAGCTGGACTTGCTTGAGCATGGGGGTTGCATTCAAAGAGCTGGATTTCAAGAGATATTCTGACTTAAATGATTCTGTAACAGGACATCAGAGAAGGTAACTTGAATTCAGCATTCATTAGTAAATTTAATTTAAATTCAATGGAAGAAAAATAGTGGGGTTTTAATTAAACCAGAAAATACATAGTACATTCAACTATAGGATCATGGAATCATTTAAATTGGTAAAGACCTTTAAGATCAAGTCCATTCTTAAACCTAATGCTGTCAAGTCCACCACTAAACCATGCCCCTAAGCACCACATCTACACATCTTTTAAATACCTGCAAGGATGTTGGCTCAACCACTTCTGTGGGCAGCCTGTTCCAGTTCTTGAAAACCCTTTTTGTGAAGAACTTTTTCTGAATATCTGATCTGAACCTCCCCTGGAACAATTTTAGGCAATTTCCTCTTGTCCTGTTGCTTGTAACTTGGAAAAAGAAACTGACACCAGCCTCATTTCAATCTCCTTTCAAGTAGTTGTATAGAGCATTAAGGTCTCCCCTCAGCCTCCTTTTCTCCAGACTAAACAGCCCCAGAGCTCAGGAATGTGAATATGGAGAATGCTTGTAAATTCCTAAATGTATAGGGAACATTTATCCCAACTAAGAGAAAACAACTTAGACATATAGCTGGAGGAATTCACACCTTGGAAAGAATCTATAAATTAAGGAGAAGATGATGAAGACTTTTATATGGGTGAAGATAAAGGATGCTGTAGGTCTACAACCCCAAGACTAACTGCATGCTTTCTCAATAAAATAGTACATTGGGTTGGGAGGGATAATGGAAGGAGAACATGTAAACTGCAGTGCCTGTAAATAGGTGAACAATTCAAGTTGTTAGCAAATTCAGATGGGATCGATGAGATAATTTCCATCTCAGGATTCTCAGAACTTTTCTAGCTTCCACAGCACTTCTAAAACAAAGCAAAGAGGTGTTCTAGAGGCCGTAGAGTTAAAAATGAAGTATTTGAGAACCAGTGAGTCATCATGAAAACTGCAGGTCAATAAAACTGTCCACAATTGCCTCCAAGCCTACAGAGAGAAATGCAACTGAAAGATGTGGATTAAAATGAGGTTAAAATGTTACAGTATTTTTTGAAAGGTAGATTGCACAAAATTAATGTTACGACTTTCTTGGATTTGGTACTATATTTTCTAAATGAAGATGATATGTCAGATCTTGTCTGTTTGGTTTTTATTACAGAATTTGATATCGTAACACCTAATAAATGATACCTTAAAAGAGAGGAAGTGGTTAACTTGAAAAGTGCTGCTAATATAAAAAAAAAAATAAAAAAAAGAAGATAAGTTCCCAGTTTATCAGTCAAATTATATCCAGGAAAGACAGGGAAAGAAAAATACCATTGTGGGACACTCATGGTATCAAAGAAATGAACCTAATGACTCTGGGTAGGCGCTTCCCTATTTGACAGAGAAATCTTATTTTGTTTTCCAAATCTGTAGCAGAAGACAAGTAGGCTATTGGACACTACAGGTTTGTTCTACCATTTTCAGTTTAATCAGCAATGTCATTTTGATCTGGTAACACATACATATATGATTTTTAATATGCAATAACATTTGGCTTCTTTGGAAAGCAAAATAGGTAGAGCAGAAATGTAATAGTCCCATCTCTAGTAGTTATTATTTAATATGATGTTTCTTCTTGTGTAATAAATTTTGAGTAGGCAGTGGGAACATGAGAATAGAATTTCTGGGTTTGTTTCTTGGTTGTAAGCAAGTCATAGACACTTGGAATTGGGATTTTTTACAAATAGAACACTTTCTAAAATTTTTGAGGCAGATGAGAAAAATAGTATATACCCATAGATCATGTGTATCTATTGACAGAAATTACTTAAAAGCCTGAATGAAATTTCAGATGCTCACTATTTTGTCCCCTCAAAAGTAAGTAGTAAACGTAACAAACATGGTTGATGCTGATGCAGTGGTGTGTAGCATATGTATAACTACAGGTAAAGCTACATGGGAAAAAAGTCTGACAAATGATGTAAATAAGGGTAAATACTGAATATGTTCCAAACAGAAATACCTAATAAATGTAAGAATATACAGCAAGTGACATTTTTAGGCTTAGTCTGTACAGCTGACAGGAAAAGGACCCAGGGTGGTGAAGTGTCCCAAGAAACCCAGTCCATGAAAATACTTAAGGGCCTCTTGCTTGTTGACCTTGAGTGTCTGCCCCATGCCCAACTAGCTGCTCTTTCACTCCTCTCTAACAGCCCAGGGGAAGAAAATAAGATGGAAGAGCTTGTGGGCTGAGATAAAGACAGGGAGATCACTTACTCATTACTAACATGGACAAAACAGACTTGACTTAGCAAAAATGTGTTTTATTTACTGCCAATTAGAAATATAGTGGGATGGTTAGTAACAAAGACAAAACAAAAAAATACCTTCTCCCCCCCTCCCTCTGCTTGCCAGGTTTAACTTCACTCTTTCACTTCTAACGCTCCTACTTGCTCCTCACTCTTAGTGCTGTAGAGGGATGGGGTGGCTGGAATCAGTTCAATACAGTTTGTCTCTGCCACTCCTTCCTACTCACACCTTATCTTCCCATGTGCTACAGTCCTTAAGAAAGAGATTGCTCCAGCCTGGGTCTCTCAATGGCTGCAGTTCCTGCCAGGAGCCTGCTCCGCTGTGGAGTCTCCGTGGGCTGCAGCTTCATTCCATGCACATCTACCTGCTGCAGTATGATGGTCCTCCACAGGCTGTGGTGTGATCTGTCATGAGCTGCAGTGGCTACACTGTGGTGTTCCTTGTGGGCTGTAGGGAATTTCTGCTTCACTACTGTTTTCTGCATTGACTGCTGGGGAATCTCTGCTCTGGCATAAACTAAAGTAGTTCTGTTAACATCAAAGACAATATGCCACATTACAGTAGCTCTAGAAAAAGGTGTTAAAAAGGCAATACAGTGGATTGCTGTACATTATTAGAGAAGTAAGACAATGAAATAATCTCCATGGTCTTTATTTCTACAATTTTTGGCATTAATCAGTTTCCATCTTTTATTTCTTGGCAAAAGTTCTAGGTCATTTTGTTGCTTTATTTGTACACAGGAGTAGTTGTGATGAGCTGTATTATGTAACATTGTCAGAAATTGTTTCACAATTTTTAGTCTCTTGGAGTGGTTCTGTTAGAGTGTGTGGCACTTAAACATCAATAATAAAAAAGATAGAGGGCTTGAGTTCTCTTCATTTGAGAACTATTACTTTGAGGACAAAGTTCCATTCTGTTCCCAGTAACAGCTGAGACCACTTCAAGTATGCACAGAAACACAATATAAAAAATGTATTTTCCCAAATGTATTGCAGATTGAAAGAATTTTTTTTTGTCCTTTTGGATATAAGTGTTTTTAAGATACTTGGTGTTACAAGGCACTTAAAACTATCACAGTCAAACAGTGAGGATTTCACAGTGTCATTTCATAAGCTCTGTCTGCTAAGTTGGTTATCATACTTGTGTTTCAAATCATTAAGACTCATGTGGCTTTGTCTCTTATCTATTTTACGTGAATGCCAGTTCAAAAACTGCTTTGTGTACATCAGAGCTAAGTATACAAATTCCAAGTTGAAGGGAATAGTTGGTTTTCTCAGGAGGATGACCCCTAAAATCTCCTCAAGTTCTGCTATCTTATGAGAAATCTGTTTTGTAAAGTTGTGGAAATAAACTGAAATGTTTGGACAACAGTTTATTTTTCAGAATGACTTGTGAACCTGAACTATAGCTTTGAAGTATAATTTTTATCTTTTGTGGGTTTTGTGCTTAGGTTATCAAACCAACAACAATTACTGGTGACTTTTCTCTCTGACCTTCAGGTGAAATAACTGAATACATACACAGATATATTAAGAGGCTTTTAAAAGATTTTTTTAAAGCCTTATTTTGCAGAATTTTTTCCCCCCTTAACAAGTTAGTTGTCTCCCAGTTGAATGCTTGAGACAGAAGTATTTCCTTTGCTCTTTTATCAAGGTAGGTGGAAGTGATTAGAGCGTATTCTGTCATCAGTTCCTAGTATTATACTTTTATCTTCAGTCCCTAATAGATTGGTCATGTCAGCACACACTCTAGGTCAGCCCTTGATCTTTTCAGGCAGCTGTAGGCCACCCATGTGCTCAGAGAGATGAGGTGAAGTAGAAAGGTTGTTTGAGACTGACACAGCATTTCTAACTCTCACCATGTCTGGTGTTTTTTTCTAAATTCCCAGTGTTAGAAGTAATTATAATCTCAGCTTTAATTTTAAGTGAAACTTCTAGTCCCAGGAAGGAATTAATATTAGCTTTTTTTTTTTTCTTTTCTTTTAATTGTGTTCTCTGGAAGCTGTTTCCCAGTTAATTCCATGTATTGAGACTACTGCTGATTTTATCAGAGGACCATAGTCCTCTCTTATAGCTGGAACACCTTTTCAAAGGTAATTTACTGTGTCTTCTAACTCTCCTGGAAAGGAAAATAAAATAATATATAACCTTTTTTTTCTTAGAATTTCTGTATTGTCCTGAAGTATCTTGTTTAGTAGGCTGCTCATTTGGGATCATATTCTGAGAGATCTGACTTTCACCTTGTATTGTATGAGCAACCTAGCAAACAACCAAGGAAACAATTTATTTATGTAACTCCCAGTTAGACAGACACTGCTTTGGTTGAGATTTTTGTGTGGGGGATGCAGTGCCAAATACTGCACTGAAACTCTTTTCCAATATCACTCTTTAATAGGGACTTTATCATTAGCTTGTCACCAACTTGACACAGTATTTCTCTATTTTCATGTTGAAAATGAAGTTGCAAATTTTGAGGCTACTCTGAGATACATCTTAGACATTTTCTGAAAGAAAAGATTTTGTTAGGTGGGAAAGTGTTTTGTTTTTGTTTTTGTATTTTTTTTAAATAGGGTTAAGATATCCAGATGAAATAGCCACAAAATACAATGAATGTGCAGTGCATTTTAACACAGAAATTAGAAAGTGTTTTCAACAGTTGTTATAAAAGGTGTGCTAAGTACTAATTACTGCATACAGTTGTTTCATACTTCTCAAAGCATGTTCCCAAAATTATTGCATGAAATTAGAAATATCTGAAAAAATACCAGTTTTAGAACCCTGATTTCGGTATGGAAAACACTGCGCATCTGGTAACAGAGTAGGCATTAGCTTATATTGATTGTTGTAGAATGCACATCACTGTTGCTGCTAAAATGTGCAAGAAGTGGAGTTCACATGACACCATTGTGTCAGCAAAACCACTGTGTGAATGAGTTGTTATGGAACCTGGTATTTGTTTGCTCCTTTTACTGCAAAGTTTACAGTTTTGCCTAAAAGCTGTGGAAATACTTGTTATGAGAGGTATCACAGAAACAATTTAAAATCTGATAAGAGTAAAAAGGAAGTTTCACAATTTGGAGTGGTTCTTCTACCATTTAAAATCTGAGTTATACGTAGTCATGCGTGAATATACATGCAAACACCTTTCTACCATAGCAGGAAAATTATTCTGATTATACTAATGCCATCAGACTTTATGGATGCCCTCAGGCAAGATAACTAATGACACATATGCACGTTCTCTTTAACAAATATTTCTGCAGTTGTCATTATCAGGCTGATGTACTTGATGACAATTAGAGGTGAAATAATATCTGTTTTAATCTATATTTATTTATAATGTATTCCATGTTATCTCACCTTCTTCAGCTTAATGATCTCCAAATGTAGGTATGATTGTATTTTTGAAGAGAAATGCATATAAATTACTTAGTAAGTTAACTTTGGAAATATATCTCATGCCTGCACTGGAGATTCAGAGTAAACAAGCTTTATAGCTTCTTGGAGCATGTTAGGAGTAAGCCAGGATTGATTAAAACAGTTATGCAGGAAGGGCAGAAATTGTAGAGAGGCCAAGAGAGAAGAACACTAATTTGTTCAACTTCTTTGAAAGTTCAGTGTGTGTACTATAAAAAGAATATTTGTGAGCTCTTGGGCAATTCTCAACTAATCTATATGGTTTTACAGCTGGCTTGCCAGCAGAGTTATCTTGCAGCTACTCAAGTATATTAGTGGATTTTGTCACTCCAAGGAAAGGGTTCAGCACTCCTCTGCCTCAGTGGCAGAGCAAGAGAAAAGGAGCTTGAGTGGAAACTGACTTGAATCTTCAAATTCAGAATTTGAAGAGCTTTATTAAAAAAAATTGAACCCTTTAAGCTGGTTTTAAACAAAGCCTGAAACAACTATCTTTCAGATTTTAAATTAAATATATTTTTGCATTTTTAAAAAATTTCGTTCAGATTCAGGAGCAATGATAGATCTGACAACCTCAAAACCTTCAGAGTATGGGAAAGCCATTTCATACAGTGTCTCTTGTAGATGAATAGTTATTTTCACTTTTAAGAAGAGAAAACCTATTTGCTCTAGTCTAACAAAGACTTCAAGATCTTGGGAAAGTCACTTTGCCTTTTGTGTTAGGAGGCTTCTTGTAGAACTTCACAGAAAAGTGGTGGGAGTTTGACTCCTGGAAGGTGGGAAGGCTTGAACAGAGCTTGCAATGTCTGGACAGAATTTCCTTCAGTTTTGGAGATAAGAAGATGAATTAATGAGAGTTTAGATATAATTGTTGGGAGTAGTTAATGACAAATAGGATGCTATACACCCTACAGAGAAACATGTAGAGACAAGAAGAGTTAAAGATAGGGATTAATATTATGAATAGATTGACCAAGACATTAGAGTTGGAAAGAAATGTAGCTAGAAATGGTGTAATTTGGAAAATTAAGCTACTGCAACTGAGAAGTATAAAAACAACCTACGATTTTTGAAGATCTGGTGTTTTCGTCCTATGCAAGATGAACTAGAAATTCATATGTGCCTTACAGATATATATACTGTCACATGATGATTTTGGAGCAGAAGTTCTGGACTAAACAACTTATATTTTTATATTTATTGCAAAGTGTTTCTTTAGGTGGCACTAAATCTTAACTAGAATTCAACAAAAATCATTATGTAGGAATATTGCTGAAAGCAATTAAAGACAAGACAAGAAAATATTTGAAAATAATGGAAAAGGAGTTTGTGTGAAAGACTTAACTTTAAATTGCATTTACAGTAAAAATCCTACAGCTCAGTATTCTGCAGATGACTTATTTGTCTTTACTTTTTTATTACCCTACAGGTAACTTCTGTCAGAAAATTAAATGGGGAAGAATGAGCATTTGAAATAAATCAGATTAAAGATTGAATGTTTGTACTCATCAGAAGTTAAGTAAGTATACCATCCATTTCCAAGTCAGTCTTCTGGGAACTTGCATTTAGGTAAACGTTAGTTACAGGTTATTGTCATTAATAGTTGAAAGTGAACATTGTACAAAATGCTTTGGCAAAAAGGACAACAAAGTTTTTTGAAATGCTTTCTATGCAGTTAGATGGTATTGAGTGAGAGGATGAATGAATTACACTGAGAAGCATTGCAAATGAAATTGAGCAGATATTGCTTTAAAATGTTATGATTTACTTTAGATTTTTATGTGGTTTTTAGTGTTGGTGGCTTTCATTTGTCTTCTGGTTCAATCTTAACTTTCTTCTGTTCTAGAGTATTATAAGATGCAGAAAAGAGGGCAGGTGTTTATGTGAGCTTGTGAAAGATTAATATAGAGGAAGAGATTTTATTCATTTGGGTTATTGTTCATAGCATTAATCTGTTTGCAGCTCACTTTGTCAAATATACATAGATTTGCTATACTTCAACATTCCTGGACCAATTTCAGCAAATCTGTTATAGAAGGTGATTTAAACAAATGGAGACAAGCAAGCCACAGTAAACATGATATAGATTCAGCTTCTCTTCTGAGTTCCTGATATACAACCAGTACCCGCAGACACTTAGGTGATAAAGTGAGGAAGGTTCAGTCTTTAATAAAAGTGTTCCAGGACTCTAGATGGAAGGAGATTTTCTTTAAAGACTAAATATTTCTTTTCAGACCTAGTTCTTGCAAGGAATCTGAGACGTCGTCTCCTGCTGATTTCTATTTGATAAGGATTTCTCTTTTGGCAATGGATCATCCTGTGAACAACCTTCTTCTAGTGCTGTAGTTATCCTTGGGAGTACAGTTAGGGCTTATAAAATAAGCAAATGTGGAATTTCTAAATCTTTGGTTACTTAAACACTGGCACTTTATTTTCTGCCAGGGATTTGGGCAGTCCCATAGCATATGTAACAGAGCATCCCTGTCAAAGTTAAACATTGCAAACATTTGCTTATGCTGGCAATCCCAGCTGTGTGCTTTCAAAATGGAGCATTCTGTGGGTCAAATCCTGCTTGCTTTGTTTGATGATCAGCTTTGGGCCAACAGACAGGAATTGATAAAATGCTTTTCACAGTTAAACACATAAACTGCTACATCTTGATCACCAAGCTACAATTCTGCTACTGGAGCCTGTATCAACTCATCTTTGGATGTGACTGATATGAATCAGGCACAAAAAGGCCTGGAAAATACACTCCACCGCTCATTCAGTAACAGGTATTCTAGACTGCTTGAGTAATACAAGCAGGATTTTGTCCATTGTTTACTTTCGTAGAACAATTTGAGTTAATTGATGTTAAAATCTCCCAAAGGTATGTAATTAGGCCATTTGAGGAAGCTGCAGAGATGATGCAATAGGCCACAGGAGGGCTATGGACTCTGCTTCCACAGCTGAGTGTCTCTGAAAACAAGAGAAAGCACAATATTTTTTAAGTGTAGGCACGCAGACAAGCTGTTATGATTGTACTTTGAAACTTGCGTAAGGCAATTTTATTTTGCCATGAAGAGATCTTGGGGATCCATGAAAAGATCTTGCATGGACCTTGGGGTATGACTGCCTTAATAATGAACAGACACTGTGTAGCTGCTGTTGCCCACTTTTAAGTTTACATATGAATTTATCCTGTTGTAATTAGAGAATAAAAGGAAGTTGTGGAGAGGAGGGAGCTGACCTCTTCTCCCAAGTGACAGGGGACAGGACAAGAGGGCCTCAAGCTCCACCAAGGGAGGTTTAGACTGAACATTAGGAAATTTTTTTTCACAGAAAGTGCCATTGGGCACTGGAACAGGCTGCCCAGGAAGGTGGTTAAGTCACCTTCCCTGGAGGTGTTTAAGGCATGGGTGGACGAGGCGCTGAGGGGCATGGTTTAGTGTTTGATAGGAATGGTTGGACTCGACAATCCGGTGGGTCTCTTCCAACCTGGTTATTCTATGATTCTATAAAGAGTAATGGTATGGACCATAACCTGATAATAACTAGCTCTGTGAAGCCCTTCTCCGCCTTTTCTCAAGTGTTCCACACCTCCTTTAGGCACACTGAAGAATTTCAGCCTCTTAAGCTTTGTACAATGTAGTCCGAGCTTCATGCCTTGTGATGACAGAAAGGCTATTCAGCCTAACCAAGCCTTTCAAAGATCCTTTAAAAAGCAGCACTTGAGAAACTGAGCTAAAACAGTGATTGCTTCCAATTTATTCATTTTCACAGCAGCATACTGCTACGCCCTGTTATTTTTTCCTTAGGCATAATCCACTACTTGACTCAGGAAGCAACAAAGGCAAGTTCTCTCATATAGCTTGAGGCACAGCTTTTACATGTGCAGTACTGCAATGTGCATGTGCTTGTAAGTGCATGCATACACCCACATCCTGTAAATATGTATAGGGATGGTTTGATAGAAATTCTTCACCAGTTTAAGATTACATGAGACACATTTATTTATTTATTTATTTATCTGAAGCAAAAGAGTCCTTTTCTTTGCCTAGTATAACTCCTTTCCAAACTGTGCTTGACCTAGAGAAGAAAAAACTGCAGAGGGCGAAATAGGAAAATGGGAAAAAGGAGGATGCAATCTACTCCTTGAAACATGAATAGTTCAGAAGGGGCCTTCAACAATCATCTAGTCCAACTTTATGACTGACCAAAAGTTAAAGCATGTTATTCAGGACATTGTCTAAATGCATGTTAAACACTGGCAAGCTTGAAGCATGTTAGCATCTTAAGAAGCCTGTTATAGTGTTGGACTGTCTGTTTGAAGATGTTCCTATCTAACCTATGTAGCTGTGTTTCCTGTATGAAGATGTAGAGAGATAGCGACTGGATATCTTTATAGAAATGGGAATTGTCAAGGAATCTGATTTGACTACTGTTTCCATGTGGAGCCCTTAGAGAGCTTTTGGTTCTGTGAACACATGAATGATAGCTATAGCTTAAATAAGCATAAGCTAATGCGTAGAGAGGAGGTCAATCAATCAATATAATGGTATTTATCACACTGAAAAAATGTCCATGTACCTTTTCAGGAAAAAAGAAATGTTAAGAACACTCTGTAACACCAAAATACTACATTTGTGTTCACCTAAACAGCTTTGATTCTTTTCATGTGAAAATTTGTTCAAACAAATTCTTATTAAAGAAAGATTGGAAAGGAGATCAGTTCACATAATCCCCAACCACCTTTGCTGGAAGGATCCTGAGCGGAAACTGTGTTGAGGTTAGTATTGAAATAGGAGTGGGGACTTAGTGCTCCAGTTGTAGAAAAGCAAGATGGAAGAAGTTATGAGTAATAGTGTATGTGTGAGTACTACACATACCATTTATGCACGTGCAATTACACTGTGTATGTACAGAAATATTTTTCTAATAAAGCTTCTTCAAAAATTGCACTGCTATGGGAATAGTTGTGCTTGTTGCATAGCATGTATCATGTATAGAAACCAGTTGTATATATACAACTTTCTGTTGAGTTATGTTTTCTATACTTGTGAGGTACTGTTACATCCCTGAGTACCCTCTTACAGGGATAAGAGATTTTTTTTCAGCCATGTGTGGTCTTTTAGCAGTGTGGTGATGTGTGTGAAATAGGCCATGTCATGGCAATGAAGCTTGTTCTTTTAATTTGTACAGGTCCTTAAGAGTTCAGCTCCACTTTTGCTAGCTGTATTACGTTCTTTTACATTTACTCTGGATTAGGAGTGTTTTGAAAATTAATGAATTTTCACAAATTTTAGATATGTTATATGCAAAACCATAAAAACATTTTGTTCTTGCCAGGTTCATGTATAATTTTTTTCATATTTATGCATATTTAGACTTTTTTCCATGTCAAATCCAATGTCCCTGCTGATATTAGATTTTCTTAATCTACATCAATACCTGAGTCTTGAAAACTGAAAGCATTTGGAATGAAGATCACCTATTTGTGTACAGATCCAGTGTGAGAGAGCTGCTTCAGTGTCACAATGGTCTTGTAATTTTGACCATAACTTAAAGCTTCATCCTTTTTAATACTGAGAAAACTGTTCAGTTCCAAAGTGACCTCCCATTTAGCTGTGCTGCAGAGAAACAGACTTACGCTATGGTATATGAGATATCATTTTGTCCTGTAAAGTAATGATAGATATTGAAATCCATTCTAGTTTTCTCTATAGATGGTACATATCAGAAGAATAATAGAAATCTACTTGGTGAGCAATGTATAAGTTAAGAAATCTAGCAGTAAATGTGCAGTGATGCAGTAGATAAAAATGTAACACAGGATATATTTTCAATAGTGGCTAGTGGGATATTGCAGAAGAAAAAAACATCAAAGAAGAATTATTTCAGAGCAGTTTTTATCTTTGGTTTCTTAACTTCTCCCTGACTGATTTGTTTTTTGTCCTATGTTTTGTCACTCTTCTCACCTATTTCCTACAACTTTCTGGTTATGTAAGTTTTGACAGCACACAAGAGAGTAAGAAACAGAGGACCAATGCAGCAGGTAGGAAAAAAAAATTATGAGAAAACTCAGCTTTTGATTGCTCACATCCCTGTTCTGAGTCTTCAGTCCATATAAACAGGGAATAAGGCAGTATTCCTGTTACACTGAACAATTCAGTGTTGGTCTATTTTTGCTTTATAGTTGGTTTTCATATGTAGTGAATATGCCAACAATCACACAGCTTCACAAGCCCCTCTGATCTTTAAAACTGTCAGGGTAATGCCACTAGGAATCAAAGCAATCTGTCTTTAAATAGCAAAGTTTAGTTTTATATGTCAGAGACACTTAAATGCTTATCTTTACTGCTTTTGCTTCCTCAGAACAATGCAAACATCTAGATTTCTCATCTATGGTACTTTAAACAAGTCCAAAGCTGTTATCTGACAACCCTTGTTGACAAGACCAGTTGTTCCCACAGTTATAATCTCTCCTATTTTTACTTTGGCAAAATATAATTTCAATGGGGAAAGGCATTTATTTACTTTCATTTTTTTTCTCTCTTCTCCCCTTTTCCTTTTACAGCACTTCTCCTTACCCTTTGCTTTTCACTTCTGTTTGTCTCAGACCACAGGTAGATCTAGGAGTAGAAATAGAATTGAATGTTCTCATTTCTGTTGAAAATTAAGGCTTTGATTTGGAAAGGAGCTAATAGATAAGGACTCAGTGGAATTTTTGGTAACAAGTTCAGTAGCTGGTGTACAGACTTTATTCTATACACCATGTCTGTACAGGTGGGGTATAGTTTTATCCACAATTATGCTAATTTGTTGTGTATTGGGGGCAGATTTATTTATGAAATCATCCATGTAGATAAAATGCAAATGCCAAAGTAGATTGTAAGACTGAAATAGAGGTAGTGAAGAAAGTTTCAGATTTAGGTAAATCTTCCACTCTGTGTATTGATGTACATGCTTGTATGTACAGGATTCTTGTCATTGTACTTTTGATAACTATGGTTAATCTTATTTCCTCAGCAAGTATTTTTAGCTATTTACCAGGAACTGTAAATGCTTGCCTGCTCTTTTCCCTGACAAGTATCAGAATGACATAAACCAGAAATCAGTAGCTGCTTTTGGTATTAAATCTGTATTGTAGGCATCTCCTCCAGTAATGCCAGGAAATGATTTAGGAAGGATGTTCAGAAGCTCAGTATCTAATTTCAGTCTGAGTGCTCCCATGTCAACACTATACTAGTGTAGATCCATAAGCAGAGGCAGAGATGACAAACAGATGTTTGGTGAGTAAAATAACAGCTAAACCAGATGAAATAAAACCACAGGAGCATAAGTAGCATAGTGTCACTGTGAAGATACTGCACCATATTTTCACCTTTGCACTAGATCAGTGTGAGTTTATTCCAGCTAGCATGTTGCTCAGCATGATTGGGTGTTTTGGCTCAGATGGAGAGGCTATCAAAGGTGTGGATGTTAACTCCCACTGCGTCAGCAGCATTCTTTTGTAGCTTGCCCAGCATCTGTTGTCTGCACTATACCTGATTGCAGGTGTTCCTGCTTTTTCCTTCTTCTTCTTTCATGAATATATATCGATGTCTTGTATTGTAATGTGCTCAGGGAGACAGAGAAAACTTTTCTCATACAGAGATAAGTCGGGTCCATTAGCATTTCTTCTGCTGTCTTACAGTCTAATTTAAGTTGCAGAAAGAAGTTATGTGTCATCTCGGAGCTCAGAATCTCTGAAATCCTTGCAATCAATGTAGTCATAAGGAGACAAGAATTTGAAATGAGCGAATACGTCTACCTTCTCAGTTTTTTGAAAATGACTTTACAGTATTGATTGAACTGGCAAATATTTACATGCAGGATGCAGAAAATAATAATAAGATATATGCAGAAATTTGCAGGAAAGACATTAGTTTCTGTGGGTTAGGTGATATGATGTCTATCCGATAAACTACTTCTGATATAGATTTTGAGGTGCTTTGCTTTTTTTCTTAAAGGCAGATGACAGCATTCTTTTCAATGGGAGACACTGCTTCACTCTGCTTCTTTTTTCTGTTCTTCTGTGGTGATGGGCACATACAAATCTTTGCTTTTGGTCTTTTGGCCTCTACATAGCAAAAGGTAGATTCCATAGACATATGGAATATAATGTGACAATGATGCATTTATTAGGTAGCTTTCTAAAACAATGTCTTTTAAATTTCCTAACATAGGAAATGGTAGAAACACTCAGTTCCCTTCACCTACAACAAGATTTGTCCCCCACAGGATTCTAGGTGAAACTCTGAAGTCCTGGGAAAGATTATCATGCCAACAGCAGGAAAAGAATGATGTTAACCTCCTGGAGAGATGTAATTCTTTGGGTACTAATGAACTGATTTTGCATTATAATGCAAATAGCGTACACAAGGTCTGTCTGTTGAAAGGTTACAATAAGGTCTCCCCCGAGCCTTCTTGTCTCGAGAATGAACAACACTTTCCCCCATTCCTCATAGGAAAGGTGTTTTCCATTCCTCTGATAATTTTTGTGGTTCCACTCCAGCAGGTCTGTGTCTTTCTTGTACTGAGGGCTCCAGAGCTAGATGCAGTTGGCTGCCTAGGCTCTGAGTGCATATTGTAAACTCACGTCCAGCTTTTCTTCCACCAATACCCCCAAGTTGTTCTCTGCAGGGCTGCTCTCAATCCCTTCATTTTCCTGCCTGTTTTGATACTGGGGATTGCCCTGGCCCATGTGCAGGGCCTTGCACTTGGCCTTGTTGCGCCTCATGAGGTTCACATGGGCCCACTTCTCAAGCTAGTCTAGGTCTCTCTGGATGCCACCCAAGTCCCTTGGATATATCAACCACACCACTCAGCTTAGTGCCATCTACAGACTTGCTAGGAGTGTACTGGATCCCACTATTTAAGTAATTCATGAAGACAGTAAACACTACTGGTCCTAATACAGACCCTGGAGGGACACCACTTATTATTGATCTCCACTGGGCATTGAGCTGCTGATCACTATACTCTGGATGTGACCATCCAA
This sequence comes from Piaya cayana, assembly GCA_013389865.1. Classification (NCBI taxonomy): domain Eukaryota; kingdom Metazoa; phylum Chordata; class Aves; order Cuculiformes; family Coccyzidae; genus Piaya; species Piaya cayana. The sequence goes on from WAAB01019735.1 coordinate 39,396, forward strand.
CCAGTTCCTGATCCATTAAGCAGTCCACCCATCAAATCTGTACCTCTCTAAATTGGAGAGAAGGATGTTGTGAAAGGCCTTACAGAAGTCCAGATAGATGAAATCCATAGCTCTTCCCTTGTCTACTGATCTAGTCACTCCATCATAGAAGGTAATGAGGTTGGTCAGGCAGGACTTGCCCTTGGTGAAGCCATACTGGCTGTCTTGAATCACCACCCTGCCCTCCATGTGTCTTATCATGGCTTCTAGGAAGATCTGTTCCATGATCTAGGCACAGAGGCTGGCAGGTCCGTAGTTTCCAGAGTCCACCTTTCTACCCTTTAAAAAAATGGATTCAATGTTTCGCTTTTTTCAGTCACTAGGCACTTTACCAGACTGCCAGGACTTTTCAGATATTGTGGAGAGAAGCTTGACACTTACATCAGCCAATCTCCTCAGGACTCTGCGATGCATCCTGTCAGGTCCCATGGACATATGTATTTTCAAGTTCCTCACGTGGTCACGAACCTGATCTTCTCTTACAGTGGGAAGGACTTTGCTCTTCCAGACCTTGTCTTGTGGTCACTTGAAAGAAGTGGGAAGACAGGTTGCCAGAAAAGACTGAGGCAAAACTGTTGTGGAGTACCTCAGCCTTCTCTTTGTCCGTTGTTACTGGTTTGCCATTCGTGTTCATCACAGGGAACACACTTTCTGGCTGACATACCTGCTCTTGTTATTATTCTTTGTGTGTTTTGCCAAGTTCATCTCCTGATGTACCTTGGCCTTCCTGACCCCATGCCTCCACAACTGAGCAGCATCCTATACTCTTCCCACAATACCTTTCTCTGCTTCTACTCCCTGTGCATTTCCTCCTTGCCTTTTAGTTTTACCAGTAGTTCTCAACCATGCTGGTCTCTTACCTCCCTTTCCTGATTTCTTATATCTGGGGATCAAGAGCTGTTGCGCTCTATAGGAAACATGCTTTAAGATCTGCTAGCTCTGTTGTTCCTCCTTGTTGAACTTGGCCTGACAAGCCATGCTGTAACTGTGCAGTGATGTTTTAGTGAAAGACTGCTTGTTAATTCACTGATCCATATCTTTTTCATCAGACACAATGCTTAAATAATTGTCTAGATGAGGATTTTTAATGAGCTCCTGGGAGCTTGACATTATTAACAAAAGAAGAGTAAGTACTGCTGATTATCGACACAGTTGCATTTGTAATATCTAATTAATATTTAAAAAATGCTATTGTCTTGGATGTTCCCCATGCCAAAAAAATTGTTAGCCAGGGAAAGTACTATTTATGTCTGATATCAAGTACAAAAAAAGCAGAAAGGTCAGACTCATGCTGTCTGATTCTTCCAGTGGTTTATATGGACTTTTATAGTTGCAAAGTTCCTTCTGTAAACAAAAACGCTAGAATAAGTAAAATAGAGTAAAATTTAAGTACAAGAGCTAACGATGTGTGGAAATGTGTATCAAAAGGCTTTTAATATCCATAATACTCTCCAACAAAATGTGCATGGGGAGTTACTGATACAAGGACAGGAAAATGATTCAAGGGTCTCAGTAGAAGCTTAGGACAAAGGGTTTTCTGAGAATTAATTTGTATTCTGAAACTGAACTCCTTTGTGTCTTGGGGCAAAAGTAGTAATTTTTCATCATAAAAATCTCCAGAATAGAAACCGTACTGAAAAGATGCATGGAGGTGGATAAATTAATTTATATGATATCCTGAACAGTTGTTGGTTTTTTTTTTTTTTACTTAATGGGAATCATAATAATGGATACTTCTTTGATGTTCTTTTCCCCTCTTCTGCTTTTGTCTCTTCCTCTCTCCCTCCCCATGGGTATCCCGCATACCTTTTTACTTTTTTCTCCATTATTCTTTGTAATTCCACAATTTTTTCATCTTGGTTATCGTTCTCCAGGTTTACTTCTATCTATGCCTTTTTACCTTTTACTGCTCTTAATAATACAGAGGGGTTTGGCAGGTACGTGTTGGAACTACTAGCATATAAAGTAGTAAGCTCACACTTTGCTCCTAGCACCTTAGCTAGACTGTGCTGTACACATAATATTTCTCTAATGTGTCTAGAGAGAATACACTGGCAGATGAATAGGATGTATTTTAAACTATCTACTCAATCTTTTACTATGTATGTGCTTACAATATTGGGTAGCAGAAACCGAGAAATCTTTGCTTCCCTCAATACCGAGAGAATCAATTAAACATGGCTAAGGCTGTGTTAATTACCACTGACTCTTCTAAAAAAGAAAAACTAAAATCTTCATGCTCACATGATAGGAATTATACTCTTTCATCCATTCTTTTCATTACTATTGTTATTATAACTGTAAGTATTAACTGTTGCGTTGCTGTGAAGGTTATCTTAAACACCACCAAGGATGTGCTAAGTAAAGAAATAAACCCCTTTAGGAAATATGAATTTGGATGCTTTAAGAGAGTTGCTATTGCCCTATAAAGCTTGTGGTAATGTAGTATATTTGTATACAATTTTTGGGTGTGTAAAATTTGGCAGATATTTTCCTGCTTTTGAGGAGCCTGTCAGATACCACAGTGATGATGTGCATTAGCATATAATGTAGACAAAAAGACCCTTTAGTTAAATTTTAAAAGATATTGTACTTTTAAAGACAACAAAGTTCTGTTGCTATCACTCACTAGAAATGAATGATCTTCATCACTAATACTGAAACAATGAAGTGTATGTGGTGATTGTTTTTCTCCTGTGGTGGTTTGCAGTGAGTTTGTAAAAGTGCTTCCCTCCCAAAAAGAATCATTAAGATTGTAAGGTAATCTGTGGGAGAAGCTGAAAAACATACTTTTTCTATGATTTCCATGTTGTGAATGCTTCTAACCACAGCTTGCATGGACGCTGCTCAGTTTACATCTGAACCTGTACAGCTGTATATATTAGCCTAACTTGACTTAATTGAGCTTTCCACCAGCATCATATATACCTCTGTACAGCATGTTATTGTCACCGATGGAGTCACATCAATCAAATCTGACATTAATATTCTCTATTTTTAGAAGTACATAAGCATGTGATTTTGCCAACTAGCACGCTCATTCCTGCATTAACCTAACCACTACTGCCATAGGAATACTATCATGATTTAATGCCAGTATATGTGACCCTGTGCTAAGCCAGAGCGACATACATACACCCAATGCCCACTGGTAGTTTCTGTGCTCTGTAATTCAACTCTGTAATACAGTAACATTTAAAAAGCAACTAAATAGTTACCACATGGTGGAAAATTAGCAATAGGGGACTCAATTTTTTGTGCAGTATTAAATCTGCACATGGAAAATGTTAAATATCATCCTCAATGCTATCCATGTGTTTAGTAAAATAGAATAAAATGCTTATAAAGCATGACATTATTTAATTTTTGTAAAGTTTCCCACATCCAGTAAAATTTATTGCAGTTGTTTCGAAAAACTTTGTGCAGGTGCCTTTTTTTGCTGAGCTCACTCAAGCCAGAACATCACACACACTATGCACATTTAGTCACTGGATACATAGTATGGTTTTTAAGTAATCCCATAGTAAATTGATTTTTAGTAATCCAATAGTTTGGTGGGATTGTGTTTATATAATTCACATGTAGAAATATTGAAACATAATCTCCAAAATGTGTGACATGAGAATTTGCCGTGGTGAAGAGTCTTTTGACATTGTGCAAGGAGGTCTGTGGTTCTCTATAAGAATGACCCCATTTCCTTATTTCTTTTCTCATCTCATGGTGCACTAAAATAACTTTGGGAATACCAACATCTGCTCAGGAAGGATACTAGATGTTTGCTGATCTGAGTTCAGCCCTATACTGATAAGTACCAGTACTGATACCTCGGGGATAGTCATCTTGTAAGTCAAGAGGGAATTGCTTTTTCTTTGTTGGTTTTGAGAATGCAGTTGAACTTCCCTTTTCCCCCAGTTAAAACTATTCGGTGAATTGAAGTAGCATGGTAATCTCCTAAGCGTCCAGTGTCTAAGATGGCGTAGTAAACTGAATCTTGAAATCCGTTTATCATTCCTTACATGTGATATACACAAATTCCTTGAGTTAGAATCAAAAGTAAAATTCCAGATTTTTCCTGTCACTGATGTGATTCATCATCACATAAAATACAACTATCTCTCATGGATATTTGGGAAGGAGATTCCTCTGTGGCCCATGATAAAAACCATCATGATACAGATATCCACCAGCAATCTGTGGAGGACCCCACACTAGAGCAGGTGGATGCATGAAGGAGGCTGTGACCCCATGGGGACCCTGCCCTGGATCAGGCTTCTGGCAGGACTTGTGGGCCCATGGAGAGAGAAGCCCACACTGGAACAGGTTTACTGGTAGGACTGGTGTCCTTGTACAGGATCCATGCTGGGGCAGTCTATTCCCAAAGAACTGCACCCCATGGAAGGGACTCATGCTGGAGCAGTTCATGAAGAACTGTAGTCCACAGAAGGGTGCACGTTGGAGAAGTTCATGGAGGACTGACTCCTGTTGGAGGGGCCCCACACTGAGGAATGTGGAGGAGTCCTACCCCTGAGGAGGAAGGAGTGACAGAGATAATGTGTAATGAACTGACCACAACCCTCATTCCCTGTTCCCTTGTGCCACTGCAGGTGGAGGAGGTAGAGAAAATCAGGAGTAAAGTTGAGCTGGGGAAGAAGGGAGAGGTTTGGGGAAAGCATTCTGAGGTTAGGTTTTTTTTCGTTATCCTACTCTGATTTGATTGGTAATAAATTAAATTAATTTTCCCCAAGTCAAGTCTGTTTTCCCTGTGATGGTAGTTGGTGAATGATCACTTCTTGTTCTTATCTTGACCCATGAGCCTTTCATTATATTTTACTCCCCTGTCCAGCTGAGGAGGGGAGTGATAGAGTGGCTTTGATGAGCACCTGGCATCCAGCCAAGGTCAACCCACCACTCAGGCAATTACAGCAGAATAGCAGATGGGATCACAATTCATGATCTGGCTAACATTTCAGCAATTTATTTTTCTATTCATCCCCTGAACCTCAAACTGTCCTGCAGTCCACCTCCTAGTCTCATCTTTGCTCATGGACTTTGCAGCTTGATCAATGTTTCCATTGACACCAGCATGCTTTGGATCAGAATTTTACCCTTTTATCTGTGTTACTTTGAGCCCTTGTTGATCTGAAAATTAAATCTGGTGATCACTGTCCATCAGGTTTTAGTAGCTCTGTATCTGTGGATATTCAGCTGCTTGCAGTAACTGGTTGATTTTTTTTTCCTAATGCTTTCTCTAGTGTTTACTTGTAATTCTTTTTCTCTGCCTGCACATCCAAGACTTGAAAATCCTGGTTTAAAAAAAAAAATCTAAGTTGGCTAAAAGTCATTAAAAGCAATGAAGACAGATTTTTATGGTTGTCTGTGCACTGAGGAAGAAAAGCTGATGTCTCAGAGGTACGGTTCAATGTACTGCATTACGATCAATCCCCCTTGCTACTCTTGTAGTGATAATATCTTCTTCCTAGGAACTGCTTTTGGCTGGGAGATATTTAACCATATATCACCTTCAGGCAGGTGGCAGGTGATCAAAGCCTTGAAAAGCTGCTAAATGTAACCTCCTAAGTGTCAGTGGTTTGGACTTTTTTTTTTTCCTAACCACAGCACTTTTTTATTCTGACTTTCTTTAATGCAAAAGTAGAGCCAGAACAGGAATTGTCACACAGTCAGTGACTGCAGTTTTGAAGGTTGTTCTAAGATTTTTGTAATGCTCCTTGAAAGTGAAGCAACCAGAGTTGACTTCACAAGCCAGGTTATGACAGCTGTTCATCACAAGCAGTGTTTCTGCAGTGTACTGACTTTTTACTGTAGGCACACATAAATGAGGAGATTATTTGCAGGGGAGTCTGAAAAGACAAGTAGAGGTTTAGTGACAATATGTTTTAGACACTAGCAGGCTTTTTCAATACTAATTTTTTTGTATATTGTGAAAGACTTCTCAGCTAAGAATTTTCCACCTGAAAAAGCATATGAAGGTTGGATGTAAAAAATGTATTAAAAAACCCACAGTCAGATAATCAAAATATCCTGCCCACTCACAACCCTCTACTAAAACAGTAGAAATCACAGACTGTCTTTTTAAAAAGAAAAAATCAACAAGTCCCTCATGCCCTGGCAGAACAGGAAAATTTGAGGTTAGGAAATTGATAGACACAATGCAGGTGGAGAGGGTGATGACATTTGTTAGCTACTGTTCCTTGTTGTTACTGCAGTAAGTTTACTGGTGCTGTGCATCCTCATTACAAAAGCAATTGAATTCAAATAACTTTTAAAGTCCACCCCAAGGGCCAAATCATTACAGAAAATTAAAGAACTATAAAGTATGCAGCATTTGTTTTACAAGACTATTTTTCTTTTGAAGAGTAAGGACATACAAAAATTCTAGTGTTTTAATTCCCCTACAAATTTTGTGAACAGAGGTAGAAATAATCCAGTTTCTGGGTAAATATTCTGTTGGACTGGTTACAACCATACTCGTATTATTCATACTAGCTGTTACAGTTTGGATTTAAACCCTGAAGTGTATGAATTCTTTTGAACAGACAGCCTTGTCATACTGGATTTTTTGATCAGAGTTTCTCTATTGCAGCCTTTGATTGCAGCAAATGAAAATGAAAAAAATTGTATGACAAGCTGAATACTTTCATGCCTGTCCAGGACTTTGTGCTGGGAGGTTTGCTGTGAGCCCCAGGACCTGCACTGCTTTCAGTTGAACTCTCCTTTCCCACTGGGGTACTGGCTCACAATAATTCTCTCAGTTCTAGCAAATGGTGGAAAAGGAGTGCCAGTGGTCTGCAGAGAGAATTGACTGTTGAGGAGGAGAGAGGAACAGGCCTGCTGGTCTTTTCCAGTCTGTTGTGCTTATTAATGTCTCTTAATTGCATACATTGTGGAAGTATGTACAAAATGATCATATAGTGGGATTGGATTTTCAATTTACTCATCTGGGCTATTTGGATTTTAATTTTCATCCTCTTATATGTGGAAAAAATGGTCTGTGGACCAAAAGACAAATATTCCTTTGTGGTAGAGTGCATAAGTAAAAACTTGACCCTCCCACCCTCACGGCAGTTTTTATTGGCAGTGGGTGGGAAATAGAGATTATTTCAAGTGTTTCGTGATAATAATGCCTTTTTCTTTAGGCCTGCTAGGTCGTTATGTTTTGTAAGTGCAGATTCTCACTGACAAATAATGTACACAGATAAACGCATAGGGAAAGTGTTAATCCTAAAGGTTTCCTTTTTTTTTTGTTCAGGAAGTTGTCTGTAACACTGAAAAACTGACACAAGTTATGCCAAAACTGTCTGTACTGCCTAATGCAATTATTTTAAATTCAAGTTGTTGTCTTGTCTCTATGGTTCATCTTCTCTCATCACCTGTAGGAATATAGTACAATGAGACACCTGTTCTATATAAAAGTAATGCAAAATTGATAACATTTCAATGCACTAGTGCCCACTGAAATCTCCACTGCGATCCAGAGGGATTCCACTCCTTTTAATGGTTGCTTGGAGCTATTAAGTCATGTGCCTTTAGTATTGCATGACTGGCTTCTTTGAACAGAATCTGTTACTATAAAAAATTAAAGTGATCATTTAGACAAGACATAATTAAATGAACAGAACTAATGAAACACTGCAGGGGTGTCATCAAATATGAAATTCCAAATGCCCCCAATGGGCATTTGCTTGATGAATGACTACCCAAAAGCACTGGCCCCATCTTTTGAGAATGTGTATTAATTTATTTTATACTTTGGATAATGGGGCATCCATGATACTTTTACATATTTCATTAGTGTACATTTCAGGCTCAAAATTGTTCAATAAGGAATCAGAAGCAGAGTCATTTTAGTACAGATATGACTTGTTCATGACTTGACTTGAAAATATACTTTGCTATTACAGGCTATTGTAAATGCTTTATTTCTGGGCATGTATGCAAGGTCCTTTTGTTTATGTCATCCTACAGAACAAAATTATTGTCCGGCACTGTTAGCAGCTGACTAATCCTCATCTTATGGAGAAGGATCACTTGAAACTACTCACTTCACCTGTCCTTCTTGTGGAAATTAGTCTTTGCTGGTATGCTTATGGCTCTGTTTCTGAGAGAACCTGAAAACAAGTAATGTTTAAATTATTCTGGGCTTTACTCCACTTACATAGGTTGTACCATGTCGCATTACAATTAGTTACATTAGAATAACTATGGCCCAGCATTGGAGTGAAGCTGAAAAAAACCTTTTCAATATTGTTGTGATGGCTGTTTTTTTCTAAGAGATTCTGCTTATAGATTTTATCTTAATTTACACACAAACCAAAACCCAAAGTCAATAGAGGAACAAATGCAGATATAAGCAAGTTTCAGCTCATATGAGCCTCTTCAAAAGTGTGATTATTTCACTCAGCCATTCATCTTTGGTAAAGCTGTGGCCATCCTTATACTTCATTCATTCTACTAGTCTCCTTTCTAACAGGCAAAGACTTGTTATAAAACCAAACAAAACCCAAAAACTTTGGGAAGAAATTTTGATTCCATGTTCTGCCTGTCAGTAGGAATGCACAAAAGCATGACAAAGCTGCACTTGTGGACTGACACTTGGCATTTTTACTCATGAAGAGAAATACAAGGGATAAAAATATGAAGATGACCTAATTAATGTCACTCACCTATATCTATGAATACAACCATTCCAAGAGAAGAGGGCAAGAGGGTACTTAATGGCTGAGGCTTCTCAGGACCTTTTGTTTCCTAAGTGATAGATCACAAGAGAAAGGAAAGGTCATGACAGAAGGCAGTCATCAACTATTCCACAAGTAAACCTGCTGCATATTTTTAAATGTTCATCTTATAGACACCATGAGGAGGTCTGTATGAGGAAATAATGTTAAACAGGACAATAGGATTTATATACATTTTTCAGCATAGAAAGTAAGCCACCTCTTAGTGTTTTGCAGTATAATAGCATGAAATGTGGGGAAATAAAGTATGCTTTAGTAGATGAACATTCTGTGGAAATTACTTTAGTTTTAAGATGCATCTCTTGACTGCTTATTGATGGTAATTATTAGACTCTCTTGGTGTAGTTTGAACTACTTTGCATTCCTTATTCAAGCAGAACTGATGTCCTGATGTAGAATTTTACTAAATGAAGCAAATAGAGTTCAGAAACAGGTGTTTAAAAATGTGATCAGTATAATTTAACTGAGTATCAAAAGCTGTAAGCATTTGTATTTAAAACTGGCTTTTTGTCTTTAAATAAGTTTTCTGTTTCAGACCAACATGTTTAAGAAGATTAGTGAGAAATTGGTGTTCTTAACTTGGTGCCAGTTTGAAAATGAGAGCTCGAAACTAAGTTACCTTTTTGCATATATACAAACAAATATACATGAGCACTGTTGAAGTAACTACTTATCAAAAGTGCTTCAATATCTGCATGTTCATAGATTTTTTAGAAGTCTTGGTTTACAGAATTTTGTTAGACAGTCTGCTTTCTCTAGGAGATTTCAGGTTGGTTTTGGGAGCCTAGTATTGCGTGGGTGATACTTCACACCACTCAATAGCATCATACAAGCACTGGAAGCTCCAGTATTAAGTCCTTCTAAACATCAGGATTTACAAGTCATTCCAAATAGCAGGACTTTTTCTCCTAAATATGAAGTGATGCATGAGTTTTAGTTGTCTGGCCACCAGCCTCTGTTTGCTTTTGCAAACAGAGGGATTATTTTGGTATTTAAATTTTCTGAAAGACTGAGCATTTCTCTTCAACACTGCTTTCGTGCAAGTGAATTGTTAGCAACACAGTTGACTCAGGGTTCCTATTTATTAGCCCTTTGACTGTGGTGGTCAATCTGCACAGCTTTTCTCATCTCAGATGTCCCTTTTAAAATTCCCCTTATATGCTTGTGTATCATTGTATATACGTATCATGGAGATGCTCATAGTATTACTCAGAGTATAGAGCTACACAAAACTGTTAAGAAGTGATGAGTATTCCTACTGGAAACATAGGAATCTTTAGAAAAATGCTACATTTGGTTCAAGCAGACAATATTGCTCTTCTCTTACTGAGCTTAACTCCTCTGTTAGGTAGGACAGAGTCATGAATATACCTAAATTTGACCAAGCAGTGAAAGTCCTTTTTAAATGAAATAACTAAGAGAACAGGTGTGCTAAGGGCCATTAGATATTATTTTTATTGTATTACACATCATATTCATATATTTTGGTGGATTATCTTTTTACTGGGTTTCTAGGCATAAAATATATATAACTGACAATAGCTCTGTCTCCTGCCAAGCAGGATGCTAATGTGCAGTGCAGCAAACTCTATTAGTAGTGCATCTTCAGGCTAGTCAGGTATCAACAAGTCGATAGGTTACTTTTATTCTGAGTAAAAGGTAGTGGAAGGTCCGGATGGTGGCATTGTATAAGAGTGATATGACGTCTCTCAAGTCATGCAGGATATTGATTTAAAAGTTAGACAATACAGCTGGAAGTCCAGATGCTATATTTTGCTTGCACTAAAGGAATGTGGCACTTTTCCTGCTGAACACAAACTTTCTCATCTTTTCATAGAAATAAATGTAAGGTAGTGAGCAAATTAATTGATTGCTCATTTTCCAGTTAATTATTATTGACACCAGTTGGCATTGAGAAATCCTTTAGGAAACTCAGAGAAAGACCTGTCCTCCAAAGAACCTTAGAGACCAAATTAGACAAGATGTGGAGTTAAATTAGATAAGACTAATAATGGCTTTGCTTTGATTTAAGTCTAGAGATGCCTGAATACCTAAATTTAATGTAATTAATAAGGCAAAGATAGACTTCAAGTTCTGAATGAGTTGGGAGTATTGTGTTTCTTAACATCTCTCCAGACATGCAGGCAACAGAGCATCTAAGAGTAAAACCAGAGCCTAAGTCATCTTAGCATTCATGCAGTTGAACAGGAGAGAAATCTTTCCTGCCAAGTTTTCCCCTGAGTAACAGCAGGAAGCACTGATGTTCTGTGGGGATAGACAGATGGGTTTGGCCAGAGATTAGTCTAGAACAGTGCTTGTTAGAAATGTCAGTTAGAGCAGCAGAAGGGAGTAGCAAAAGGGGATTTGACACCAGCCAAAGAACAGATATTTCCATCTTAGGCTGTTAGAGTATCACAGAATGTCCTGTGTGATATCAAACTGGCAGGATGAATGGTTGGAATAGCTGGATCAATTAAAATGTGAACAAGTTGGATTGTTTCCTTCCAAGTATGCTCTTGGATCTGTAAACTTTCTTAGATTGTATGTACTATAGCTCTTGCTTTATTAGAATATAGGGTTGCATTTTCAAGAGACTCAAAGTAAGACGTAAGAAAAGCAGTGTTATTCTGTTTTCTGTTCTTTAGAGTGTTGCATGTGTAGATGTAAACCAATTGAATGTCTCATGGTGTGGTGACTTGGAAAACTTCTCTGCTGAAAACAATCTTTGACAAAAAGGAGATAAGTTTTTCTGTTCCCTAAATGCAAATTGAACTGTCAAAAGATGTGTTTCTGTCAATATGCATCTATATTGGGCTCATTTGTCAGCCAGGAGCTAGCTGGACATAGGGAAAGAGATTTCTGCAAGTCAGATGATGAAACTGGAATGTAGACAGTGTGAGATTCAGGAGATAGCTCTGGGAATTGCTCTCTGTGAACAGAATAGTTTGTCTAGTGGAGCCATACTGAAAGGTTGCAGAAAGAATCAGATGGTCAGAGTGACCAAGGCAGTCCTTGGAAAGGATGATGACTGATTATTTCAAAGCAATGGGCAATCAGTCACATTTGAGCCAAGGACTATTCTTTAAATGATCAGGAAAGAGTGCAGTAAGGCATATCTAGTAAGTAGATGAAGGAGTTCTCACTGACGTTTTGCTTAGCTGGAAAAAAGCAGCAATGGAAAGTGAAGAGAGGTGATGTCTTAAGAGAGATTTGTTAATGTCAAAGTCTGGAAAATTTTCTTCTTTTGCTCTCTGCAAAAGCTGAATTGAAGATGAAGAGAGGGAAGTGTAAAAATGAAAAGCAGTGTGGGAGAAGGACCTTGGAATGTTAGCAGATTAGAGGAGGCAGTAAAGTCTTCAATGTGTTTTCCAGTCTTAAAAATGAGGTGTCTACAAGTTCCAAGCTTCACATTTTACAGACTACAACAGTGACTTATGAAAATGGTAATGAATATCTTTCAATGATGATTCCACAGTGGCTTGTGATATTACCAAAGAGTGCTGTAGAAATGAAGAAGTATAGATATTGGCTGTTTGTGTGCCAAGCCCAGTATTACTGACTTTAGATATTCTTCCTAAGACAAAGACAAACAAGATCTCTTTTTATTTTCAAACAGCATGACCAATAGTGCAAAGACTGTAGTTGAAATGCTCGTCAAATATGTCATTGCTACAAGAGCAAGGAAAAGTCTTTCCTCATCACGTTAAGGACACTGTGTTTTTTACTTTGGACTGCGTGTGAGGTCCAAAAAGAATAAATTATATCAGTTACATTTGAATCATAGAATGGTTTGGGTTAGAAGGGACCTTAAAGATCATCAGTTCCAACCCCTCTGCCACGGGTAGGGACACATTCTGCTAGATCAGGCTGTTCAAGGCCCCATCCAGCCTGTCCTTGAACACTTCCAGGAAAGGAGGATCCACAACTTCCCTCGACAACCTGTTTCAGCATCTCACCACTCTCACTGTGAAGAGGATCTTCCTAATGTCTAATCTAAATCTTCCCCCCTCCAATTTAAACCCACTGAATAATAGAAATGTTGTTGACATTAAAGGGTAACTTATGCTTGAAATGTTTCTGTGCACATAACATTTGTTTCTGTTACATTTGTGATTTCAGTCATAAATATTGCTGTCAAAGTAAGGCTAGGTTCCCAGAAATGACAGAGATGCCAGCAGAGGAGGTGAAAAGAACAAACAAAGAGAAAACCACTACTTGTCCTCAAGATTTAGGAACCACTAAAGAATTTAGACTTTGAACACTGTCTTGTCAAGTCTGCTAATAAATGCATCTGAAACTAGATCAGGTATCTCTACACATCACTGTGTAGACGTGGCCCTAGAAACAGGGAAGTCTTAAAATATAAAGCTTAGAGCATCTGACATTTTTATGCCCGTGTCAACAAGGAGTTATGGGCCATTGTGAAAGTATGTCTTTCTGCTTCTGAAAACAATTCTTCTTCTTCATTAAATGTGCTAGTATCAGTCATTTAGCAAACAACTAATGTCAATAACCTTTGTATAGTTATTAAAGACAGATTAATGGCTTTGAATTCTGCATCAGATGGAGTAATAGAACAGCCATATGCAGCACTGATATTGCAATGTTTAGAACATGATAATCTGTCATAATTTTTTTAATATAGTGCTCATCAAAATGGTAACTTGACACAGTTTTGAACTGACCCATACCATTTTATTTTTATTAAAAATCTATCTTCCTGTATTTCCTGCTTAAAAAAAACCCCTGAACTTTTCTTTGTGTCATAGATTTTCCTGATTAGGAAGTTTTCCTTTGTGCTCATTTATTTTGTTTTATGAAGTGGGATTCCTTCTGCTCCTCTCTCAGTGCCAAATTGCCTGATTTGTATGGTTCCAAGTGTCAGAATGATAAACTTGGTGGGGTCTCATGTGATTGGACAGGATCTCAAAAGTTATGTGTCAGCATGGGTCTATAGTGACCCTTTGGATTTAGTAAAGATGAGGATGTTATGGCAAGGTACTGTCTGAACACTTTGGCCTTTACAGAGAACCCCACATTCTGCTATGGGGGAACATTTGCCTTATCATCCATGAGCTAAGCATGAACTTTGGTGTCAAGTAAATGATTTGCCTGTTATTGGCCTACTTAGACTTGGAAGTAAACAAAATGCTGTTTCAAAGGAAGACTTATCAAAGCCTGAATTTTAACACTAAAGGAATATTTTGTGGCCAATGCACAATTTCTTTACCAGTTTTCATTGACCCTTTCCTCTGAGTTTTGGAAAAAATTCTAAGAGAAGTGCAGAGTTTTGAAAACATGTTTACAATATTTATATGGATTTCATTACCTTGAGTGACTGATAATAACTGTTTAGGCTTGTGGTGGAAGGGATTATTCACTTTTAATTTTTGGTTTGGTATTTGGTGTGAACTTCACTTAGTTTCTTCTTAAACCAAGATTGATTGTATGAAACAATATCAGTGATAAATCACACAGTATTTGTTAGAAAGAGAATATGACCTTTCAAATCTTCAGGATCTTATAATGTTAATTATAAAGTCTTTCAACACATGAGGTCTACCATTATTCTACAATCAAAGTATGCTAAAGTCTTCATAATCTATATGCAACATGTTCACATTGCAATTAGTAACATCGTAGAAACATCAAGTAATAGGGTGATTAGTGATCTACTGCAATACTTGGTGCCAAAGGTGTTATAATGTTGATCTCCACATGCTTAAAATAAACAATATACTGTTCTTTCCTGAGCATGTAAATTCTTAGCTAGAATAAATTACAGCCAAATGCAAAATCACCCTCAGTCTAAGTGTCTGTTAAATTAATCACTGGAAAGCAAAAAACCACAGACAACAAACAAACTTCAAAGACTTGGCAACTGTGGGATCTGGTGAAATTAGGAAATTTGGACAGCTTGATAGAAACAAAAGAGATGCAAGTTGCTTTGATGCATTTCAGGTCAACTGTTGGAAAAATTTGGAAAGAAATCAAACTTTCCATTCTAGCCTAATCAGATCAAACAAGGTACTATTTGTATCTGTTTGTCTGGCAGATTTTGAAAACGGAATTAAAATAGCAAAAGAGAAACACAGTGACTATAAGATATGTATAAACACATGCACATGTGTTTATATCCATTGTGGATGATAAGTTCTTTTCTGTAAGCAGCTATGTGAAAAGCTAGCAAACACAAGACCCTATAATTTTTTTCTTTTTAACAGATTCAGCCTCATCTGCTATTTTTTTTCTCAGTCACTGTATTTGATGTACCAAAGTGATGAACATACTTGAAGAACAAGTATAAAAAATATCTGATTGAGGAGCCTGACTGCCTGTAATTATTTGCACAACCTGTTCTTGATGGAAATAAGAAAGCAATTATACTTTAGTCCATTTTAGTCAGTCAGAGGGTCATAGGGCTTGGTTCAATAGGAAACAAAACCATGTGCTTGATTTTAAGCATGTGATTAATCCTACTTATCTGCTTGAAGTTAAATGCTTGCAGGTTAGGGTCTAAACTAACTAGGTTGCATAGACAGAAATACTGGAAAACACAAACAAAGTAATGAAGGGACCTCCTCTTGTTTGTTTTTATCCAAATACCTTTGCTTTCCTAAATCCCCCCTTTCTATGACCTCTTTACCCTTTCCTGCTTCAAATAGTGACAAAAAGTGCCAGTGAGTTGTAAAAACTCTGATGTTTTTTGAGAAAACTAATAAGAATAATCACAACATTTATGATATTTTAAACATTAGAATACTTATTTTTAATGAAATTGGGTGAATTGATGGTTCAGAAATTAGTTCAAATTCCAGAGTAGTTTGCCATCTATATCAACCCACTGGATTAGAGATTAAGCAAGAGAGAAATATGAGATGACCCAGATTTGAAAAAAAAAAGTGTATTAATTAGAATTTAAAACAAATGCAAAATTAGAACTTAAAAGAAACAGAGACTTAGGCTATGGAAATAATAGTATATGGATGTTTTTGTTTGTAGGAGCAAATTATGCTACATGGTTAAAATTCATAAGAAATGTAACTTTTTTAAGAGATGAAAAGTGATATACTTACTAAATACTTGATTCCAGGTTTCTATCCTTTAAAAACACTTCTAAATTGTGGAACAGCTGTTTGATATGTATGCAAGCAAGTTTCTGCTATTCTGAGAAAGCTTAGGAGCTAGTTCCACTTGTGAATCTCTCAATTACTTGCAGCTATGGCAGCTTCATATGGTGTATTTCCTAATGAAGCCATCAAAAAGTTTTTTTGATTTTCATAAACCCTTAGATTCACACTCCTTTATCAGCCTAAATCAAACAGCTTCTTTTAGGCAAGATGCAGATTAAACAAAATATTTCAGCGCAGCTCTAAATTACTACTGCATTGGAAAGCATTTGTTTAACAAACCCCAAACACATACAGCCTGAAGAGGGCAGTAAAGATAAAGCTTTAGTTTTCTTACTTTTTTTTTCACTGTTTTCATTGTACATTGTATTCTGAAAATGCATTACTGGACAGTACATATTTACAGGCGTTACACATTTCTGGAGATATGCTGCCTAAAATATACGGTCAGGTCAATGAAATCCTTTGTTGGGATTTATCTGATGATCCGAATCCTTCACATGACAGTGGAGAAGTGGAAGATGTCCATCACTTACAAAAGTAGCTTGCAGATAATGAATTGCATGAGCCAGCGTTGCTTCAGCTGGGACATCCCTTTAAAAAAACCCACACTGCATTCTGCAAGTGGGTTAAAAGAAAAATTTTGCAGAGTGCCAAAAAATGATAAGTTGTTTTCATAATTTTCCTTTCAGAGGGGCCAAGCTCCCTTCAGAAATGCACTAGTGGGTTTTTTAAAGAGGAACAGAGTTTTATGCTTTTTCCATTCATCTGCTGTGGGAGCTTTCTGACAGCCAGGCTTATATTGAAACTTAGGTAATTTTCCTTGTGTTTAGGGGCAGTGAATTTCATATGGTAAAAAAATATGCATATGCTGGAAGGAAACTGCAATTGCAGAACAGCAGATATAAAATTTGTTCTGTATTGTCAGTGTTTTTGTTTCTGTCTAGGCATTGTTATTCCTCAGGAACCTACTATTTGCTTTGAGCTCAGGAAATAACATACCTTTTTAAAGCTGAAAGAAATATATGTGTTTGAATATTTTGTTCATATGGAGACACACATACACTCATGGACACCGTTGTGAAACTAATTTTTAAAGATATTTTGTACATGCAGATGTGATGGGCTTGTGTGTGTGTATATTTATCCATACAGATAGAGTATACTACCCATATTTTTTAGAAAAAGTCTTTGGAGAAATTTAGGCAAAGCTAGGAAAGGAACTTGTTTTTCCCCTTTGAAGACAACTGGCAGAAGATTCTGATTTAGTCAATAACTTTTAATCAAGAAAGCGGTGCTGAAGTGAGTTGGTGCTGAAGTTTTCTGAGAATGAGTAATAAAGCAAGAGTAAATTATTAGGAATGAAAATGTAGGATTCTTAATATTTGGTGACTGTACCCTAAGCAAGTTGTGCAACTCCCTCCCAAAAGTAGCAGCTCAGATTTTCCTCAAATCCCTTCTCAAGAAAGCAGTACAAAGACTACCAGGTACTCTGCTTATAGCTGAGAACTGTGTCAGGGGTGCAGAGGTTCTTTAGAGTCATGATACAGAAATAAGGAAGGAAAATATGTGGAGACAGTACTGAGAACTGAGAAATAAAAACTTTCCTACTTGGCAGAGAATTCTGATTCCCTGCAAAAACAGCAAGCTTGAAATTTAACATTGAAATCCTTTTGTTTGTGAGAAACGAAATATTATCTGTTTGTGCCAATCACTTAAAACTTGCAGATACCTATTATTTTTAGTTAAAAAATTCAAACACTATTTTCTGAGAATGCAAGAAAAGAAAAACAATGCACTTTGGGAAGAGACAGCTCTATCCTTTAGGGCACTTCCCTATGAAATGTAGCTCAGTTGTGTTCAAAGACCTCAACAGTTTTACAGTTTTTTTCTTTTTTTTTTTTTTCTTNTTTTTTTTTTACTTTATTAAGTAAGAAACTTCCTGATGAAGATGTTGAGGCAGGTTCTGAGCTGGTGCAAACTGGAGTGGCTCCATTGTAATGCAGGCATCAGATGGCTGAGGAAAGAGGCCAGTACAGTTAAGCACATTTAATTGTTTGGAATGGCTTCATTGTACTTGAGGTTAAGCATTGGAAAATCTTAAGGCAGAAGCTGAAAATAGCTCTTTCTCGGCTACAGTTCAGCAAAACATTTAACCACATGCTTCAGTTCATCCCTATTTAATAATGTACTTAAGCAATATATTTAACTTTAGTCATGTGCTGAAGTCCATTGCTTTCCAGGGCTTTTAAACAGAGGTTTCACTTTTACCCATATTAAAATGATAGATTTGTCCACTTGCCGAGATGCTACTGAATGATATTTCAATTTTTATAATGAAGTACAAAGACATAGGAACCACTCAGTCTCTTCCGAGGAAGCATAAAATAACAGTGGAGTATTTCTCCACAACCCAAAGTTTTCATTTACTGTTTTTATTTGCTGTACATTTCAGGTGCCAATAAAGAGAAACAAGTGCAGATTTGCCTATAGTGTTTATGGCGTATATATATGCACCCTAGCAACAAGGCAAACTTACATGAAAAAATGGTATTTCTTCTAATGAGTGAGTGTTAAGATGTGTTTTGATGAAAAGCCAAAAATAGAGCACACTTAAACCCCCTGGAAATCAACTGGTACCTGTGGATAAGTTGATGGGCATATTTTTTCTGAGTAGTTTAACCTGTATGTTACAATTGCCCTTTTTGGGGTTCTTTCATCTGTTCGGAAACAACAGACATTACTTTGTGATGAAGAGGAGCCCAGCAACAGTGATGGTGGCAATGGAACTGGTATGTAACTGAGTGTACTAATCCTAGGCACATTGCCAAATTAACCAAAATCCAATTAATAAAAGCAACAACTATTTGTCCTATGTGATATGTGTTTGTCAACAATTTCTGTCTTCTAGTTATATTGTGCATAGCTTTATGTCCTACTGGATGGCCTCTGCTGTAACCTGGATTATTGCCAGACTGAAAATAAAAGTGGCTACTTTCATTTTTAGCAGAAGTAATCTACTGTTACCCCAGCAAACTTTCATTGTAGCAGTCTTATGCTGGCTGTATGTCTGGTCACAAAACACATCCCAATTCTATCATTTATACAGAAAATGCACACGTATGAACCACAGAAACAAGTATATGCACAGCCAGTTATGTACTAGATACATAACAGCATGATGCCATGCTTTTCGACATTTTGATTTGAAATAATTTCCATTCATCTTTTCCACAGAAAATTATTTAAAAAATGTTGTTAAATATATTTATGCAGTTTTCATCTAGTATGTCGACTTTTGTATGTTGTTAGCCATACTAACAATAATAGATACTGATATTTAATAAAGACTTTTTAAACTCATAAAATGCTTTTTAAGAGAAATTAGGCCAAGGATATCCTAAAAATTCAGAATATTCGTTCTTAATTGCACATTTCAAGAGCTTAGTAACAGTGTTTTCTAGGTTCTTGGAAGTTTGGCTTAATCTGCTATAAACCAAACTGGACTCTGATGTAGTCTTCTGTTTCTTTTTGCATTGTTTCATGGAAGACTGGACTTAGATATGGTTCAGCTGCTAAGGATATATGCTATGTTAGAAAGCGTGGACTCTAGCACTCTCCTACATGTTTTAAAATAGGACAGTAGGGATTCCTGTGATATGGCAAAGCCTACCGGACTTCAGAGAAGCTTTCTTTAAGATTAAAAAATTATGATTTTTTTTAAGCTCTCCTGTTAGGAGTGTGATATGTATTTATGGTACCCTCAGGTTCTGCACAGTAAAAATGGTTAAACCTTTAGTCCTTTTAGTAGTTCACAGTTTTATTACAGAAGTTATTTTGTAGATTTTATGCTCAGAGCAAGGTCAGTGTATTGCACTGTATAAATTATTCTAAGTAATTGCTCAGTTATTTTATAGCTTAGTCACAGGATTTTTTTATTATTAAACATAGCCTTTTCTTTAAGGCTGGGGAGAGAAGGGCACTATAAATCACATGGCAGCTTGCCATTTGGGGTTTCAGCTTTACCTGTGATAAGGATTTAATAACAATCTGGCCCAGACATCAGTTCCTTCTCAATTACCTTTCCACATGGGTATTAGTTCACACTGTTTATTAAAAACTCCCCTTGTGCTTGTTTTAATGGAGTGTTTCAGATTAATGGCCCCTGTGGAGTTTAACTTCATTGCACTTCATTAAAGCTAGATTGTACAAAAGGTTACTTCAATTAAATCCAGAACTCGACCTTAAATCTGTATGGATTTTTTTAGAAAATGTGGTAAAATTGCTATGCCAATCCTTTGAGATTAACAGGGCAACATCCTTCTTGGTAACTGAAGTTCAAAATATGTTCTGTCTGTTCCAAATTAGCTTGTGGATTAATATTCAGATTTCAGGAGATCAGAAGATGAAAGCAACTGAACGGTGTATGATCTATAAATGAATTGGCTAAGCAGTTTTGTTAGAAAGGGGACAGCCTAGGGAAACTTGAGAACTTCTCACCTGTAAAAGCATTTTCTGGATGTTTCGTAATACTTCTGTGAGAAATTAACTGTTTGTCTGCACAGCAGGAGAAAGTGCTTCTATGAACAATCCACTCATATTTTCTAAATGCAAATCCCACAAATGACTGCCTAACAAGAATTTCAGTGCAAAAATCTTTTGTGTCATCAACTGCTCATTTTCTTGCCAAATACCTTTGAAACAACAGGTGTCTGGAGATGTGTCCTATAGTGAGGAGGAGAGAAAGGTTGTGGCGCTTTCTTGGGAGTGCATTCAACTGGTTGTGCAAGGAGAGAAGAAACAGTGCAATGATGCTGAAGTGTTCCTAAAGAAGCAGATAAACTCACTAGACTGAAAAAACCAATGGTTTTGATGTCCTAGGGAACAGGATAAAGATACTGAATTTTGTTAAGGATTATGCAAACTGTGAAATGAAGTGAAATTGACCCATGAGATTCTTGAATTCTGGCAAAACCATCACAGAGAGTGTTGCCAGGAAATTGAAGATATGTACCAAGATCTGCAGTGTTTACATACAACACTGGTCAATCAAAAAGGACCAACTCTTCTCAATGACAATGCCTGACAACATTTCACAAATGACTCAGCAGAAGCTGCATAAACTGCGCTATGAAACTACCTCACCCAGTTTACTCACCAGACCCCTTTCCCATTTTCAAGCATCCTGACACCTGCCTGCAAGAGAAGGTTTTCCATAACCAAGCAGCAACTCAAAATGTCTTTGAAGAATTTTATGTTACCAGAATAGAGTTGTTTCTTGTTGTTGTTGGCCAAAAAAATGCATAGATTCTAATGTTTTTAATTTTGTTTAATAAATTTTATTCTAAGCTGAAATCATGTGCTTTAGAGTTGATTAATACCAGAAGTTATTTTCGCACCAATCTGATACCATTATAATTTTCCTTCAGAAATATTCTTTTAAGTTCTTGTCAATAAGTTGTACAGTAAGTGTTTGGTTTAGCATTATAGATGACTTCTGTACTAAGAAAATTTTTAGCAATCCTTTGTTAAAGAAAATAAAAAAGATACAGGGAGAAAACGGTAACAATTCAGACTTCTATCATAATCCAAATCAAAAAGTTTGGAGCCTTGATATTTCTTTGTATATTTATAGAAGCAGAGAGGCAAGGCCTATGGCTTTACATAGATTCTTGGATTCATCCTGAAATTACTGAGATGAAACAAAGATCTCATATTTAGCATTAGACATTCTGAATTTATTTTTAGATCTGAATCACCATAGCCATTAATAGATTTTATATGAGGTCCATCAGAAAAAAACCCAAGACTAACCCTATGGTTTGGGGACCGAGAGTGGGAGGAGAGAGACAAAGATATGGTTGTAGAACATGTTCTAACGTGTCATAGTGGGACAAGGCTCAACTCAATCGTTTCACTCAGTATGGGTGGACGTGTGTTCAAAGACATATTTCCTTACTGTGTACTGGGAAATGTTGAAATGCAAGAGTGAACAGTAAGTTAACATCAAGTTTCTTGTGAAACTGAAGAAATCCACTATGGAAACTTTCATTATCGTCTGAGTGAAGAGATCCCAAAGATCAAGCTGGTGCTCAAAGGAACTCATTTTTTGTTGATAAATGAAGTGAAAGGAAAACCTATGATGATCCTCAGCAACCTTTCAGAAAATGATCTGTGGAATTTCTTTGAATGTTGACAGCATCATATGCAGCTGTGTGTCAACTTGGAAGGGAACAATTTTGAAGGTGATCATAGTTGATTTTCTTTATTTGTTAAATAAAAAGAGCTAGAGGCACAGTCTCTTTTTTGTGTGCCAGACTTTGTACTTAAAGATATTTCTTCAGGCAAATTTTATACATTTTAAAGCAAACTCTTATGTCATGATCTTTGAGGGCTAGAATCAAATTCTTTGGTAAGGGCAAATGTATTTCAGTTGCAAATGATTATTACACATGGATGTTAAATTTATCACAATTTCAAGACAAAATATTGCTAATCCTGCATCTGAAGTTTTATGCACAAGAGAGCTGATAAAATCACATATTTCAGGCTTTCTATTTCAAAATAATTTGTATTTAGGATGATCTTTCCAACTACTCACATCAAACACCTTTTGTCCCAATACGTTTGTGCAAATTCATGGAACTGAACAGAAGAGCTTGTGACATTAAAAGCTTCTAAAGTACTGAGAGATCCCTGGACCAAGACTCATAGTCTGAGGCCATACCATCCTCTTTAGCGTTGTGATTTTTTAACTTGTAAAAATAAAATCTCATAAATGAACTGTCTTCCACATGCCTGCCTATCCAGTCAACTCTAAGCCACTGAACACTTTTTTAAGCTGGTTGAATAAATATATACTATTTTCACTTGGATAATGAAAAGTAGAAAACAGTAAAAAACTGTTCATAAAACTTCTAGTATTGCCTCTGTTCTGAAGGTTTCACTTTCTGAATAAGCCAGATGGGATGAAGGGTGATATTGGAGGACAATATGGTAATATAAACTCATAAGTCGTACAGAGGAAAGTCAATAAGGGGAAAATAATCAGCTTCTCTCAATACAGGAAGTAAAGGACATTCCATTGACGACACCAAAGGGCAGACTTTATACACACGAAGATAAGGATTTTTTTTTTCACATGATCCATAGTTAGGTTTTGCAGTGCACAGTAAAAATATTTTTTTTAAACAATGTTTGGATGAAGCCTCCAACTTGTAAAACCTTCAAACTGTGATTGCCAGGAGGTAGAATTGCACAATGGGGAAAGTTTGTTCTGTACTTCCCCTTTTACTCTCTTCCTCAGTGCTTTTGATGCTGGCCTCCACCCAAGACAAGTGGCTGCACTAGTTACACTTGTGGCTCTCAAGCTCACTTTGAAGTCAGGGCTTGGCTATGGTCATTGAATGGTGTTAAGATCATTTCAAGTATGGACCCCTGGTGAAAAGAACAGTAGTGGTTTCTGGGTTATTTTTTTCATCCTTGATATCTTCTCTTGCTACTTTTACCACGGTATTGCTTCTTTCCTTATGCTTTCTTTTGATTACATAAAATGCTGAGGCTGGAGCTGTCATCACATGTAGGTGGTGAAATGACTGGTATAGCAGCTGTCTTTTCAGCAGGACTGTAGTTTTACATCTGACTTGCTTCTGCCAACTCTGTGGCTTCCTGCTGATCTCCATCTCTGCATGGAAGACATCTGCTTCCAGATGAGCACAAGCACATCAAGGAGAGTGCTAGTAAAAACAGGGTCCAGTATTTGCTCTGCAAAATCCATTCCTGTTTGTCAAACTGCTCTGCAAACCAGGAAACTAAACTTCTAGTCTGAAACAACTACACACAGAGCTCATGACAGTATTAGAAATGCGTTTGTTTCACTTCCAACTGATCAGAAAGTGTTTATCAGACAGGAAATCTATCCTTGCTCCCTCTGCCTGCTTGAATTTGCAAAAAATGCTGGATATTGCACCAATCTGGCAAAACTTTAAGAGTATGCTTATCTCCCAGCACAACTTGAGCCATGGGTGCTAATAATACTTTTTATAAATTTACACTGGGAAGTGCTCTCTGAACTGGAGCACTTTTACACTATTCAAGCTCTTGTATGTGAATGTGTATCACTGATGAAGACTCAAACAGTTTTCAAGTATTTCACAATGCAATATCCTGCTTCTTTCAAAGTGCTAGCCCATTAGGGCACGTTATATTGATACTCGCCTCACGATTCTGACTTCTCAGAGAAAGCTATGTTAAATTCAAGGTCATAGTGTTAATCTTCAAAGTCCTTCACGGAATTGGTACATGTTACCTCAGAGAATCTTTCTTTGTGACTACAACCTCACCTGACAGCTGTGTTCCTCAGGAATTATGAAGCTGTCAACCTTAAGGGTGAAGCCTGAGAGGGCAGAAGACAGGGCCTCCTCAGCCACACAGCTAAAGCTTTGGAAATCATTATCAGAGTAGATAAGAATGACCACAAATCTCCTTGTCCTCTAGGCAAAGCATAAAACTGACTATAACTTCTCAAAAGGGCACAACTAAAGACAACAAGGATAGAGGGTGAAAAAAGTTAACAGTAAGAAAAAGAGTAGCGAGGTGGGAGGACGAGGAGCAAAACTGCTTACATGTTGCTTTCTCAAAATAAAAGTTCTGATTTGGGGCAAATAATGGGCATATTTCAGATATGACAGAAGGCATTTGTATTTGCTCATTTGACAGTTTAATTTGACATTTTAGTATATAAGCATCCGTTTGTGTGCTCCTAGGCTTATCTTAGTTTCCTTTTAATGTACTATTAATACATAGTTAATACATAGTAGTAGTAGAGTGCACGCCAGAACGTCTATAGAAGCCAAATAAAATAATATGTAGTTCCTTTTCATTATTAAATATGTTTTTTGGCAACTTATACAAGAATGGCTTAGATTCCACTAGTTATCATCTTACAGTGAGTAAAGGTCAAAAACTGATTCATCAGGTTGTAAATGTTTTATGTACTTGTGGGTAAGAAAAATAAATCTAATGTCTTGTGATCTGCAACTGTTACAACAACTAACTGGCCCTTTATCTTTTTCCGTGTTCACCTGAGACTACCTGCCTTTGACTTTAATCAATATGCATGGCTCTTGTAAGTAGGAATTAAAGGTGAAAATTATTTGTCCCTCATGTTGGAGTATTTCTAATTTAAAAAGATGTAAAGATAAAACCTGATAATTACTTCAATAAATACAGGGAACTGGGCATGTCTCTCCTTTTTGCCATACAGTCACACAGGTTAAATGAAGTTGATTGTTGATTAGGATGCCCTAATCCTGCCTCTTCTGACAAAGATATTTATTCCTGAGAAAGCTCAGGCTTGTGTTATTCCCTTCAAAATGGGCTCTCGTGTTGTTAGGGTGAAAACAGGAACTGTAAAATCATGCTTCTGGTTTACTTACAATGATGTTAAATACAAAATACAAAACCTTTTGAACTGATACTTGGAGATTAGTTTTATCACAGCAGAAAAAGAGGAGGGAAAGGCTCAGTTCTACAGACATCACTGGCAGAACTTCCAGCTCTTGTCTTTGGGATGGAACTTTGTCTAAACCTGCATGCTTGTCATTAGTTCAGATGGGTATAACTCACTCCTCTTTGTATTGAAATTCTTCAAATGTTGTGAATTAAGAGAGTTCTTTTTCAGCTTAGAGCTCTTCTTTTTATGTAGAAACATCTCAGTTCTGTTCTTGCCACCTAGCTATGAAATTCCATGGGATTTTGATATTCTACAAAAATGGCTGCTGTAATGTCATTAATGGGCAGGTGCTTGTTACAATGGTTTAGTATTGTGGCTGTGCTTTTATTTAAAGTAGTCAAATTAACAACTGTGGTTGACTTTATGAATACTAAGGAGGTGGTACCTGCTATGCTTTGGATTTGTGTGAAGTAGGTCACCTAAAAAAAATTGATGGTTACAATATAACACTGGTATAGTAATTAGATCGTCTACATCTGGGAAATGTTTGTGTTATTCTAGATGTTTGTGCATGATGTACTTCACTTTTTGCATTTTCATTCTGTGCTAATGCTCATAAATCTGTAGCAAAAGTGTAGGTCACAGAGAGAGAAAAGAAGGGGAAGCTTTGGATGATAATGCTATGAGAAGGAGACCTACAGGAATGGGAACAAATGGCCATCAGTGGTATTTTTATGCATGGGGGATCTAGTAAGAATGATCTGCTTTGAATGGCAAAGTTTTCTGGATGTAAATACTTTTTATTTATTTTGCAATCAGACACCTACTGATTAAAATCCACAGTCTGTCCCACCTGTTTGAAAACTGGTTCTTGAAATCAGATCTATAGCTATCTCAATATAAGTAATTTTAAAGATGCTATTGCTAGGTCTTACAGCCAACTTATGTTTCTGGTAGCTAACCCCTGTCCTTAAGCACTATGTTACTGAGATACAGGTACACAGTCTGTCACTTTATGCTCTAGTTCAGCTTTTTCCAGACGTGACTGCTGCTTTGAAAATGCAAGTCATGCTCCTGGTTGGCAGCAGTGGCAGTGCTGTCTCTTGTGGTTCAAGGATATTTGCACCCATTTGGCATTCCCTCAAAGGCTATGATGTAGCCTACTGAGTTGAATTAGAATACTGCCTATGACAGTATTTGGCTCTTAGTTAATGCTGAATTTGATCCATTATTAAAGAATAACAGGCATAACATTATAAATTTATATACCTCTTTATGAGCACAGAGTAGTGCAAGTTCCCTGTCTATTATGATAAAACATAACAGATTGAATAAACTTCATATATTTATTTCCTAAAATAGCTTTACTGTTGACATTATAGCTTCTGGAGAAACTAGCTATTATCTTCTTTCATCTGCAGGCAAAACACCTGCTACTTGCAAGCAATTGTTAGTTAAAACACTTAAAGGATTGACATTTGTTTTAAATGGCAATTAAAATATTGCATAGTCACATTTGTTTTTACTGTACTGAAAGTTCAACAATCTAGTGTACCTTGATATGTACCACATTTCATAGTTGCAAGCTACAGGTCAGACGTAAAGACACTCTAATAGCAGGTAATAAAATACAGAAATAGCCTGTGCTGTCAAGGTTTAGACATACAAAGCAATGCAGGACTGCTGGTCTTGTAGCTCTTGAATTTTTGTCAGCGCATTTCTGCCGGATCAGGTAAAGGCAGAGTTAGCTGAATAGAGGAATATTTTATTGACCTTTTTTCCATTTGGCAGAAAGTGAATAAAGTTTCTGAATAGTTAATACAATTGTTATTTTTGACTGCTTTCAAAGTTGATTAACAGAAGAAAATGTACTTATGAATGAACAGCTTAGCAAGACATAGGGAAAATTAGTCAAACTATTAACAACATTCTTCTATCTCAATTTCAAATTCCTATGGCCATTCAAACACCGCATTTTAGCTGATGAGAGAAAGAAGTCTTTATTCAGATCAAGGCTCCATATATCTTGTCTCATTTTATATACCTTTAAAAAGTAATACATCTTGTCCTATAAAAATGCAAGAGTGCAGCTTACCTAAAATATATTGCACATCTCTGAATCTTGTGGTACAAATTTGTTGGTACCAAGGACAGCAAGTGGTAAAGAAAGAGTTAAGCATTGAAGAAGAGAATATAGATTACTGTGCTGCAGGCATCTATCACAGCACTGGCTGAAAGAAAGAAAGTTCAGGAAAGAGACATTGCTTCCAACAGAAAACCAATCAATTTTGGATCTATATATAACACAGCATTTATATAATTGCACTAAAAGGTATCTGTCTTCTAGTCAATACTTTTATAAAAAATATGCCAAAGAAAGATTTCTGCAAGAGGAGATAGCTTGCAAATTGCACTGCCGCAGCTGGTCAGGGGTCTAAAGTATTTGTAAAATGAAGCTAGTATTTAAGATTTACTCATTTTGATCAAAGAGGATTTTGAACTGACTAACCATGTGGACACACATCTGTTAAATGTCAGACATGAGGCAGTAGTACCTAATAACTCCCGAAAGGATAAGTTTACATTCCCTACAAGTCACAACTCACATCGTATTCAGCTTTCTGTTGCATAAGGATTTGTTCCTAGCAGGTTGTACATAAATGTGTGACAGCAGAGGCAAGAATGATTATGATGAGTGTTGCCGTCAAAACGTTATTATGCTTACTACCATAAACAGACATAGCACCTGCCTGCTCCTTTCCTGTAAACAGCTGGGATCAGCTGCAATATTTCCTAACAACAAGAACTAGATTAATAATTATTCCTGTTAGAAATGTAGAGTTGTGGTTTATTTATCTTTTATGAATGTGGTGTAGTAGTGCAAAACTATGTTGGCTAGCTGTCTTACTGCAATAAGAAAAAAGGTCAGGCAGATGAAAATTGTTTTAGTCTTTTCTGAGATTGATACAACATTAAATGAACATTCTAGCAGCTAAGGCTTTCAAGGAGTAGCAGACACCATCGGTTAATGGACTATTATTTCTCTGTTTCAAAAATTAAATCAAGTAAAATTAACTAGATATCTCATTCCAAATTACTGACTGCTTGTGAGATGTGGATCTGGTGGCTTTTTAAAAAAATCTGTTTGCAAGTTAAATCCTCTAGATTTTGTTTAAATGATTGTGTTCACAGATTGCACTGCTAAGGAGCATATTAGTGTTAAAAGTACATCCTTTCTCATGGTATTACATCAGTGGAAAAGCAGTGAAACAGTGGTGAAAATTCTATATTCCTATTTTTTTAAAGATGCAGTACTTTACGTTTTCTTGTGTGACATCAAAAGAAAGGCTTTTGTAAATTTAATTGCAAAAAGGAGGGAGAAAAAGGTCTGGGAAAAAGGACACTGACAGGGTGTAACTGATCTTTTTCTCATCTCTCTTTAACAAATGCAGTTTCTTGTCATGATTCTGTTCATCCTGCTTTCTCTTATATTTTTATAAGAGAATTTTGTCTTCATTCAAATACTATAATGAATTAATAATTCGCTATGTCCATGTTTTTCTGTGTGAATCTATGGTGAGTAGAAAAACTTGGCTGCTGTTGAAATACAAAGTGATGCCAGTGAACTGTAGTCACTAGTAATACACAGGCACTGCAGTGGCAAACAGCATGTTAACTATATGATAGCCTATGTACACTGTGGTCCACTGGAATCTTTGATTTCCACAAATTATGCTTTCACATAACATTTTAAAACTATCCTTTAACATGAATTCTGCTTGTGCTTAGAGACATGTCATTTTCTTTTGGACATCTATTAAGTTTCTTATATGAAAGTCTTGTGATAGTCTTTTGTGTATATTTACTTCGATTTTTTTCTTGTTAATAAAATGATTGACCAAAAATCATATTTACTGTTTTATTCCAGAGGAAATCACATGATAGCACTTTGGCAAGCATTTCTGCAGGAAGTAAAGATCTTCTGTTATCCTTTGGGATTATAACTCTGGATTTGTTCTTCCATGTGGTGAATGTTTTCCATGCCACCTATGATGACTGATGTCAAACTCTATCAGGGTCAAATTTTTACTGTTTCTGGGTCCAGGGAACTCATGGAGTCCATATGTTAGTCCAATCAAGAAACATAGTGTTTTTATAGAGTCAGATAATTGCCTCCTACAGTTCTGTTTTTACTGGCAGAAAGAAATCTTTAAACAACATTACCTGACCCCCTCGTTCTTGTAGTTTTTAGGTTTTCCACCAAAAGCAGTCTGTTCCCAATCCCTTCTGTATGTAGGTAATTCCTCAGTTCTAATGACCCACATCTGTCATGGTGAATGTGACAGTAATTCAGAACTGTTATAAGAGGCAGCAGTCACATTACAACTCAGTGAAGATAAAGGAACTGTTTCTAAAATTAAATCAATTACTTTGGGTAACTTTTATGTGGAAAATCTTTCTTTTTAACCCTTTAAGATGAAAACTTATTATTTTAATTTTTTATTATGAAGAGTATATCTAACTGAGTATGTAGGGGCTTCAGTGAAAATAAGTTACAAAGAAATCTTACTAAATTGAGAAAATGCATGAAGTGAGAGATGATCAAGGAGAGGTAGTTACATTCCTTCAGTCAGAGGTTAAAGGGAGACAGTCACAGCAATTTTGTTAATTGATCTGTACATATATGCTGAGGTATAATTTTTTTAACATTAAAAATTGCACATGGGAAAATTTTCCTTTGGAGTGGAAGGAATGATTCCTCTGCCAGAAACAAGGAAGTGCTTGTGGCAGAAGAAACATGAAAAAGGTTCCCTTGCTTACCAACCTTTCCCTTTCAAGCAGTATTCAGTTAGTTGGAGTACCTACTGTTACTTTATAGATACTTATAAGTAGCAGAAACCATGCAGGTTAGGAAACCATGAACTAGTAGATGGGAGAAACGGAGGCTTGAGCAACATAGAAAATAAGGATTGAATCTGTGCCTAAGGACATATTAAGCATCATAGCCATTAATGAGGGATTTTCAGCTATATATCCATATTGATTTGAGTAACAAATACCACTTAGAATAACTCTTGTCTCCCAAGACACAGTCTTAGCATACTGCAGTGGATATCTGGCAGCATGAAACACAAGTCTGAAATGTCTATTTCTCCTCTTGCACCAATGCTACTATATTCTTCTGGCAGATACCACTTCTGATTCAAAATACTTTAAGAGAGAAGTGAGAGGAGAATATGGCTCAGTGGATTCAGTAAAAGTTCACAGACAAGAATACTGTGGTATTCAGTTCAGCCCCAGGAATCCTACAGAGGTCAGTAAATGCTGTGATCACTTGAGTCACTTCAAGCAAGGAAAATTAAAGTGCAAATGTGGTAATGTTATTTATCATTCAATGGAATCATATTGTATTGTACAGATTGTTAACTTTACTTGCCAGAGAGTGCTGCTACTCTTCTCTCATTCTAGGGAAAATAAAAAAGCTATGAGGGCAGAAGCCTAATTTCTTCCCAGCAGGTAAAATGTCTCTTCAAAATATTTTAACAGGAAGTGATTTTCAAGGGGCGAGATGAAGGTGGTGGGGAAAAAATGAAGTCTGTAGCATATTTCTTCTTGATTAAAAACCAGTAGTCTCAGTGTTCATTTAGGTAAGTGGTTTCTTTTCCACAGCAATTTACTCCAGTTTCTGCAAACCTTACACTTATATTTGGAATTGAAGAAAATACTACCAATTCCTCACCATTTAGCAGACATTAGGTTTAATGGCCACTAGATTTGTCTTTTTCATCCTACTGTCTGTATTACCAAAGTTGCCTTTTATCCTAGACCCTGACCTCTGTTGTGAATGGACAATATTAATAGAGCTCTGTCAGCATACACAAGATCCAGCTTTTGCTCACTGTCCTCCCTGGTACATCAGTGATTCTGTAGTGATTTTGTTCATACATTTGCTGAAGGCTTAAATTCTTGTTATTACTGACACTATTTTATCCATTCTCTCAGTGGATAGATGAGGCTATAGAAAAAAGGATGGTGTACTGTCATTTTGAAAAACATGGCAATTTTTCAAACTCAGGCTCATAATGTCAAAGTTTGTTAGACTGTATAAACAGCTTGGACTCAGTGGTTTACAGAAGATACCAAGCACTCAAATCTCACCTGCCAAATCTCACCTGTTTGTTCAAAGTTGCATTACAAAATCTCTATTCATTTTGCTTAACTAATCATGGATAAAAATGCACTTACTATGGTTTTATGTTAAAATTTCCCAGAAGCCTGAATATTTGCTTGTTAGCCTGCCCAGTAACAGCTTATACTTTTTGGTTCTTGGAAGAAGTTTTCCTTGTCTGTTGTACATACTCTGAATAGGCTCTACTAATTAGGGTCACTAGAACAGGCAGTGACGAAGGTTTGCAACATCCTCCTTTCTTCATACAGTAGTTCAGTGTTTGAGCTCCTATTGATTAAATCCTGTCTGATATGGATGAATTTCTTCCTCTGCCTTGAAAGGTGTGAAGACAATTCAGGTACGTATCATGTTGCAAAAATATTCCTTAGCATCTGAGCTTAAACTTTTTCCAAGTGGAAATAATATCTCTTCACTTCATGAGAGAAAAAAGAAGACAGTTGACAGTCATTTATTTTACAACAGCCTTCTAAGTATTCAAAACTTAAATATTTTTTTAAAATATCTAGAAGAAATCAAAGAAGAGCAATCTTTTTAAGCTCTACTCCCCAATAACAGTATTCCTTAAACCTGTTTGTGTTTTTGTTGGTCTCTTTTTCAACTTTCAAACTGCCACATGGCTTCGTTAAAGTCATTATCCAAGATGGGGCATATTCCTCTATATGAGGGCTCAAAGCAATAAGTCAAGTGGAATAACTGCCCCCATATTACAAAGAAAATGCTGTTTTTTACAGTATGTTTTCCATTGTTAACTTATTATTTAGTTTATAGTTGTTTTGCTGCTTCTCTGTATTACCTTGCCTAGGCAGATATCACCAGTTTCATATTTGGGCATTGGATTTCTTCACCCCAAGTACAGTGTTACCCCTGTCTTCATGAATTTCAGCTTCAGCCTTTGACTAATTTCTGCAAATGTTCAGAATTATCCCGAAAATTCAGATGAATTCAAAGTGCTTGAAACACTTTCAAGTTTTGTTATCTGCACATGTTTTGTTTTCTATTTTCTCTCTTCTTCATGTTCCATATTCCCTGCTGTTCAGAACAACAATGAAAATTGACTAGAAATAGGTTTTTTTGGTTGTTGTCTGGTTTAAATGCTCTCTAAATTTGACAGGGAACTGTTGAAAACTCTGCTTGGGAGTTTTTTTCAGTTGTTATCCCATGTTGCAGGGAATTAATCCAGACCAGACTTTCTTAGTGGACTTATGAGAATGCCATAGAGAATACTAAAAAAAAAAAAAAAGGTAGTGTTCCTGTTGCTTGTTGCTTCCCTGTTATCCATTAACTCACAACTCTGTCAGAGAAATAAATTATACTGATTTCATACAACTTTTCTTCTTGACAAATCCATGTCATATGTTTTTTATCATCTTATTATTTTTTAGGTGCTTATAAATTGCTCAATAATATGTTCCAGAATTTTTCAGGAATTGGTTAGGCTATCTTAAATTCCCCAGTCCCTTCCCTCTCTCCTTCCTAAAGATGGTACCATAATTATCCTTCTCCAGTCTCATGAAACCTTCTAGTCCACAGTGAATTTTAGAAAAATTCATTAAAGTTTGAGAGACTGTTTCATCTGGTTTACTAAGTCCTTGAGACTAAATTTAATCAAAAGTTGAAAACTAGCGAATACTTACTTTGTCTAAATATCCCTTAACCTATTGTTTCCCTAACTTGGCCAGCAGTCCTGTTCACATTTTTTTTCACTTTTTTTCTAATACCTGATTTCAATTCACCTTATTTGTAAAGGATAAAGCCATTTGATATGTCAGCATTTTCCTTATCACCAACTCACCTGCCTCCCCCAAACATGTAACAGTCAACCTGTACTTTCTTCTGTTTTTTAATGTTAGTATACTTATAGGATCTTTTCCCCCTTGTTTGTTTATTGACTGGTATCACAGCCTTTTCAATTTATCTCTGTGTGTTTGTCTATTGTATTGTATTCAGAGTACATTTAATATATATATTTGACTTTTAAAGTTCTTAAATAGGTCTTGAAGTAACCATTAAAGTCTTATTTTTTTGTTCTCACTGAATTAGTTGGAAAATTTTATTTCAATATAACATCTTGTGGAGATTTCCATTCTTCTCAGTATAGTGGATGCAGTCCTTGTGAAATACAAACCACAATTTTTACTTTAAGATTTGCTGTGGAGAAATGTTATTTATCACATTGGAAAGCTTAAAGCCATGAGGTTTGTTGTGAAGTGATAGACTCAAACTGTCATCCACTTTCCCCATCAAAGATCTCAGATTAACCTTTGTTTAGATATGGGCCATTTTTATCTCCTTTGCATTCTGTATGCAATTTCTGTATAAAAAAAACTTGGGTTGAATTAATTACTTATTTGTCAGCATTCAGGGACATAAAAACATGCATTTTCCTTAGTCTGTATAAAACTAATTTTCTTGGTCTTTACACAGTACCCAGGATTCACCTAAATTCCCAGCTTGTGCTGAATCATCCAGTATTACTGGCTTTTTTTTTGTGGTTTGGGTTGTTTGTAATTACTTTTCGATCTGTTGCAGAGCTCATTCAAGGCTTCTTAACAAGATAATCAAATTGAAATGTGCTGTCTCTAAAGATGAAGGTTTTGGTTGCAATTCCTACTTGGAAAGTGGAGAAAGTGAGAAGTGAAGATAGGATGGGATTCTGTTTGAAAAGCCCTGAATATAGTGTCCTTTCCTTTCCTGCTGCCAGGGTATACCTTTTTTTATTTGGAATGCAAAGGATGGAGGGGGTTCCTTGTTGGTTACAGAAACAAGGAATTCCCAC
The DNA here is from genome assembly GCA_013389865.1 of Piaya cayana. NCBI lineage: Eukaryota > Metazoa > Chordata > Aves > Cuculiformes > Coccyzidae > Piaya > Piaya cayana. The sequence goes on from WAAB01019735.1 coordinate 73,738, forward strand.
AAATACTTTCCTTGCAAGTGAAACTTACTACCCTACATTTGAGGCAGAAAGGGCTCTATAGAAAGGACTGTAGACAAAATAAGTAGAATGTATAATTTTACTTCCTTTTGACAACTGATTGTTTTAGGTAGTTTTCTGCTCGGCACATTCCTGGTCTGGGTTCAACTTAATCAGAAATATGTAGGTTATTTTCTTGTTACTTTAGATGTGCTGCAATAGATTTCTCTGCAGAAATAACTATGGTGCAGAGTCAGCCAAGCATATGAGCATGAATGTGACAGTTGTTTACTATAAATAGATGCTTTTTTGAAACTGGAGCCTGGATTTGTCTGCTTACCTTTTTGCAAACTAATTCCATGCCAATGACCACAGAAAATTGGATGAATTGTGAATTCTCATATATTTAACCTTGCTGCCATTTCCTAAACCAAATATCTCAACATTTCTCCTCTTCTCACAGTTCCTTCTTAGGTTGACATTTTACACTACAGTTGAATATCCTTTTTATTTTGTACATGTCCTTTAAAAGAGATTTCTTGTCTTAAAAAACTGCTATACATCTTGAAGTAGTTGGGAAATCTTTGCCCGTAATACTGATGTAGGGGTCAACTATTTCTAAAAATTTAATATCAAAGGGATTTTTTGGAAGATAGAATGATAATAATACCCTATATTATGCTTATTGAGAATCAGCAACTATTAGAATGGCTAAATTTTCTTAGACGTAATGATAGGTTTATTAAATTACCTTTACAGTGATTTCTCTTTCCTGCATTAAACCTAAATTTTAAACATTCGGTTTGGGAAGAACAGGTAACAGTCCTCAGTTCCTCCTCACTACTGGGTGAAAAACTTCTGTGCTCCTCTGTTTTGTAGGTGAAGTCAAAGAGCTGTAGGAAAATTGTTAATGGTCTAATTAGGTACTAATACAATGTGCCTTTCCCCCCAAAAAAAGACATTTAAAATAGCATGACATCTGGTGCTGGCTGTATTCTTCTGAAAATACTTTATTTGATACAGAGTTAGATGAACTCCTATGTGTAAATAGAGACAGGGAGAAAGATTGGCCTGGGCAGAGCAGGTTGAATAGTTAAGGTCTGTAGCTCGGACCTTCACTGACATTTTGGTCTTGTTAATTCAGCTTCTCCAAGTCCATAAGTAGTCTTCATAGACTGATAATCAACAGAACAAGACAATGTCTTTACCCTAGGATCCTCCTCATATTTTACCAGTGGACTCTGGATGATAAAACAAATAATCCAGTGTAAAAGCACTTAGAGAACAATCAGCTTTATTCTAGTTCCTGTCTAAGACGATTCATGGAGGGTTTTTTTGGTCATTACCTAGTAAAAATGAAGATGTCAGAAATAGGAAATGTCAGAAAAAGTATAAACAAAGCAGATGGAAAAGTGAGATCATGGTGAGAAGTGCGATCTCCCAGCGGTATCAACAGTGATTGTGCTCAGGTAAACAATGCTATGAATGTCCAGCTTTGATGAATTTGCTGTTTGTGCCATCAGTGGAGGTTGTGGTCATTATCTTAGGGGAGAAAAATAAGTTTCTTTGTACAACTGTCAGCCTAACACTTATTGACACAAGATTTGCTTGTACTGAAATGCTAGAGGCTTTGCACGTTATATGTTGATATGTACTTTGTCACTCTGCTTAGAATGTGGCAATTGACTGTCAGTTTAATTTTTTTTTAAAGGAGATTTTTCAAGAACAACTGGGCCCTGTAATTTTTAAACATCTAGAGGAGTGTGTAGTATGAATGGTCTTTTCTTCTTTTTTCAAAGGAAACTTACAGTTGTGAAAGCTGGTGCAGATATGGTATGCAGAGTATTTGAACTGTCTCTCTCTCTCTTGTGTGTCCTATGTAAGAGTTCTATCTGTCAGTTTACCAAACTTCCAATTTTATCTGTGTGGTGCATAGCTTTTGAGCTGTTTTTCTATTTTGCCTATGTGTTAACATGTTAAGTGAGTTAAACTTGCACATTCTTCAATGAGACCTGCAAGATAAGCTTTCAGTCTGAAGTTGTTATTTGCTTATGTTGATAAGAACTTGAAGTCAATGTATCCAAAACAAAATGTGAAGAGCAGAAAACAAAGAGTTACATAGGCTTTTATTGCCTGCAGCTCGTTGTTTTAGATGCATTTTTAATCAAGTAAGTATTCTCCTTCACGGCACCTAACAAAGAGTCTGTATCCTATTGGGCAGAAGTATAATCAGGAGCTCCATCAGGCACTTATAAATATAATAAATCTTTAATGTACCGAAGGTAAGTTAAGAAACTTTGGAGGGAAGTCTTTTAGAGCAAGAGAAAAATCTATGTTTCTCTCACCTAGGATACCAGCTAATTTATCTGTTATTGGAAAAACCTCTTGACTATTTTAGCTATTGCATTTCAACTCAAGACTTGATGACTGGGTTCAGGATTGTTTGAATGCTTAATTGCAAGCATTATATTGTGTGCCTCACTACCAAGTGTAACTATCATGGCTGAGACTGGCTTTTCCCTCATTTTACATCCCTGCTCATCACCTTTCTAGATCTTGCAGATTTTTAATCGTCTCCTCTTTATTTCTACCCTTTCCACTGTTTTCATTGCATTAAACAACCAATGCCATATTGTTAGCTTTAGAATGTGTGTAGTGTTGCAGTATGGCAATGAAACATTAACATTTAATTACTGCTCAGAGAGTTCTTTTTTTTTCAGCACAACCCCAATTGAATACAAACCTTTCCTGGGAGGCAGAGGCTAGACACTACTGCATCACCTAATCTTCTCAGAGCCTCCACCACACCCAGTGCAGGACATGTCTAGAGAGACACAGCAGCACTATCCTGTGAATGCCTAGAAGTCTAAACACTGTAGGATTACAAGGAGAAGGAATGGAAGGAAAAGCTTAGGTATGACTCATATGAAGAAATCCGTTGTCACCAACTTCATCTTCAGACTGCATCCTGCTAACACCTTCCTTACTAGACTTTCACAGCCTCTTTTCAAGGTAAATACCACTTGTCAATAAGACCTGTTAGTACAAAAACTTAACTCATCTTCAGTTTCATCTGAAGGTGGGGGGAGCAGTTGAGCTCATAGGTTTCCATTTAACATGCATTTGGTTAGTACTGGGTTAACACATCCCATTATGGCATTTGTAGTGCTGGGCTGAATTAGTATTAAGCCATTGCATCTTTCTAAGCATTGGTTTGCCTTATGTTGAGAGGAAGATGTTGGATGGCTTAAAAATATTTTGACTTCAGGGTGAATATTTCAGGGATCTGAGAATGCAGAAAAAACTGTAATTCCATTTTGAAATAAGGAATTCTGCCAATTATTTAATTGAGAGCCACATAAAAGATATATAGATGGATTATTAAGTCTTATAGAATAGTATGCTGTAAAAAATTGTGTACCTTCCTCTATCAAAACGTAGTATGCTGCTTTTTGTTAAAGAAATTAAATGGCCTGCAAAGGAGGGGAAAAACAAACCCACAAAAAAAGAAATTATTGTAAAAATATTTTCAATAAAAATCTATTTCCTCAGAAGGTGGAGGTGATCTCTAGTCTTTACCTAGCTCTACTTTTTTTTATTTGGAGGTCCCAGTCTCTTCTGCTTAAAACTTACTGTAACTCTTTTCAGTCCCATTCATCTCTTTGCTTAAGATGTTGTCATAAGCATGGTAATGACAAAATATGATAATGGTTTTTCTTCATCAGATGCCTTTTTTTTTTTTTTTTGTAATGTCCCTACTCTCTTTCAGATAATCGCTTCCAGGGGCACAGGTCTTTTAACAACATACTTTTATAGCATGCATATACTACTTTTCCAAGTGGAAGAGTTTGTCATTAAGTGGGAATATAATACAGTTTGTCATTTTTTGGTAAGTATCTGGGTAAATATTTTTTTGGCTTTGTAAATCATAGAATAATAGAATAACCAGTTTGGAAGAGACCCTCTGGATCATCGAGTCCAACTATTCCTATCAAACACTAAACCATGCCCCTCAGCACCTCATCTGTTTAAGCAGCAGTCTCCACCAAAGAAGCCTGACTTCCACTTGACAATTCACTTCCGTAAGGACTGGATGTTCTGAGTGGAATGCATTAGCATGTATTATCAGGCTCATCAGTCTGCTACTACAGGTGCTAGATAATTTTCAGAATTTTCAGTATGTTTTGGATTGATCTACCAGTGAGAAAATTGTTCTAGTAAAGAGCTATTTTCTGCTGTGAAATTAAATAGGATAGTTTTCCTGAATGTGACAGTGTCTTGTGAAAATGAACCCTGTGAAATGAAGTCAGTGTTTCAGAAATTCCTAAAAGTCCACTCTCGCCTCACGTTTTACAATGTTTTTAGATGGTCAACAGCCGGCATGCATCTTCTGATAGATGCAGAAAAATCTTTAAGAAGGGGAAGGAAAAAGGTCAGTGTTCACTCAGCTGGGAACTTGCATGTTCATGGGGGCTTGTTGTGGGCTTGCCAAAGGCATGAACGAGGTGTTAGAAAACCATACAGATTTGTATAGCGGAATCACTGGTGAGTTTGGGAAAAAACTCCGTATTTCTCTAAAGAACTTTTCGGCTGAAAATTTTTTTACTACCTTAACATCTGTGGGAATAGTATTGTCTTCCTACTCTAAAATAGGCAGACCAGATGTTGCCAGTTATGGTCAAGTGGCACAAGTGTCTGTCACTCTAACTCCTTTTCAAGGTAAAAGGAGAAAGACTACATTCTTCACTAATAATATGCCGTTTCTCAAGATTTTTTTCCAAAAAGTTCCAGCTTTACCACCTGCTAAACTTACTCAGTTGTAATTACACCATATGCTGAGCAAATGCAAAAGGAAGCAGTGTGTCATACCTTAATGAATGGCAAGATCAAGTTCTAATTTTATGTTGCTTTCTGCATCTCTCTTTTAGGGGCCAAATGCCTCTGCTTTTGAACTATGACTGCTGCTGGTTCATAGTTCACTTTCAGTAGTTTTACATCTGCATTAACTTAGAGTGTGACTGGTATGAGTTTGAGTATCCTTTTTTATATATGTGTATATGTATATTTATGTGTATATGTATATGATCTGGTCTGTATCAAATGAAGTGTGCCCATGTGCCCAGCAGGTTGAAGGAGGTGACTCTCTCCTTCTACTCTGCTCTTGTGAGAACACATCCAGAGTATCGTGTCCAATTCTGGAATCCCCAACATAAAAAATGTATGGAAATGTTGGAACAGGTCCAGAGGAGGGCCGTGAAGTTGATCAGAAGGCTGGAGCACCTCAGCTATGAGAACAGGCTGAGAGAGTTGGGTTTTTTTATCCTAGAGAAGAAAAGGCTCTGGGAAGACCTTATAGCAGCCTTCCAGTACCTGAAGGGGGTGTACAAAGAAACTGGAGGGGGTGAACGATGTGGGACGGGACACTTTTTACAAGGATATGTAGTGATAGGATGAAGAGGAATGGCTTTAAATTGGAAGGAGGAAGATTTAGATTATGTATTAGGAATAAATTCTTCATAATGAGGGTGGTGAGACACTGGAACAGGTTGCTCAGGGAAGCTGTGGCTGCCCCATCCCTGGAGGTGTTCAAGGCCAGGTTGGAAGGGGCCTTGAGCAGCCTGATCTAGTGGGAGGTGGAGGATCAGGGTCTAGATCCCTGATCTAGAGGGATTTGGAACTGGATGATCTTTAAAGTCCTTTCAACCCAAACCATTCTACGATTCTGTGATTCTATATTATCCTGGGTTATAGTTAGTTTACTAATCTGCCAGATGAATATATTTTTCGTTCTCATGGGTTGTTTTACTTAATACCATTTATGGCTTAAAGTTTGCTCTTTCTTCTTTGTATTGGATGTATGTACCCGGAACTATTCAAGCAGAGACAGATGAAGGAATCTTTAATTACCTTGAGGGAGTTCAGATTGCTTTTTCAAACATAATAGACTACCACTTAAACTGGATTATAAGCCTTTCCATTTTAGTTTTCAGAAGGATAAGCTGTGATTGTTAGGGGATGTTCAATTCTGTATTACACCATTATTATCCAGACTTACATTCTGCACTTTGCATTCCATCTTTAAATTTTGTTAACTGCTTTAGATTTTTAAAAATATTTTCTTATTACTTAATATTGCCAAGGCTGATATGTTCTAACAGATTTTGCCAAAGAGAAGAAGGTAATGCCTTTCAGCTTTTAATTATTAACAGCTTTTCTTTTTTTCCCCCACATCCTTGTGCAATCTGGAATTTCTTCCTAAGTTAATGTTTGGGCTGACATCAGGGAAAGCATAAACCAATATAATTTTTCTTCTCTCTGTGCTTTTTTTTGCAGGGATGTATGTGGAGGAAGAACAGTTTCCCTGGCAGTACTCTTGTATATGGCAGCAAGAAAGACAAAGAAAAAATAATACACACACACCTGTTATTTGAACAATACAAGCAGAAAAACAATGAGTTTCTTCTAGTTGCCAGAGAGCAATGAATTTCTGTAATTTGACTGCAGGTAACATTTCTGCTGTTGTCTTGGTTTGAAAATCAAAAAAATCAAACTAGATTATATACCCAGAGTATGAGCTTTTGTGTCTTTCCCATTCAGATCAGCGTAACCTTCTCTTGGATCAAACAGTGCTAACCATAGACAGTTACAAACATGTTTGGAATAAATTAGCTCATAAACATTTTATTCCCATCCCTTAATGGGAAATGCTTCACAATGCACTGTCAAATATGATGAGATTTCTCATTTTATGGCTCACTTTATCTACAGTCTAGTAATTGCACTTTCAATGGCACAGTATTTGTGTGGAGCAATGGTGACATTCAGTGCCCAGTTAGACTACAATGTGATTAATTCTTTGCATACATTGCTTAAGGGTCTTATAATTCAAATTCTCTTGTTTTACAATGGCAGATAGGAATTCAAGAAAGGATCTGAACAACGGTAAGAGAGAGAGAATAAGGAAAGAGGTTGGGAGGAAAGGGAAGATAAAGGGGTTTATAGCTACCACCATGGGTCCACAGACGTTTGGAGTCTCTGGGGGTCCCAGTCCAGAAGGTGTTCCACTTCCTCTGTCTTTGATCAAGGTGATCTCACTGTGGAGAATATCTTCAACATTTGGCTGCTTTAGAGCTGTCCTTTATGATTGTCAGTACACCTGCAACCCGCCTTGCTACCTGCCTTTGCCTGTAGAGATGTGCCAATCTCCACCTAGCAGACTACACATGCCAAGAGAGGAGTGTCGTCATTGGAGGCAGGTCTCCTCCCCTTGTGCATGCACTGGTCCTGGCAGTGGTGGTTGACCTGGGGTCTTCTGATGAAGGCTAGTAGTCATCATCACCTTGAACTCTGGTTGAACTGTTCTTCGTGCATGCTCCTTTGCTATGATAGTGTGCAAAATGTCTACTGGGCAGGAAAAAAGCAAAGAGAAAATCTCCAAGAACCAAGTTCAGAGCTCTGACGTTAGCTTCAGTTCAGCTTAAGGGCAAGAAAGGGCTTTTGAAGACACTGTTTACCAATTTATTATCACAGAAATAGAAAGAGATTTTGATTTCTGACTCAGATCTCTTAAATGGTGTTTTACATTCCACCTGGTTTACCTGCCGTTTGTTAACACACCTTTACATCCTTCAGTCTTACTGAAATGTATTCAAATTTACTTGCTCAGTAAGGCAGCAGCAAAGTTAGAATACATTTCATTCATTAGCTCTTCTATCTGGCTTACCACCCCCAAGCAGTGCTTGGGATATATTTTACTTTTATCACACTCCTCTTCAGCTTTTTCTCTACTTTCTTTGCTCACTGGGAGATTTGTCTTGAAGGCATGGTCTGATCTGTATACTTGGATGCAAACATCAATATCCTATTAATCCCAGGTGTAAATCAATTGATATCAGTAGAGGTAGACTGCTTTAGGTTTAGCTCCTAATCCATGTTATTGGAACCAATTATTCTTTCTTTTATAACTGAGCTGCCCTGCTGATTTCTGTTAGGCAATTGAGGGCAGATTTTATTTCTTGAAGTCTGTTGAGAGCTGCAGATGAGCGAGCTACCAACATCAGGCTGCAAGCAGCAAACTGAACTTTCTTGTGGGGTAGTAGCTGTAAGACGGTAGCTTAGCCTCTCTATCATTGCTGATAGCGTAGTCCAGCCACAGAGGACCCTCTTCCTCTTGATGCTTAGTTCAGTTCTTGCAGTTGCAAAAGACTTCTGCCAGTTCTCACCATTTCAACTGCCAGTTTACAGTCACCCGAGTTGCCTGTGTCTCACCCTTCAGCCCCATCCCTCCTATGTAGTCTAATTTCCAGTGTAGTTCTTGCATTTATGTCCCTGGACAAATGTACTAGCTTTTTCCTACTGACTCCACAGCCTTGTGCCTAATGCCAGTCCAGCCATGTATCCTATTTCTGCATCCATATGAACCCGATGTGTTGGTGTAATAGGCTGAATGTTATACCTACCATAGGTGGGAGAGCTTAAGGAGCAGATGCCTTTCTCACTTGTCTTTGAGGTGTGTTTTACTTTCGATATTTGATTAATATCAGATCGGTTCACTTTAATAGCATGTGTTAGGATGTGTTGCTGACCTGAGGTTGCTACTGCATTTACCTTAATCTTTTAAATAGAAGTGTTTAGTTAGTGAATGTAACTTATTGAAGCCTGTAGAAGACTATCACCTTCCTTGTAATTTATCACCAAACAGTATTGGTATATTAGTGTTAACTACCATGATTCAAAGGTAGCATTTAGTTTAAGTGACAATTAATAGAAGCAAATTGTAACAGTGAAAACAGGAGCAAAAAATCATTCAACCCCTCCAGTTTATTTAATGTAATAAAAATACACTGACTTAATAGTTATTTAGCTGCTATAAATAAAAACTGATGACATAAAGGGGAGTTTAGTTACTGGCTTCGGGGAATGATATTTTCTCATGTGATATAATACAGTAAGATACACATACGTAAATACTTTATGTTCACTGCTAAAGGAATGATGTACATATCATTGTGGCAGGATAAATACCTATAAGCAATTAATAGGGGCAAGTGTCCCTGTTTTTTAAAAGCATAATATCTGGCAGTGAATGCAATGCTAAAAGAAATGGTTATGGTACGAACTTGATAGGGGATATTTTGTGTCTTCTCTGTTAACTTGTCCTTCAGGGCACACTCAAAATTTCTTTGGTATTACCATATCAAAACTTTAGCATCTCCGTCCAGTCTAAGATTTGTTGATAATCTATGTGTCCTTATTGCTAAGCTATCCTTTAAAGTCTTTTGAGGGACCACTATTAATTTTACTTTTGAAAGAAGTTTTTTTAATTCTATATATTTAAATTCTGTCTTCACTGCACCATGAAGGGCATTTTCAACAATGTGAAAAATTTTGGTTTAGTTCTGTTTTCTGTTAATAGTTATATTTTTGATGGGGAAAAAAAATGTTGATTAGGCAAATATAAGAGATTCAGACAGTCAAAACCAACCTGGGCTGTGCTTCATCACACAATAGGAAGCTGAATAGCAGGGGAGGTGGTTAGTTGCTTTTAATTTCATGTGTGTGTCACGAGATGTATTGATATTTTCAGAAGTGTAAAGGAGGAATAAAATAATTTATTGAAAATTATGTTGCACCTAGATAAACTCAGAATTTTATTCATACTCACAATTCAAGTACAAGTTCCTCTCAGAAAGAAAATGTTAATAAAATTCCAGTATTTATGTCTTAGGACAGCAGTCCTGCTGTGATGCCTGCCGTTTTATTAGGTTATTTGCCAAAGATTAGTCAAGAGTTTTAGGAACAGGGAGACCATTCTGCATCAAAAATGTCATTCATGTAATAAGCTTTACTGACTGGAATAAATCTCAAAAGTGTTTGGAGTAACTCTAACACAAAGTGCTTGTACATTTTTTTACCCAAAGGCAGAAAGACATAATTTAAAAAGTTCTAGTTTTATTTTCTTTGGTTTGGTTTCTGTTTGTGAATATATATACAACACACATGTGAATATATATACAACACACATACCCCCCCCTCCCCCGCCAAAGATCTCCTGCATAAAATGTATTTGCATGATAGTAACTGTAAAGACAGGTTCAACTTCTTTCTTAGGCTGCTAATGTGGCATTTAGCCTTGTTAAGATAAAGATGTAAGTTAGCAGGTGGTTGTGATTCTAAACCAGGAAGCATTGCACGAAGTCAAGTAAAGCTGTTAAATTCAGCACTTACAGCCCTTTTGAAGCTAGAGGCTTCAGTTTTTCCAGATGATGGTGACAATTCTTCTGCGAACTAGATAGTTTTATTGCTTCATAGCCGATGTGTCTCTTTTGGGATTGGCTTCGGTCCTGTTCCTGTTCATGGAAGAGCTACATGTAGGGAAAAAGTGTCAGTCACAACTAGAATGATAGACTAAAACCGAGGGCTCCGCCATGGGAATACTGGTTGCTGGTTTGAAGCTATGTCCCCTTGCAAACCACAGAAAGAGGAGGAGCATCCCCCAGGAACCAGGGCATGGATAGGAACAGCTGGACTCGATGCTCCAGTGGGTCTCTTCCAACCCGGTAATTCTATGATTCTCTGCTGTTCCTTAGTCCCTATGACTGGAGACTTTCAGTCCAGATTATTTTCCTTCCTGTTCTTCAAAAAATCATGGATCTATTTTCCTACTGTAGAATATCTGTGAATGGACATCTGATTGGAGGACAAAGTTGGCTGCTTTTGAGATTTTTTTTTCAGTGTTTAGTATTTTCTTTCTAAGTTAAGGAATAAAAATGCTATTGTCTGCATCCTTCAACTTCAGTTAAGGGTAATAATTCACAAATAAATGACCTGTTTCTTCATGAAATCAGTTAATAAAAATTAGCTAAAACTACTTCAATGCTTTTCTTGCAGTCCATACATGTTCTTCAAATGGTTAACGTAAGCAGAGGATATTGTGCATATAGAGGTAATTTACCTTATATTCAAGTTCTCCAGAGCACGTCTCTGTACATTGCTGGAAGGAGGTGTCTAGTTTTGTATATTTGAATGTCTTAATATGGGCTCTGCAAAAGTGTTCTCATTCATAGATTCTGTTTAAGAGCGACATGGGTCATCTGCATAGCTTTGATATGAACTTCAAGGCAAAATATAGGTGGTTAGAGGTAGATTAAACAGCTCAGAGTGGATAGTCACCTTAGATTCAGCATAAAATCAATTTCTAACAACCCAGGAGAATGTCCAATTGGCAGGCTCTTGACTTTTTACTCAAGGTAGATTCTTTCAAACCATCTAGTTGGAACCACTCTTCTATATATAAATTATACATTTGTTGAAGTTACTATTCTTGTTTGTCACGTCTTTGTATTCCGTCTCCATCATTTTGGTCCAAGAAGCATTGAATTAAATTGTTCAATTGTGGAGAAGCTCCAGCAGATGTTAAGGTCATATGTAAAGGCTGATGGGAAAACATTCATGCAGTTTAATAACAAAGCAAAAACTTGAGATTTTAGCAGAGAGAGTGTAGGAAGAATGTTTCTGTACAGGATTGTTCCTGTAGAAAGTGCAGGCATTGACCAAGTATTTTCCCTTTTTCCTCCATTATCATAGGAACAGCCAAAATGTCATCATCTAGGCTTAATTGAAACAGCTGGAAATGATGTGACTTCCAATAATAGCTTAAAAAAATCACATGTTTGTAATAATCCTTTGAATTTTTCAGAGCATTCATTTCATTATTACTGTGACATTGACTCCAACACACTTGGAGGCCAGTGCTCTATAAGTTGGAAATTTGATAACATGGTATCATGCAGCAGTTCTGGTTTCAGGTAATATTAAGCATTTCCCTAGCTGTTGCATGCATACTTGATAGGCTAGGCAGGGTACTCCTGGTGAATTAGAAGTACTGCATTTAGTTTCCTCTGTGCTATCTTGTTATTTCCTTGAAAGCACCTCTGCTGATAGTTTTACTGACCTGTGTCTCATGCAGTGATTGCATAAAATTGTATGTTAGTTGCTCTAGAATGTCTTTTCTTCCCTAGCTGAGATTGATTCACTACTGTTGACTCACAGTGGTGTGTCACTGCTCAAATCAGATCACATTTGAAGACTGAGCTCCTTTTGAGCAAGTCTCTTATCGCCGTATGTTGTAAATTTGTAATTATGTCAGGGATCAATAGAAGCATTTTTTTTTGTATTTAACAAGAACAGGATGAAATCTCAAGTTAGAATCATCTTACTCTTGTGATGCTATTAATAGCTGAAAATAAAGTTTGATTTATGTGAGTTGTGTTAACAAGAACTTAAATACTTTCTGTTTTTGGCAAGCTCCTGGGCAAACTTCCCTCTTTTCCTTATTTCTTTTTCAGTATATCTGTTTTGAAAGCAAATTTCCATTTGATAAACCAAGCTGCTTAGAGCTTATCCACTTCTTTATTAGGAAGTTGCCAATTTGCCTCTTATTTGGAAGTCCTTCTTTAAAATTGGTTCTGCTTTTCTGGAATAAGATAGCAGATTTTCCACAGGAGTTTGTTTTTTAATCCCTTCCTTGTTTTCCAGCAAGCATATTTCAACAGCTTTAATTTGTCAGTAACCCACTTCTGACTCAGCTCTGCTGTATTTGTGAAAGTTTTCCTTTCTTTTGCTTTAGCATGAAGATGTAGGCGCTCTCTCTCTCTCCCCCTTTAATTGTAATAATGCAGAAAATTCTCAATCTGCCAACTCTTTTTGCTTTTCACTATCAAAATAATATCTAAAAAGGGGTTGATTTAAATATAGCTTTTTGTTGCAATTTAATTGTGGCTTTCCGTGCAACGATTATTAAAAAAGTTCAGCATCTTCTGTTACATTCTGCCTGTTGGCATTCAAGGGCTCCCTTGAGGATTTTTTCACCTTTGTATCCCCATGGAGGTGGCAGGAGTAACTGCGTTTATTCTATTCATGCACTGTAAGTAAGCTCAGTCTGAGAAATGTATTTTAACATGGCACTAGGCCTGAACTAATAAGCCTTGCTGGGTGCAGGATATGTTAATTTAGGCCCAACATCTTGCTCATACCAGTAAGTAACTTCTGGACTGAGTCATCTCAGTACCCAGACGAAGAGAACCTCCGTCCAAGTGCAGTGTGTGAAACTGCTTGCATCAGTCTTTGGAAATGCATAGTAATTCTTTCAGTGATAGCATTGGTAGACTACAAACCCTTCCTTTCCAGCTTTTCCCAGAACAGTCTGAGCAATTTCTAGGTTATTCTGTTAGAGTCCATATCTTTGAAACTGAGAGAGTTCTGAATGGCTTGACAAACAAAATATTTGTTAAACAATATTTTAAATATTTGTTAAACAATATTTGTTAAAATATTTGTTAATATTTGTCCAGGTTAATTTTAAAATTGGAATTTCACCAAACTTTGTATCAAAACTCAAACACAAGACTTACTGCTTTGAATTCCTCTTCAGAGTATGAGAGAGACTGTGAACACAATCACACACCCTCTCTCACACCTTTATCCTTTGAACTTCTTAGCTAGGCTTCTTTGCAGAAGCAAGACCAAGCTGAATATGAGTGCACGTGTTCTGGTTTTTAAAATCTAGAAGCATATTTAGGCTTCCCATAACGGTCTCTTACACTTGATTAGAGTATTGGAGAACCCATCAGTTTTGAATTGAAAGCTATAGCTTGCGATCTCTTTTCCTCAAGAATCAAAATAATATTTTAGCATCACAGCCACCATTTTACAGGTCATTAATTGCATTTTTTAATCCCAGATTTTGAAATCTGCTCCCTACTGGCTTTAGCTGCATTCTCATTCTCCCAATAGATTACTGAATTAACAGGTAACAAATCGTGAGAGTGCGACAAAGTTTTTTACCACCTTCTTGTAAATAAGAGCATTTTACATATTAATGTTTGATAAAGTAAATATAAAGATTTCAGTCAGTAATAATAGAATTATTTAGTCTGAGAGATGAATATCAGATATAAATATAATATCTGAGATACTGATATAAGAGTGTTGTTAGGATTAGCCTTAAGAGTTGCCATTTGTTAAGAATCTTGGGGCAAATGCTCTGAATATATCTACGAGGTTGTCAAAGCTGTACTTCAATCTATTTTCTATAACACCTGGAAGGAGAGACAATGAAAATTTTATAACCCCAATAAGCAGGAGCTTAGCTTGAGTCCCTGTCAACCCTGCCCAGTAAGCGTGACTGCAGGTTCATGGCACCAGGCTGGGAGAAATCCACTGAGTGATCTTTACCTGCTAAAAATGTCTCCAGGTAGTTCTGTACATTGATTATGATAGTTATCCATAAATATGAGATCCCATTACAGGAAGCCTGTGTGAGAAAGAGAGAGATAAAGAACATTATTTATGAATCCAAATGTTGAGGATTCAACCTTTTGTAGCATCCCAGAAGTCTAAAATTAGCCATCCCTGTCTACAGACACTGTGGTGGAAGTTGTTCTTTGGTCTGGTCAGCATTCACCTGACTCCTTCAGGGAGGGTGGAGACTGTCTTGAAGTGAAGGAAAGCATTTCCACAGGTACCAGAATTGTTTTAAGCTATGCATGCTCTCTTCACACCTATGACACACATCTTTTTTCTTTCACACCCCTGACTGGGTGTGTTTTAGCTATCTGATAGAAGAAAGGATGTTTTTTAAACTGTTAAGGATAGGAAATGGGAAAATTTAAATGTTAACAGCGAGGTCTTTCATGATACCTTTGTGATCCCTTTCAGCTGTTTTTCTGATTGTTCAGTTTTCCTCATATAAGTCACAAATATATTTGTAGTTGATTCCAGGCTAAATTAATCCACGTATATAAATTGCTTTGAGATCTTGTCAATAGGAAGCACCTTTAGCTGCAATGCCCTTTCCTTGATAATTTAATTTTTGTGGTTAATTTTCAGAAGATGAAACTTTGCCTTTAGAACATTTTCTCTACAGTGCTAACAAGGGTAGCTAAGGAGAAAGACCTCTGCATTTAATCAGTGTTTCAGTATTGCTTTGTTTTAAAAAGGAACTTAATAGCTGAAATTCGTCAGTCTTTACAAGTGCCTCAGAGCAATTCAGGTACTGAGAATGACATTTCTCTAAGGCAGAGGCTTTTCAGTGTGAGCCTGCAGATTTCAGAGTCTTTTGTTGGTCTAGCGTCAAGGTCATGCATCCCTCCTAACTGACACGTTAAGAAAGTCGGCATACACAATATCAACATAATAGTTGTCCTTCATGCCTTTAGGCAGTAGTATTAGTTAGGTATCATTTTACATAGCTGACAATTGTTCCATTGCGAAGCCTAGAAGAAAGCCTTTCTTCAGTGCTTCTACCCTCTTGTTATGATTATAGTTCTAAACATGTATTTTTGTGTATCGACCTTCATTTTTATACCATATAATTATTCTATTGCCTATTGATACTGAAAAGCAATCTGGATTAGTACCAAATGGTGGTGTCTACTTTGTCTTGTAAGCTCAGGGACAGTAAATAATTTTGAACTGTTGACTTGGAGCTTGGGAAAGTACTAACAGGATAGCCATTGTTTAGCAGCTTGAGATAAGCACTAACACTTAAGGGTAAACAAAATAGTAATAACTTAGCCGAAGCAACTGACACTTGGAGGATACCGGAATAGAAACTGCTTATACTTAAAGAATACATAGTATGACAATTGTTTAGCTAAAACAACATATTTCTATAAGATTTATGTAGGAAGGGGGCCTGTTGTTAAGAGATTTCTGATAAGCAGGACAAGTCATCTGGACCTGTGATAAGAGTGGGAACACCATTGATAAGGACAACTGGATCCCTGAGAGCACGGATGCAGAAGGAAGTTAAGACCACTGCCCCCATCCCTGGGAAGATCTTTCACAGACAGAAAACAGGAAGAGGTCTCTTCTCAAACTCATTATAATAAGAAGCAAGCTGAGTTTATGCATATGTACAGGCGTTTCTTGAATATTCATCACTTCATTGTATAAAGCCAAGATGAGTTGCCATGATGGGTACACATGTTGTTTTGGAGAAATGATTCTCCCATGCGTCTCAGCACTGAATAAACATACCTACTTTATAAGTTATGGAGTCTTGATTCTGCGTGTCACTGTCTCTGTATGTTCATGATTGCATCTTTTTATCTGAACCATAACCAATCAGGAAAAAAAAAGCCTTCTTAGTTGCTGATAGTGTTAATCCATTCATTAGGTGGCAAAGCTGATGAATGAGTGGTCTTGCTAGAAGGTGAGCATGCTACCTCCCCAGTGCAGACAGTGTGACCTGGTTATAACCTGTGTAATTTGAGTGACGGTTCAGATTCAGCTTGCTGCTGTAGTTCTAGAGTTGGATCAAAGCTTATAAAGGGTGGAATAGATAATGGGTTATAGATAAAATAATGATCTCACCAAGGGCTTGATTTGGGGCTAGTGTAAGTACTAACAGGATAACCGTTGTTTAGCAGCTTGAGATAAGCACTAACACTTAAGGGTAAACAGAATAGTAATAATTTAGCTGAAGCAACTGACACTTGAAGGATAGCGGAACGGAAACTGCTCACACTTAAAGAATACACAGGATGACAGTTGTTTAACTAAAGCAACATATTTCTATAAGCCTTATGTAGGAAGGGTGCCTGTTGCTAAAGGTATTTCTGGTGGACAGGACAAGTCACCTGGACCTGTGATAAGAGCAAACAATACTGACAAAAATGGCATGGATCTGAAGGACATGGAAACAGATGGAAGCTAAAAGAAGTTAAAGATAACTGCCCACATCCCTGGAACAATCTTTCACAGGCAGAAAACAGGAAGAGGTCTCTTCTCAAACTCATTATAATAAGAGGCGGAGAAAGGTTATGAATATGTATAGGTGTTTTTGGAATATGTAACAGTTTACTGTATAAAGCCAAGACGAGTTACCATGATAGGTACGCACGTTGTTTTGGAGAAATGATCCTCCCGTGCGTCTCAGCGCTGAATAAATATACCTACTTTATACATTTATAAGTTATGGAGTCTTGATTCCATGTGTCAGGCTTTCAGGGAGTAAAGAAAAGCACACTTTTACTTTCATCACTTCTCACATATTAAACTGATACCTGAGACATTGCTCTAAACTGAGGATGAATAGTCTCTGTAAGTCAGATTTATAGTCTTAACCTTAGTTGCCTAAAAACTAACTCTTAAAAAAACCCACTAATCCAGCAGTAATCCTCCAAAGTGTTAGCTTTGTAATGTCTCCACAGGACATATCTTATATGCAATTAAAACACTAAAGTCAACGCTATGTTTTACAAGATAAGAGCATTTGTGACAAGCACATGTATGACTTGCTATCTAGAATGCCCAGGGGATGATATATTTCTACCCTGAAATGTAGGGAGGTTTATAGTAAATTGCTATTGTCAGATTCAGGAATCCTTAAATGTCCACTTATCTGAATGCAATTATTTATGCAACACAGGCAGCAGCGAAAAACAAGGCTGATATTACAGATCTACTCCACAATTAAAAGACCAGATCTACTTAAGTAAAATTTTGGGTTTTTTTCTGTGCTATTCAGATTTCGTAACATCTCTTTCAAGGCTGTTATTTTTCCTGGTTGTCAAAATATTTATATAATGTAGTTAGAATTAGCGACTGAAATAATACTTCTAGCAGAAAGAGCGGTACCATAGCGGTACCATAGTTGGTCTTAATTGTTTATGTTTGGTAATTTCCAGAGTGAAACAAGAAAAACATCTATTGCACAGACTCTTGTAAAAACAGATACATGCAATTTCAGTAATTGTTCCAATTTATTATGTGAAATTTGCATCTATTTCATGTTTGCAGTTTAAAAATAAATAGAATACAATACAATATCCTATTATAAGCCCCTAATTGATTTAAAGAAAAAGGTGAAAATAGTTTCTGGTGTAATTACATTGAGTGCTATGGTATTCTACTGGAAATACTTTGTAGAAGTTGAAGTACACGGAAGAAATATGCCAAAAGCACAATAATTATCCAATAAATTTCTTAAAATTATCGTTGGTGCTGAGAAGAAAAAAATATCTAGTCCCTCTGTGGGAGTGAAGCCAAGTATATGGAAGATTAATTGGGAATAAGATAAAGCATGAAGCTGGTACCAAGCATATTAGAATAAACATGAATAGGCCAGGTGCTCCTAACAGGAATCCTGAGTGTGTGAGGAAGCTAGGCTGGAAAAATGTGCCTGGGAATTAGTGTGTTTGTGTGAAATAGACAAAACAAAATATTGTGTTTGTTTTCTTAGTCAAGTCAACTTGAAAGAGAGGAGTGTACTTTCTTAATTTGACTTCTGTATGTTGTGCTTATTAAAAGAATATTCTTAGAAAAAACTGTGAGGTCTGTGTCTACTTCATGACCACATCCCTCTAGCACTGTTAGGCTAGTTCAGTTTTCTTTAAAGCCACTTGCACAAGAATTGGGGAATAAGACCCTGGTTTATTGTAGTTTCACAATTACTAATGCTATTTTCCAACTATTTATTTCATTAGAGATAGGAAAAACCCTACTTGTCTGTGTGAATGACACAGGCTATACATGTCTGGGCTATAGGATCCCACAGGTATGTCAGCCAGAAAAGGAATGTGAAGGAAAGCATACTCACCCTCCTGATGATTATGACTGTCAAATTGGTAACAACAGACCAGAAAAAGGCTGTGGTACTCAACGAAGATTTTGCCTCAGTCTTCTCTGGCAACTTTTCTTCCCACTCCTCTCAAGTAGATGGGCTGCAAGACAAGAATTAGGAGAGCAAAATCCTTCCCACTGTAAGAGAAAATTAGATTTGTGACAGGTGTCGCTTGCCACTCTTCAAAGGGAGTGGACTAGATGACCTTTAAAAGTTCCTTCCAATCAAAAACATTCTATGATTTTATATTCCACAGAAACGTAAAGCACATGAGACTACTTTTAAGGGTAGTAGGATATCATATTTCATATATTCATAGAATCGTAGAACAACCAGGTTGGAAAAGACCCACTGGATCATTGAGTCCAACCATTCCTATCAAACACTAAACTATGTCCCTCAGCACCTCCTCCACCAGTCCCTTAAACCCCTCCAGGGAATGTGACTCAACCCCCTCCCTGGGCAGCCTCTGCTAGTGCCCAAGAACCCTTTCTGTGAAATAGTTCTTCCTAATGTTCAGCCTAAAACTCCCCTGGTGGAGTTTGAGGCCATTCCCTCTTGTCCTGTCCCTTGTCACTTGGGAGAAGAGGCCACCACCCTTGCCTCTCTAATCTCCTTAACTTTGACTTAATTTTGACTTTGAGGAAGGTAGCTACACACACTGCAGGGTAACAGCTTCTTGCCACTTGTTTCTCTATTTTTTGGCCTAGAGAAGAGGTCTCATAGCAGTGCTAAAGCCTTGAAAGGGGCCTACAGGAAAGCTGGAGAGGGGCTGTTTTCAAGGGGAGTGCAGTCATAGGATGAGGGGAGATGGTTTAAAGCTGGAAAATGGTATAAATATTAGGAAGAAATGTTTTCCTGTGAGGATGGGGAGGCCCTGGCCCAGGTTACCCAGAGCAGTGGTGGCTGCCCCATCCCTGGAGGGGTTCAGAGTCAGGTAGGATGGGGCTTGGAGCCCCCGATCCAGTGGGAGGTGTCCCTAACCCTGCACCCTGTCGCTGTACAGATGGCACCAGCGGCATGTGGGGACATGCTTTGTGCTCCCATGGGGGAAAAGGTCACCCTCAATGCCATCCCACAGGGTCCCTGTGGCTGGTGCTGCGCCCCATGTTTGACTGTGCGTCCCAAGTATCCTGTATTGCCCCAAAGCTGCTCCCCAATGTTCGCTGTGCACCCTGAGCATCCTGCAACACTCCAAATCTGCACCCCACGTTCAGCTGTGCACCCCATGCATCCTTTATTGCCCCAAGGCTGCCCCCCCATGTTCATCTGTGCACCCCAAGCATCCTGCAACACCCCAAAGCTGCACCCCACAGTTTATTGTCACAGTTTAGAAGAAATCCCTAATTAAGAAAGAGGTGCAATGAAAAATAAGTTGTGTTCCTGTAGTTAGGGACCATTTATAACAGGTACTGACATGAGACTGAATTTAGATTGCTGTGGCATGTTTTATCCTTGCATGTCTTAGCTTCTGATAGCTGTGTTGTGTTTTTTAATCTGTGATCAAAAAACCCAATCTTTGGTAACCTCCTGAAATTCTAGTGTGTTAAACCAAATACCACATCAGGGTGAGAGAACTGGATGCAGCAGATTCATGGACAACCAATATGATTGTTCTCTCAAGTAAGAATAATAGGCACAGGCTTTCCCTTGGATTTCACGAGTAT
Organism: Piaya cayana; assembly: GCA_013389865.1. Classification (NCBI taxonomy): domain Eukaryota; kingdom Metazoa; phylum Chordata; class Aves; order Cuculiformes; family Coccyzidae; genus Piaya; species Piaya cayana. Next base: position 94,030 of record WAAB01019735.1, read on the forward strand.
TTGCTGAGAGAAAGGAAAACTTGCAAGGAAACTTGCATTATGTTCCAGATCTCAGGAAAACTGAGCTGTGCTAATTACTTAATCTTTGCCCATTTCTTTAAAATGGATCCCATCTGTCTGCATCTTCACCATCCACAGATTCCCCTTCTGCTTCTCCCCTCTCTACTTCTGTCCACATTTCTCCTCAATCTACTCTCTATAGGGACTGTAAGTGATAACACTAACAATACAGATCTCTCAGCCCTACCATGTCATTACTATGGACAGCTGGCCTGTATTTTTCAGGCTACTGAGGATAAGGTCTCATAAAGAGAATCTCACAAAGTACATGCATGAGCATGTAGTTTTATTGATATGATAATGTAAGAGACATCCAGTTATTTCACTATTTTCCTTTTATTTCTAAATCACAGAGCCAGTATAACAAAGGTTTTCTGCAGTGTACCTCGCCTCTGCTTTCTCTAACAACTAATTCATTACACGTTTGAAAGGAATGAAATTAACATTAATTAACTAGCATACTATGCCATAAGCTCAAAATTTAAAACTCTTTTACTGTCTTAGGTTGTATCTGTTTTATAGCTCAACAGAATTTCAAAGCATTGGTTAAAACAATACAAAGCATGTAAATATTTTTTACCAAAAGAATTAGCAATTTCATTTAATTTTTTTCACCTTTGCATTTAGAAATGTAATAGAGTAAAATAGCCTCCTATAATTACTGAAATCTCTTTTCAGACTATTTTCAGCTCATACAACCAGTCAGAAAGGACAAAAATTAAAGTCAGCAGCATTTTAATAATAAAATTTTATTTGAATGTCTATTTAAACATTGTGAATATTTGAATGTCTTCATGATATCTAATGGGCTTTGTGAAACTTCGCAACCTTTAGTATTAGTATTGGGTTTATAGATAACAAAAGAAAGAGAACAATGATTCATTGTTGAGAGTGAAATATACCATTATGTCACATTTCCCACATTTTTTGTGTAGCTTTTCCTACATCATCTCCTACCTTAAAAATATTTCAGTAACAGGCCTTGTTTGCAAAAACTGTGATAAAACAGAAAAAACATGTTCAGAAATTTAGTGCACTAATTTCATAATCTTAAAAATCAGGTAACCTTGATTTCTTGAACTTTCAAAAATTCTAATGCATTGCAATTTGGTCATCATCAAGGTCTGAGCTTTCCATATGTACAGTTACGTAACCTGAGAAGTTTAAATTAGAATATCTGCTGTCAGAAAGAAGAAGGAAAAAGAAAGTAAACTCTTGAAAACCTGAACCTTGCCACCCATCTCCTGCTTTAATCTGGATTTAATTTGAACTCAAAGACATTTTGATGGTAAAAACTAACAGATGTTAATACCAAACAACAGGCAGTTAAGTGGTGGACAACATTACTTTTTGGTCACAAAGTAAGAACTAGTTGCCAAAATTGAATTGTTAAAATTGCTGTGCTTCAGCAGAGCAAAAGGAAGTACTGAGGTACTGAGGGGCATGGTTTAGAGATTGGTAGGAATGGTTGGACTTGATGATCTGGCAGATCTCTTCCAACCTGGTGATTCTATGATTCTATGAAGTTGTGGATTTCCTGTTGCAACTCTTTACCTCTCATATAAACAGAGTATTGGGTGGACTTTAACTTTTGCAGGTATCATCATTATTCATTAGCTATAATGGTGTCAGTCAAGAAGCAATATAACACAAATATTCTGAAAGAGAGAATCTATTGTGCTATTTAGAATATTCTGCCTTTCTAAAACTTCAGACCTATTCATTTCAAAGGCAATGAAAATGATGTCTCTGCTTTTCTCCCATCTATTCTGCCCAATAAGTTTTTGAGTGCCATGAAGCCTGGGTAATTACCTGAAAGTCCTCAGGAACCAATTAGTTGTTGCTATTTGCATTTTCTGTGGTGTTTTAAAGATGCCTGTTTTCTGATGGTTGTAATCCTGTGCTCACTGAGATACTTGGGGATATACTGGTACGTGCTAGGTACTGTTTAATAATGAATGAATATGATTGTTTCACACACACATCTTGCATATGTTACCAGTAAGAACATAATTTCATTTGTAGATTTTGCTGTTCATTTGAATGCATATTTTCTGTTCTCATGAATACTTTTATTGTTGAAAGAGAAAGCAAGGAATGGATGAGTATCTTGGGTAAGAAAATTGGATCTCATTTTGATTCCAATTTAGAATATAAATTTTACAGAGTGGGATTTTATTTTATTTTATTTTACTGGGCTTTTGTTTGTGCCATGAAATGAGTCTTAAGTGAGAAAAAATTAAATTATTAACTTTCTGTGCTTTTGAGGTAAACTTTTGAAAAGTTTCTGAAATGCAGATCCTGGTCCATTAGAACACATTGTACAGCTAACCATCTGAAGCCTAGACAAGATGAAGCAGAGACAAGGTACAGCTGTAAGCCCATCCTGTTCCCACTCTGTACCAAATGTAGTTCCTGGTTGCACAGTATGTAGTCCAAATGTAGTCTGATCCTAGAGATTAATTTTAATGGCAGTTTAAATAGCAAAGCATTGAAAATCATCCTAAGCTCTTCATTATCACTTGGCCTAGCATTTAATTAACAGGTTTTCTCTACCACACCTACTGTTTCTTCTGTCTCAATTGCACCTCTATACTTCAGCTGCTGTTAACAATTTATAATCCTAAAATGAGAGAAAAACAGCTTACATGGGTGACTGGCTTGCCAGAGAAGCTATACTGTCTGTGTGAAACCATGTAAAGTCAGTGACTCCTGATGTTCTGATTCAGGTTTTGAAATGCATATGTGCATCTAAAAATTACATATTATGCTAGAGTTCCTTCTAGCCTGGCATACCAGCTCCCTGTACTCTGCTTGCTGTTCTGTTCCATCACTGCATATCTCTGGTGCTTGAATATTTTATTCCATAGATTTCTTGGAGCAACAATTTTTAAAGGGTGAGGGCTAAAAGGATTTATATGTTTTGTCTTATACATACTCCTATTTAAATATTTTGGCCATAGCTTCTGTCATTCTTTGTTAGTGTTTAAAATAGTAATAGAGTCTATCACTTTCATGGAAACCAAAGTTTCATTGCAATACTTGCTCAAATTGCAGGCATGCCAACTCTTTATGCCCGAATCCTTGCTTTTGCAATCTAAGTAGTCTACTATATTTTTCCCCTCTCTAAATTATATATTTATATTGTACTCACTATAGTGTTGTTTGTTAAGCAGTTTTAAATGGTACTGGCACCATGTCTTTTGAAACCCTGTCTGCAAATCCTTGCACTGATGTGCCGGCAACAAGAAAGCTGAGAGCTGGTCCTTTTTCAGGAAAATGTAGTCACGTTTTCTGATCGCTTGCTGCTGTGGCTATTTTTCTACATGTAAACAAAGAGACAGGTTTGAGTCTCAGCTATACCATTATAAATAGGATAACACCAGTGGGCATCAAAGTAATTCTTTTGAACTCCAAAGTGAAAACCAGTGCATGTTTTGGTCATACAGTTAGTTTAACATAAGGGAAACAGTCAGAAAAATTGTTTTTTGTGAAATAATCCTTAAATGGTTCTATATTATTTCAAACATAAGTGAAGGCTTTATCAGATATTTCATGGTTCAAACTGAGATTGAATATTTGCTGCAGATTTTAAAGCTTAGTGACAATTCCAATATTGATTTATGGGAAGAGGGGTTTATCAGAAAATAATGTACCCATTTGTATATTAATTCATGCTTTTATATATTGTTGACTAACATCTAATATCATGCTGCAAAGTACTTTTAAAAAGTGTCTGTATGATTCTTCAGTATTCTAGTGTTTATTTCATTTTCAGTGAATGGAAAAAATACAGCTTTTAAGGGGAGCTCAGAACAGGCTGAGCTGATTAAATGTGACACTGCTTTGTATGGCTTCAATACGTATTTACAGGAGAATTCTTATTTTTTGTTTACATTCCAGGACAATGCAACAAAGATGTCTGTTGCATATTTTTTATTCATTCTGCATGCAGTATTTATATATTGTATCAAAACGTAGTTAATATAACATATGTAATACATTGCAATGCAAAATATTTACAAGAATGCAGTGCTCAGAGCAGGTTTTGGGGCACATCTTTTGTTTTAGGGCTCTGTCTAAATGCTTAAGTAAATGCTAGAATTTTCAGATCTGAGCAGATTTAATTTGCTTTGAAGTCATGGGAAACTGCACAACGGTCTTGGCACACAGAAATTAATAAAGCTGAGGACAAAACTAACTTCATTTCCTGATTTAGTTCAATTCTTCAGCCACAGGACTGTCCTTTTGTTGGTACTATCACATGATCAGAACCAAACATATTAGATGGAAGTGTTGTACTTGAATAAATTAAAAATGAATGGTGCTTCATGATTCTATTATTTGTGACATTGTCTTCTGCAAGTTTTTGTACTTTTGTGTAATTTGCTTGCTTATGAGACTAGTCTGTGTCATCCTTCCTCATACAAATATAACTTTTATTCTGCAAGAATTTCAATTAATTTGTAAAGAAAGGGTGGGGAGCATGGGTTTTACCAGTTTAAAATAAGCAGTGCCAGAGAATACAGATATTAGAAGTAGAGGTGAGCGATTTACAGCTAATTCATCAATCTTTTAACTGCAGTATAGAATACTTTCAGTACTTTATGGAGAGTAGCAGTATATGGCTTTTTTAATGGAAAGAATTCCATCATTTTCTATGGAAGATATCTCACTTACTAGTAGATTACCGTCTGCTGAAGTAAAAGGCAAGAGGCATTAAAGTACTTTTTTTAAAAATGGAGACTTAGAGAGAGGGTGAAAAGGCATTGGCAATAACTAAATGCTATTGTAAAATTTGTCTCCGTGAGTGGAATAGTGACCCAGGATAGCATTAGCAGATGTTACTGTTCAAGAATATTGTCATGAATTGAGACAAAAAAGGACTGCCATTTTGTTGTGTTTGTGGATTCTACCTATGACACTTGGTAGTTTAGGGAAAAATGGTAGTTTAGTGGAAAAATAACAAAAAATGGGGGGAACAAGAATCCCAAGATTCCCCAAAGCTTCCCCAGGGCTAGGTATACTGTGATATTAAAGTGAAGTGCAGGTGCTGGTCCCAAGAAAGGAATGTGATTGCCATGAAAGAAGCCTATTCTGGCTAAATTGTAAGTCCAACATCTCTGGAATGGTTAATGGGATGTTGCTCAAGGTAATACAGTCAGTCTCTGTTAGCAGGGATGAGCATGGTACTGCAAAGATAACTGGATGGCTGCTGTCAAGGAAGATGGATCACAACAGCTGTCTCAGCAATAATGGTGAAATTGCATCCTATAGCTGAACTTTGCTTATTATAATGTCATTATAATACCAAAGTATACCTCCATCCCAAAGGTCCTCTGAGGGAGGACCACTCCCATCTGGCTATGTGCTCTAAATTTTATTGACTATATCTTTAAATGTGAAGAAAGAGATTTTTACACCAATTGTGAATCAAAGAATGTACAGATAAAGTCACTTAAGGTCCACCTGACGATAAAGAAACCTTATGAAAATGAAGCACAAAGGGAGAAGTGTAGGGAAGACCTCCACTGAAATGTCTGGGATCAGCTGACAGAATGGACCCTGTCTTTCTCCCCACAGGGATACCTGTTTGGTAACTGTGTTATGTGTGCTGATCTACTAAGATCATGCAAACTGCTAATGCTTATCAGTGCTTGGGATCTTGACAGTATATCACTCCAGACCTGTTTTTGTGGCTGGTATCTTATCACCAGCTACTATCAAATCCTTATCATGTTGTGAATCTATATAATAAAATTTATTTTTATACTTGTGCAAGTTTCCAGGAACTTTAATAATTAATATAAAGGGTTTGTCCCAGTGATGCTATCAATGCAGTCCTGGCAGGCTGGCCAAATTGCAATGGATCCAAAGAGACCTCCTTTTCTATAATGGATTTGTCCAAAGGATGCTGTTGGCACACCTGGCAGGCTGGCCAAATTGTAAAGGACCTGAGGTCAGCTCCCTTTTCTGAGAGGGATTTATCCCAGAGGTGCTGCTGGCATGATTTTGGTAGGCCAGTCCAATTGTAAAGAACCCAAGGAGATTCCCCCTTTTTCCGTACTCTGACAAAAATGTGACATATGATTAGATGAATTTTGGATTTTAATCAAGGATTCAATCTCATGCCTGCTAAAGAGCAGAAACTGATACAAATAGCAAAGGTAAATAAGCTTTTTCTCCATGTGAATTACAAAACTACTACATTAAAGGAATTGTATTAAGACCATAAAGTCCGCGTCTGATAAGTCAGGAAATGCCAAAGTAGTCACTGCAGGTGCATGCATATGCCTAATCTCTTCTCTAGATCATGCTGCCCGCCTACTAGCCAGAAAGCATATTGCACCTAAAACATAGTCCTAGATCTAGCCCTCCTAAATTCTCAGCCCAGATTGAGTTTTAGGCACTTGATTACTGCTATATCCTACAGAGCAATCAAGATGTGTCCATGCTAGCACCACTTAATCAAAAAAGTGTCAGGTTTAGTCTGAAAATTCTTCGTTGCTTAAGCAGCTAAAATGTTCCTTGTTGAGGAAGAAATGTGCTAAAGTTCCACTGCCACCTAGATTTACAGGGAGAGTTGCCTAAATTCAGGTAATAGACTGGCTTTTGAAGATGGAATTTAAGCGGAGAAAAAGGGTTTGGGGTATTTGTAGCTTGAAGAAATTGGGTCTTACTTCTAAGTAAATAGAAGTAACTGAAATGTGGTAGTTCTGGAAGGTAACTTTACAATGAAAAAAAGAAGAAGAAATATTGTGGTACAATGTGATACAAAAAGGCTGGGAAATCAGCATTTGTTTGGGATGACCAGATAGAGGTGGATGATTTATGACTCGGACTGTAATTCAAAAAGGACAGTCCCCACAAAACTGTCTATCATGTATATCTATTTTGAAATTGGAGGTTAAAAGTCTGTGCTGATTACATAGTTATATACATTTCAGGTAAAGTGCTTGTATCTGTTTTTAAATAAGTAAATAATTAAATAAAATTTAAGTAAGTAAACCAGCATGAAGCTGTGTGGCTGAAACTAATCGCATCTTTGCTTGCTATATGATTTCTATAGGCTAAAAGGCTGTGAAATACTCTCTAGCGAAGAGTTTCAAGGGTCTTCGCAGTAAAAAATACATCGCAGGCTTGTGCATATGTATTTTAATATAGTTTTCCCTCATGTCTCAGACTGGGCATCCAGAAGTTTGAGTTCTATTTATTGAAATCTTTTTCTTCCCTTTAATTTTATGTTATTAATAATAAGCATTGCTAAAATAGAAGCTTGGGGTTTGTCTCTGGCTTTTCATCTGTGTTTGTTCTTACTACTGAGCAAGTTTTATTATCATGCCTGTTTTCAGGCTCTTCCAAGTTCATGCCTTGCTGGTATGGTTTTCTGTTAATTTTCTGCCCCGTTTCTCATAGCCCACAAAAGTACATTATACCACTTTCCCCCTTAGCTAAACTAACCTTCCATTTCACATCTCTGATAGATTTTAATTGCTTTTGGTGATATCTGAGTTCATTCTACAAAGCTCCTTACAAGGGATATTAATTGCAATAAAAAAAATCCCAGTGTATCATTTTGACATAATAATCTATAATGCTTGAATGGCTTTATAAAGAATAACTAAAATATGAATGCCAGCATGACCTACATGTGAGACAAAAGCTATTCCCTTAGGGAATGGAGATAATTTGCTTTTGTCTCATACATAATGCATCTCCTCTTTTATACCCCATTTCCATGAAAAACATTTTTTGTTATGTATCAGAGAGTTGTTAAAGTTGTTAGTGGAGCATTAGGCTCACTTTGTTGGGATGTTAACATTCTGCTAGAATTTCTGCAGTCTCAGTTCTTTGTTTCCTATTACCTATTTGTAATTTCTTTTTTTTGGTCTTCGATGCTTTTCTCTGTGTAGTGTTTTCTATCTCTTCCTTTGTTCTTTGAACAGTAAATGCTGCTGATTACTTTTTTGCACAGAAATGGAAAACTTAATTTAAAAAATGCTTTAAATGTTTCATTGGTACAACCATACCAGTGTTTATTACTTAGCCACACCATGTTAAAAATGCAAACATTATTTAGTTCTCACTGACTTCTTCAAAACTGATGGATTCCTTGAAAGGCAGGGAACAGGGTTGGTCTCTTACAAAGTACTGTGTTGTCTCTTCAGACTTTGCAGGATTTAGTAGCAGAACTTATAGTTATGGGAGTTGTTCAAGATACAATGGATACTCAGCCCTATAAGTAAGAAATTATGAATGCAGTTAAAACTGTAGATAAAAAGATATAGATTGGCACTGAGCTAGCACTTCATTAGTGTCCTCTCTAATTTGTTGCATACTGCTTTTATTTTTCAGGTTTTAAATAAAAGAAATTGGGGCAGGGTTTTGAAAGTTGTAAGTATCTATTTCAGCATCTCCTGATCTTCTAGAGAGTCATGTATTGTATTGATTAAATAACAGAGAACTAGTCAGTTTTCTAGATAGGAACTCGCCACTGACCTCTATAATGGAAGCATAATATAGTAGATTCCTTGTTTGACTTTCTGAAGATGTGTACTTATTTAATAGAGACTTTTACTGAGGTGCCTCCTAATTAAGTTTTAAATTAAAAACCTCAACTGTATCACCTAGGATGCTGGTATGAAAAATCATGCAACCAAAAAAAAGGTAGTACATAACAATTTAATAAGTTCCAAATGGTTTACTAATTCCTGCGTTGCCTATTTCTTACACAAGAATTTTTTTTTGACAATTGTCTTTACAGTGTGTTTGTTCTAAGTTGTTTATCATCCATCATTTTGCAGACAGGATACCAGTATAACTGGTGTATATAACTGTGGACTGAAAAACATTGATGATTTCATTTTTGTTTTAGTATTATTTGACAATAGTCATCTAGATCTGTTATTTGCGTATTTATATTTGTATAATAGTAGGCAAGTATTTTTTCAAACTGTCAGCAAAAAAGTGTTCATGTCACTTTACCTTGTACAGTGATATAAATAGCATCTAATTTACCACAGAGGTATTGGGTTTGATCATTATTCAGATCACAATATAGCATGTTTTATATCAAAGGACCCAAATGAGTTGTTCTTACAGTCCCATTGGCTAACGTGAATGCTTTAAAATATATTGCTTGTGTGTTAACTAGAACACAAGAGAAAACACTGGATCATCGCCTTGCTGCATGAAAATTATAGAAGCAGCAACCTGACAGTGTAAGGAAAATATGAAATCAGCAGAGTGGCCTGTGAGGTTGTCAGGCTCTGAATAATGTTTGAACAAGTGTGAAGCAAGAATATTGTTAGATGATGCATGTGATATATGGGAGCCTTATGCCACTTATGGCATGGAAATATCTATTGCTTTTCTATCAGATGAGTTACTGTATGTGTCTAAACCCTGAACATCATTCATCTGCACCACGCTGTGTTGACTGTGATGTGCTGTATTTCCTGCCTCAGAAATTCTTATGAACATAGGTTTTCTCGGTAGCTTTTTTCCCCTCCTTTTTCTTTTAGGCATTGCCTGTTCTGGCTAACTTTATGATTGGGATTATGTGAGAAAAACTAATTAGGGAACAGGAGGCTAAACACATTATACTAGAGAAATTCTTTTCTTTAAGGGCTAATCCTGATTGGCAGTGCAAGCCTCTAAAAAGGTGTTAAATGCTACAAGTTCCTGTTAACTTCAATGGGAATAGTATTTGAGCCTTTAACTTGCGCTGGAGGACTGGATGCAGAAAGTCTATAGTGTTTTTTATCAGGAAAGCATATCACTGCTTTGTGCTTTTTACTGTTGAAGAGGTGAAATTCTTACTGAAGGATGTATTCTGTTCCCAAGGGTATAATTCCAGTGCTATGAGTTTTTTTAACTTATTCAGTATTCTTGTTACTGAATACTCAGTCATTTTAACTGTGTGTTTTTGATTTATTTCTCTCTTTAACTGTTGTGTGTATCCGTTCCCCTGTGCTTTTTCACACTCTCCATGTTCTTTATCATCCTCTTTCCTTTTATGCATAGCTTGCTCTCATTCCCATTTAAACTTGTTGCCTTTGCCAACATTATTACAAGTAATCTATAATCCAACCCTCTTTTCTTGCTCTAGGCAATTAAAACACAAAGGAAAAACAGACCCCATAAAAAAAGAACACAAAATAAATTATATATGATACAATATGTTATGATATATTCACTTGAAAAGAAATCACCTCTAAAGAAAAATATCCCCTCTATTGTTCTCTGTTGTCCTTTCTCATTCCTCACCATGCCTGTTGCGATTATTTATCGTTATTATGGCTTTCAAATCCTTCAGCTCCTGTCTGCATGGAAATATGAGATATTTTCAAAGGCACAAATTGTGAATCCACACTCAGTTGTTACAGAAAAGATTGATTTCTGCTCCTTATGGGTACACAAACGGCATGAGCATGTGCAGCTCTTTCTCAGTGTCAGAGGGATTTTGCTGGTTTGAGATACTAAACTTCAAAAAGACTCCAATAAAAAAGAATGACCTCCCCTGTGTCTGTGATCAGCATCCTTTGTTAAAGGCAGTCTGTTACTATAGTTTTCCTATAAATCTATGCTGTTTTGTTTATGTAGGTGTTATAGTTTAACCCCAGTCAGCAACTGAGTACCATGAAACCGCTTGCTCACTCCTCCATGGTGGGACAGGGGAGAGAATCAGAAGGGTAAAAGTAAGAAAGCTTATGGGTTGAGATAAAGACAGTTTAACAGGTAAAGCAAAAGCCACATGTGAAAGCAAAGCAAAACAAAGACTTAATTCACTACTTCCCATTGGCAGACAGCTGTTTACATCCATCCTCAGGAAAGCAGGTCTCCATCATGTGTAAGAGTTACTTAGGAAGACAAACACCATCATTCTGAATGTTTACTTCTTCCTTCCTCCTCCCCTAGCTTTATTGCTGAGCATGACATCATCTAGTTTGCTCAGATGGGGTCAGCTGTCCCAGCTGCATCCCTTCCCAGCTTCTCACACAACCTCAACTCCCTGGTAGGGCCATGTGAGAAGCAGAAAAGGCCCTGGCTCTGTGGAAGTGCTGCTCAACCATAACTAACATGTCCCTGTATTATCAACACCGTTTTCAGTGCTGATCCAAAACACAGCCATGTACCAGGTCCTATGAAGAAAATTAACTCCATTGAGACAAATCCAGTAGAGTAGGCCCTACTGACAAAACTAGTGTAAGGACAGGAATGCAATGCCTACCCATACAACTATGTTTTTAAGAGATATTACTCCTGTATCTTGGTTTTGTATTTAAGTCATTTGAACTACTTCTCATATCTATCCTATTTTCCTTTTACCTGTGCTATGCAGTAGTCTTATTTTCCTGGTACAATGCCTCATTCTAGTAAGAATTACTTGTGTCATCTATACCTCCTTTACTCCAGTCCTATTAAATGTAGCTGGAAAGAACTCCTGTTAATTTTCAAACTCAAATACAAGAAGTTTAGTTATATGAGAAATCGGACAAATGGCAAGAAATGCAGTGGACAGTCACAGAACAGAATGACTGCCAATGCTTTGCCTTGAAATGGTATTTCCATTTAGAGGCATCCATTTCCAGAATGATTGCATTCATAAAAGTCATACAACATTATTAATAGGCATTATTAAGTAGGTATTATTAATAAGTAGGTGTTGTGCGGTTACAACTTAAGAAAACAATATTTTTAGCAGTATCATTAACAGCCCTATAACTGGGTGTGCTTGAAGGTGGGCCACTACGTATATGTGTAAAGAAATTTCAGAGAGAAATTAACTGTGATATCTGATAGGAAAGGCTAAGAAGTACTGGAAATGAAAAGTGTTTGAAACTTTGTTTCAGACTGCATTGACACTAATCACAAATAATTTATACTAATACCTTTATGGTGTTTCTGAAACAGTTGAGAGTGCCATCATAGTTAAAGTGGGAATACTATTTCTAACATGATAACACCTGACAGTTCAGGTAATAGCAGCACTTACCATCTGATTAGGTGGTTATAGTCCAGACACAAAATTACGGGTCATTACATTTTTGGTGAAAGGACTTACCTATGTTGGTGATTCTTGTTTTGGAACCTGTTCCTGTTGGTGTTGCATAAGTTGTTATGCTAGTTGTAGAAGTGCTCTAATTTGTATTAGTATACATCCAGCATTACAGACCTTTAAGTGTAATTTTTGTGTTTCACAGGTGATCTATTACCTAAAAAGGGAATCAATGTGTTTTTATCTATGTCCAATACTTATTAGGAAGCAGAGATTGCAGTTATATATTACTGTGAACTTCTGTCAAACTCCGATTGAATGAAGAAGAATCCTCTCCTGTGTAAAATATCTTGTAATATCCTAATGTTAGTTGCAAAATAATAGCAAAAGAATTTCTGGAAACCTAAAAATCTGTTGTGTGTGAACAAATAACACTGAAAATTTGACAGTTTTTACCAACAAATTTTAAATACAATGAAACTTTGGCCTATTTTTATTTATTTTCCACCTATGCAACTTTGAAGACATCCTTAATGTGTTGGAATAGTATGTATTATAAAAGAGAAGAAAACATAAATATATATACTGCACAATCTGCTTTGATAGGAGTTTTTGTAGCTGATATGATCACTCCACTCCTAGAGTAGGATATTGCAGCTCTGTTGATGTTCTTCACTCACTAAAGGACATAAAGTTCACAGCTGTGAGCAACAACTCAGTTCCAATTGATTATGTCAACATTACACCTTTGAGTAATGGTTCACCAGAAGGACTAAGACAATCACAATCTTGTCAGGTTTGTAAAGGTTTGATCCAGGCAAGAACACGCCCATTATAGAACACTCATTTTAGCTAATGCTTGTGTAGCCTTAAGGAACATTGCCTACTGTGTGTAAATCTCATTTTGACTTCCCAGCTTTAACAACCTTTGGAGTCTGCTTCTTTGGCTGAAACGAGATTATGGTTGTATGTGGGAAGAACCTGAGGATATTGGAACAAGCAGTCTAATGCCCATTCTAAAGAATTCCCCTTACTTGGACTGTATTCAATACTAAGATGTCCTTGCCATATGACATGTGTCATGAGTTGATGATACACCACAACTAATTTGATGTGTTTCCTCCTTCTCCTCAGGCAACCTGAGGTAGCCATAAACCAGTTCCTAGTAATTGGTGAAGATGGTGCTAAGAGCATAAAATATTTTAAAAAACAGCAGTGTTCACACAGGTAGCAATCTTGAAAAACTGAGATTTTAATGGTGTTATATAATTCAATTTAGACAGAGCACTCCACATTCATTCAAAGTACTTTTTCACACTAATTGGACCCTCTTCAAAGGCTTAATTATCATTTTGAAGTTGCTTTTTTGTCCTGGATAGATCCTGAATTACTAATATTTTCACAACTGTATGCTTTGTAGATGGGGGTAGTATTTTCTAATATTGCAAATATAAAATACAAAGCAGTACTGCTTACAGACATAAAAAACTTCAGAAGGAAAAACAGGTCAGCATGATTTTGTCATTGTCATTTCTGGTAATCTCCAATGTGATAGATCTTACCATACTTTGACAGTATTATTTGCATACTCTGAGTGTTTAGATAGGACATAAGAAAGAGGCAAAAACTTTCTTCAGGCAACTTGACTGCTCTTTCACGGTTTCAGTCACTGAAAAATGAACTGAAGTCAGGAATAACAAAAAAAACCCCGCTGCAAATATGTGTGTCTGTTTGGTGAGATGAGGAATAGCATCATAAAGTCTTCGCTGTGAATCCAAAATATTTGAGGATCATTTCACTTGTGTGCTAAATATCTGCAGAAAGGCTAGGCATCTTTGTGTTTGAAGGAATAACTTTCTACAACCTGAGCTGAAAGTTTCATTTCTCTTAATCATGACTCTAGTAACTCTCTTTGTGTGTAGCTGGGGTATAGCTGCACAAGAGGACTGTGCAGTTGGAATATTGTCCGAAGAGAGGGAAGTGGAAGAAATTATAACCACTTAAGGCCCTGTGTCCTTTCCTGATAAATCTGGCTATAGGCTTCCCTACAACTGATGTGTAGTTTTACACCTATCAAAAGAGGAGAGGGCAAAGCAGTGAATAATTATAGGTAGTGTAGATAAAGTATTTGTGAATGACTTTATGTGCTTCTCTACTTCTGGATCTCAGAACAGAGAGTATTTATGATTCAACAGGTACTTTATCTTAAATGATCCACAATGATGATATCTGTACCCTGTCAGAAAAGTGTAGTTTACAGATTACCTGGTGAATGTTTTTATAGAATACTGATCTCTTTCTTTTAAGATGCCATTGGAATGATTTTCCACCCAAATTTTGGGTTAATCCCATTCTTTGGCTTTTGGAAATAGTCTGATTTTCCTGATAATATGCCTTCATTAAGCATTAAACTTTGAAAACACACTTTATGAAATAGTTGGTAGATTGCATTGTAGTTGTATTGTAAATACACTGTATCTGGATGGTGATTTTTGAATCCTGCAGCTATTCATCCATTTTATTGACAGATTTACCATAAGACTGAATGTGGATTGCATTTGTTTGTAGAATTGACTTTCCATTACCATACCAAAATAAGGTTTCAAAATTTTAGCTGGTGGCATCTTCAGAATTTTCTCCTGATAACCATAACTCCTCCCTGGTTAATATACAGATATATACAGTTTTTATGAGACATACTTGTTCGTGGCAATTCCATTTTTAAGGCATCTTTATATTTTTTCAAATATAAGGGACAGTAGGTTTTCTGAAGGAGATGTAATCCAGCAGATGTGGGCCAGTTAGATCTTAATTGGTTATTTTTTTTCCTCACTGCTTAGCAATTTACTTAGCATGTAGGTTATCTTGACATTAATTGAAAATCCTTAGAAAAATTTCCAAATCATAGGAAATAAGTGTGAGAATGGGTCTGCATATATAGAATTCTTACACAAACAAAACAGAAAATTCAGTGGTCTAGTCTTGATCTTGGAGTCACAAATGTCCGTATTCCAATATCCATACCTCACAATGATTACTACTTTACACAGATATTGTCATTTTTTGGAGGAGTAGTAGGCATATTCTTGAGTTTAGTGAAAATGATAAACTTTGGCAGAATAGGTATTCAAGTTTGAGGAAATTTAGCTGTTTTTTTAACTATGTTTAGCTGCTTTGTGACCTGTCCTAATTAAAAATACTTGTTATTAAACATAATTTTTAAACTGGGAAATGAATATTCTTTGTCTGTCTAAATATAAGTGTAACCAGTCCCATTCAGTGTTAAATGAATGTCATAGAATGGGAAGACCTGCCACAACTGGCATTGCTACAAACTGCTAAAAAGAATAACTTCTTCCTGGAAGCACCTTATTCTGAATAAAGACTTTTTAATGAAGTTTCAGTTGATTTAGTGGAGGCTATGGTCGCATATCATCATACTGTGCTTACTGTTTGGTGTACCTGTGTGCAAGAGCCGTACTTGGTCTGGTTTGCATGGGGATCGTCCTGTTCAGAGCTGTCAGGTAAGCAGAAGGCTGGTGATAGAATAGGGAATATTGGCTTATAATTCTTGAGTAGGCAGGGAGAAAAGGAAGAAGGGGGGCAGCATGCAAAATGCTGCAACAGATGTATCCCATCACAGGAGATTTTGCTGCAAGGTGGCAGAAGTTTATGCAAATAATGGAAATACTGTGTGGAAAAATGAATGCTCACATTGAAGCTCCTTAAACAGACTCTTAGCAATACGCACAGTTTTCCCATAAATTATTGTGTACTTCCTGAAAGAGTCTTCCTGAGTACATGAAATGACAGAGGATTTTTGGCTGCTTTTTCTCTTGTGCTCTCAAAGATTTCCTTGGAGAGTCTATGTAGACTTTCTGCTGAGTTCACATCAGCATTTTTTGCTAATTGTTCCTGATGCTTCTCCATATTGTGAACTTTTTAACAGGAAAGTAGCAGCAGATTTACTTCCCTGGAGAGGAACAAAAAAGTCTGTTGATGTGATCTAAAAAAGAGAAAGGGAAGAAAATACTTCTTAAAATAAATGTTTCCATTTCAGTGCATATAGAATGAGTGGTTAAATGACATCAAAGGTCTTAATAATTAAACAAAACCCACATTTCTTTCAGAGTTTCTCCTCTTATCTTGTCTGGATTTTTGCTAAAACTGGAATATGACTATGAAATTACTTACCGGAGGATCTACTTTTGGAGTGATGCTGACAAATGAACTCTGTTTTGCATTGGTTA
This sequence comes from Piaya cayana, assembly GCA_013389865.1. NCBI lineage: Eukaryota > Metazoa > Chordata > Aves > Cuculiformes > Coccyzidae > Piaya > Piaya cayana. The sequence continues at coordinate 110,341 of WAAB01019735.1, forward strand.
TGACAGTGACAAGCTATGACTCTTACAAAACTCACATTGGTACCTTGTCCTCTCAATGTGTGCCTACCTGTTTTATTTGTTACAACAGTTTCTCAGGAGGATTGCAAATTTTCTTTAGCAAGTTTGCCTCCTTGTCACATCTCTCTTGTATGTCCAGCATAATGAAGTTGCTCAACACCATTAAACTCCAAAATGTGATGGTCATATATTCAGAGGAAAAAGAAAATGAGGCTAGGATTATTCTAAGGCCTGAAGGGGGCTCATCAAGAAGTTTCAACAGAACTTCTAGAAGTCTATACCTACCAACCATTCTGATAGCTTTTCATAAAGCTGACATTTTATATATTTTAGGAAAACAGCCAAGCAATTAGAACTGAGTAGGTGACTGGGTTGCTTCCACTGAAGCTGCACGTGAGATGGAAGTGACTGTTTCACATCTGGGACCAAAAAAAAAAGCAAAGCCAAAATAAAAACAGAATCCTTGTGATGTTTCTTGATAAGACACATGAGCAGAATTCAGGCTTCTGTATACAAAATGTGTGAAGATCACTAACAAAGTTTCAGATAGATATGGGATTTTGGAGTTGTGTCCCCTCCCCCCCTCCTCAAGGTTTGACAACATGAAGTGGAGTTCCAGGGTCATCTTCCACAGTGTTTATTTAGCAAGTACATCCTGATTTGGAGCTTTGGTACCATTTCTGTGGGCAGCTGAGTGCTTTATTGAATCTAATAACCGAGTATGTGTGTCAGCTGTGGCATGTGCCACAGCTTCAGGAAACAGAAACTTTATGATATGTGCTGCTGTGCAGCTAGAACCCTCAAGCTGGATACAAAGCAAATTGCCTAGACACAAAGCTGAGGTTGTTGAATACTATTATGCTTTCACTTCACTTTCACTGTGCAGTTACTTTGATGTGATTTCCCTTCTCTGTCTGCTGTGCAGCACTCCTTGTGCAGCTTTCCTCCTGAACTTATTTTGTGGATAAATTAAGAACTTCCCACCACAGTCTCGTGAAATCTTTCATGACCCCAAACAAGGCACCAAACTGAAGCTCACGCAAGGCACAGTCTTATACATGTTTGGAGTCTCTTGGAGAGTAGCAGTTGCCTGTATTTTTAATTTCTCTAGTTATCCCCCTGTGATAGGATGAGTTGTACTCTTTTCCTCCAATGTGCCAATTTACCAATTATTATGCCCCAGGAACAATTTTTCATCATCATGTTGTCAGTTCTCATTTTTATACTGATGATATAATTATGAGTGCCTTTGAAATGTGACATCTCTGGGTCTTTTTTGGTCTGGCAGGCACTGAATCATTAATATTTCAAAATCAGTATACCTCTGGACACCAGCAAAATGGAGCTGCTTCTTGACTGCTTTCTTAAATTTACTGGGAAATATCAGTCCTTTTTCTGATCTTTGATGACTTCCAGTTTTACTTCAAACAAGTACCTAGTCATTACTTTTGATTCGGGATTACTTCTTGTGATTTTGTATGTATAAGGAACTGCCTTTTATATTTGGAATTCTTTATTTGTAGTCTTTCCAGAACTTTGAATGTTCTGGCTGCAGAAATTTCCCAAATCTTCTTCCTTGTTTCTTGAATCACACAGTATATCAGTGCATTATTTCCCCTTAATTAGTAATGATTTCTTTCCTAAGTCTAGATTGATTTTTTTAAGCTACTTTTCACCTTCAAGCTCTTTTCAAAATTCTTCCAGATTGTATTTTGTGTCACTTGCTAATGATAAGCACAGTTTTGCTCTTTAAGCTTTATTTGTAAAATCTGCTGCCTTATTACTTTGTGATATTAACAAATTTTATTAAAAGTTTGCCTTCTTCATTTACAAAAACTGTGTAATTTGGTTGATTATTCATAGATGGCAGGCAAGAATTGGAAGGGTACTCTCTACTCTTTAATAATCAGGGAGTACCTTATAGGAATATATATCAGTAAGAATATTACAGCAATCAGACATTCATGTCCTGTGGACTACATCAAGAAAATTTCAACCTTTGCTTAAAATGAAAAGCAACATTTCTTTCTGCTTTTGTACTAGTTCTCATCAATTTTTGCCCTTCATATTTTCTCAAAAAGCTCAGATTCCTTTTACGCCAGTAACTGCTTTCTCTCTTGCATATCTTCATTCCTATGAATCAGCTTCTTTTCCTCATTTGATTCCTAGTGTTTTTTGAGTTATATTTTTTGGTTAAACTTTCTTCAGTCTTTAAGACTTTGGTTTTATTTCTTTTTTTCCTTCTTGCTACTCCACTTTCTTTTGTCATATGCTCCCTGGGGCATAGTTTTTATCTTTGGGTGGGTATACACAGAACCTTTTCAATAAAGCTTACTTTGAGACAACTTTGGATCAGCAGTGAGCAACATGGAAGTAAACTGAAATGCCAAAGTTCAAAGTTTGCTTTTGGAAGACGCTAGTGAATATGAGTCCATGGCTTCAATTTGTGAGAAAACTTCTCACTATCTGGACTCCAGCTAGCAGAAGCTTCCTTCTTCCTCCTGTGACATGCTATAGCCAGTTTAGGGCAGTTTTCAAGTGAGGCCTCTCAGTCAGTCATCTCTACCAACTGATGCAAAGCATTAGTAAACACAAAATATGAATAAAATAAACATAAAATATGAAATCCTGATTGTGTTGAAATGAATGACAGAAATTTCTACTGAATTTGCCAGAAAGCTGTGTGGGAATTATTATTATTCCTTCTGACTGTAGAGAATGAAATTCTGGATTCTGGTATAAAGAGAAAACACTTGGATGCATTGCATGGCTTTCAGACCTTTGAAAAGCCAGAGCTTACTGATGTTCTTTTAATTACTGGACCATGTTGTACAGGAGTGTGAATCTGAGTTACTCATAGCTCTAGTGGGAAAGATGCGCAGCCAGCTGAAACTGATTTGTATTGCAATTTAAAAAGGCAGCATCAGAGCCAGCCTGGATATTGTTAAATAGCTTTCTAAAGCTATTATTTTAAGTAGCTGTCTTTTCAGCTACTGAAGAATCAGTCTGTAACCAGGGATTGGCTTTTCTTTGCCTGAAAGTGGCTCAGACAAACCTCTGTGATTTCCCTGGAGAAATCGTTTATGTTCATATTGTTCACTTCAGATACATGGCCACAGCAGTACACCTTACTTCCTCACAAAAATTTACTATACATGTCAACATCGGCTTTGCTGCTGTGAGTGAGATAATTTGTTCTTTCTCATGAAAGGAAAGCTGAGAATCAAGGATGGTGGAGAGAATCTCATATTACACTCCACATAAAACCCATAGGGAGAGGTTGATATTATACAAGACTGCCTAATTCTGATTAAAAAAAAAAGTATAAATTGTATTTTTTCCCCCACAACAGCTTGCATGAGCTATCTCACAGCAGCAGTGTGATTCTCACAGAGAAGAGGAAGAGATGGATCACTTCTTTTTGTTACTAGCTTTTGTGATTTCCACTGTCTTCTGCAATAATGATGATGGTAATGATGTGGCAAACCCCATAGCTTTGAAAAGGGACAGCTATGCTTCTGTATACAGAATGGTGACAGTCTTGTCACTATGCTTCTGTATATAATGTGGTGACTTGAAGTAAAACATTTTCCTCATGTTCATATGGTACATTATGGACAGTCTCTTTCTTCTCACTTCTCACTCTCTTCTCACTTCTTTTGCCTGGTCATTGGTGAGGTTTTGATTCTTGATTTTCACAAGTGAGGAATTATCTAAACATAACTGAGAATATCTGAGTGCAGAAACTTGGATGGATAAAAGGGAGTTCTGTCTTTACAACACAGGGATTTTGACAGTTTATGATCTGTTCCAATTCATTTTAGCATGAAAATAACAATATTAGTAGAGGCTGTTAAGAATCAGCATTCATGGGTTCCAAATACTGTCTTTTTTTCCCCACAATATTTTTATTATGTCCATATTTGAGTGGGACATATGATTATACATACACCTATACATAAGTCAAAATTTCCTCTAAATAATAAAGAAGGAGAAAACTTATGTTAGATGCTGCAGGTCCCAAAGGGATTCAATATGAGCCAAAATACTCCAGCACTTCTTGGATTCTGCAGCAAACAGACTTAAAACTGGCACTGGGCACAGGTAACCTTGGACACCAGGATTCCATATTCCTTGGTCCTATGGCAGTGCAGCTGGGCTATTACCTGCGGCTTTTGTGGTCCCGAAGCACCAAAATTTAGTCCCTCCTGTGATCTCTGGTGGTCTGCGCTGACTTCATCATGAGTTTTGTGGAAAATGGGACACAGAATGATACTGAACCTGAAATGTTTCAGTTGAATGGTTTAGGCTCAACAAAATTATGTTTTCTGATCAGGTTTTAAACCGATCTCAGCCCTAGCATTAAAGCACTGCCTTTCCTGAAAACTGACGTTTGTGAAAATAATTTAATGGTAACATTAAGAAACATCCTGTGCATCCTTTGAAAGTTTCTGGTCATTGTGTTGGTGTAGTGTAAAACTAAATAGCTATGGGCCCTCTAGTGGTGTTCCTGAAGTTACTGGTTTAGGAAATGGCAAGACTAAAATGTACCGCCTGTTTCCAGAATTAGCTGGTCATACCTGGCAATGGTGTTTGGACTCCGTTGTGTCCTTTGATTTTTCATATGGTGGAAGAAGAACATTACTACTATTTTCTGTGCAGTGCATACATCCATCTACAAATTTTAGTTTTATTTTTTAATTTTTATTACAAATGCTCTTAAGTTCATAGCTCATGAATCTGAATGTGCTTGCACTAATGTTCTGTAAATATAAACCCAGAAAACTTTCTACTCTAAAGGTCTTGCAGTCTAGGTGTAAGACAAATGTTGGTCAGTTGTTTTAGTCCATCATCACTCAGCAGCCATAGTTTAATGATTTCTTACAGCTGGCAATAAACTGGCACTGCTGTTGAAAGAAAAAATGTCATTTTCTCATTGTCTATGATAAGTTTTTTTATTGCTGTGCCATCATCTCTCTTGTACAGGCACAGTGGACTGGACAAGGAACCAATGCAGCTTGAAAAAAAA
>WAAB01019735.1:116321-183694 GCA_013389865.1 Piaya cayana
CCGTCTGGGCCCATAGACTTGTGGGTGTCCAGTTGAGCAAGCAAGGCTCTGACCTCCTCCTCTTGGACCATGGGAGCCTCATATTGCTTACTACTATTTTCTGTGCAGTGCATACATCCATCTACAAATTTTAGTTTTATTTTTTAATTTTTATTACAAATGCTCTTAAGTTCATAGCTCATGAATCTGAATGTGCTTGCACTAATGTTCTGTAAATATAAACCCAGAAAACTTTCTACTCTAAAGGTCTTGCAGTCTAGGTGTAAGACAAATGTTGGTCAGTTGTTTTAGTCCATCATCACTCAGCAGCCATAGTTTAATGATTTCTTACAGCTGGCAATAAACTGGCACTGCTGCTGAAAGAAAAAATGTCATTTTCTCATTGTCTATGATAAGTTTTTTTATTGCTGTGCCATCATCTCTCTTGTACAGGCACAGTGGACTGGACAAGGAACCAATGCAGCTTGAAAAAAAAAATACAATTTTACTATAATCTTAAATAATGCAGATTTCTACATAAGAAAGTACATCAACTGATTAATAAATTAACAGTTTAAAAATACTCAAGAAACTACTCAAACAGGTTGACAAATGCTAATTGGACCTGAGTCACAGTTAACTTCTATTCAAAGTACGTTTTTATGAGATGTATGCTTGCAACCATCCTTTTACTTAGAGATAACAGGCTGCTCTTCTGGTAAAGAATTATGATGTGATTAACGCTGCTATAGGACTTTTCCATTTGATCAGCTACTTGAAAAATACTTTTCTTCCTACAGTCCTATATTTTTTTTTCTAATTTTGTTTCCTTTCTTTTCCCTCAAACAGCTGCTGGTGGAGAAAGCACAAGAATGCCAGCTGTAGTAGAAAATTTGATTATACAAATGCAGTTCAGAGTTTGTACATAGTTACAGCAGATTAACCATATGTGGTGTGAGAAATAAATGCAGCTTCTTTTTTTCAGGATGAATAACTGCAAGATAATGTAGATCTGTGGATGAAACTCTCAGATAAAATCAGCAGTTTTAGTGTTCTTCCCTCCCTCCAGTTTTCTTGCTCTTTCTTTTACTGAATACTCTACAAAATCTCCATTTTCCAAGATTCTGGAGAAGATGGTAGAATCACAAGCAGCATATATATTTGAACAGGGAACAGGGTTCACTGTCTTTTTGTACAAGACCTGTAGGGAATATATTGTAACTGCAAGTGGTAGGTTCAAAGCAAGCAAAAAGTGATACTTCACACATTACATTGCAAAGCCTTATTGTCCCAGGTATCTGAGGATACTAAACGGCTCAAAAATAAATTAGACATGTTTATGAAAAGAAAATCTGTGAAATTTGTTGCCTGTGGCTCAGAAATTCTGGAAACCACAAATCATAATCAGAGAAAAATATTCTAGGGAACCATTTTTGTATGCTTTTTCTGTCTTTACACTCCTGTCTACTGGCCACTGTCAGAGACAGGATGCTGGGTGACATGGGCTTGGCAAGAAGTTCTTGCATCCTAAGAGAAAACTGTGTTTTGTCTTTTATATTTTAGTTTTGTGTTTCTTTCAGATCTCTACTTCCAGCTGACTCAAACCACAAGCAATAGGTTATCCACCAAGGATTTCTTAATATAATTTCCATCATAGCTGAAAGCAGAAGGAAGCATACATTTTGAGGAAAAATCTTGCTGAATTCTTTCAAACCATATTAAAAAGAACCGGCTTCCTCTCCACCTCCTTTGTCTTCTGGAAATAACAAACTACTGAACACCTTCTCATTGGTCCTTAAAGATTTAAGCTTTTCTCTGAATAAAGATAATGGAACTTTCTTAGATAGGATATCTTTAGTTTTGGATATTCTGACAGGCTACAGGCTTGCTTTGGGTATATACAGATTGAACCATGTTGTTCTTGTTTTCGTTAAAAACGTTTAGTGCTAAGCACAGTCCTCCACTTCCATGTCCTTGAAAAGAGTTTTTATACTTTTTCAAATCATTGGTATTATTTTAGGTGTCATAGTCCTATCATGTAGTGCCATTCTTTTTTCTCCAGATCTCACAGGCTTATTTGTTCTTCCCCTCCCATTAAAAAAGACATAATTTGGGTTTATTATCTAATTTTATAAGAAAATTGGGAATATTGTGTCCTGTTATGACAGGAATGCCATTCATGTGAAAGCTGCTGAATCTACATAAAACAGGATTATGATTCTTCATGATAAAATTCTTTTCAGGACTTGTCAAACAGTTGGATAATTTAAGTTGTAATAAAAACAAATGCATGATTTTCAAGCTGTCTGAGGAAACATCCTTGCTTTGATAGCTGCTGAAGTTTCATTTTTTGATATTTGACATGCACAAAACTCTGTATTTGTTCAATGAAGAGATTGTTCAAAACCCTATTTTTTTTTTTTTTAGAAGATGTATTTGTGGCTGACAGTGTAGCATGCTGACTATCATGACACGTATGGTGTGCATTCAGGCATGGAAACACAGTGTTTTTTTTCACTTCTCATTACAGCTTTTAGGTTTTATTATCTGAATTATTTTCTCTTTAAGTTTTATAACCACTTTTTTTCAATAGGGAAGAGGAGTATCTGACAACAAAATGAATACCTGATGACAAGTTGGTCTCTTCTTAGAGAACAATTATTCTTGAAAGTATTTGTGTTCATTTTTGAAAAGTATTTTTTTTTCTGAAGGATTTCTCAAATGACATTAACTAAAACAGCTCTTCTCTGTGTTTTTCTTGTGTGGTAACAAAAGTTGCTAGTCTTTGGATCAGATTCGATATCTGCTGGATTTTATGGGATATTTTGACATTCTTATCTAGTTGGAGAAAGAAGCATGATGCTATCACTTGTCCCCTGGTGTAACCTTGAGAAAAAAAAAGTCACAATTTTAAATTATATTGTCATCCATGTTGTCATTTGAACTTACTGAGATAATCTGTAGTGTTTCAGATAAGCGCATTTTCAAGCACAGATGCAGATGAAAGCTGTATACATTTAGGTGTGACCTTAATGTAAATATGGAGACTAGTGCATTCCATATTCAATGTACTTGGAGCACATCTGCACATAAGCTCTAAGTTTGGACATAAAACAGGTCGATCTCCTACAGTGTCTAGGAAACAGGTTACTTCTTGGTTAGCAGTGTGTTGCCCAAACTGATAGGATGTGTAGGACTGCACGTGTCTGTATGCTGTTACTGGTTGGTTAGTAAGTAGCTCAGAGTCAGCACAGTATTCAGGAGAGTCTCAAAACATTGCATTTGTAGTTATTACTCCCATGACTGTTCCTGAAACAATACAAGCATTTTGCCTCCTAGCTAAACCTTGACAACAGATCTGTGCAGCTATTTTCTAATCATGGTTGTTATTTTGTTTATCTGGGAAACTTAGGCTCTATTTTTGGTGCTCAAAATTCAAAAATAATATGAAAAGAACTGTGGTAAGGAAACTTGGTGATGGCCTTGTTTTTGAAAAGTAAAAGTAGAATCTTTACATTAATTTAACACAGAGGACTGGGTGAAAAGCCAGCAACATCAAAAGTTGAGAAATGGTTGAATAAGAATGGAAAACACTTGAAGTACTAAGGATTAGACAACTAAATTTTTATTGTCTGTGAAAATATTTCATTTGGTATTTATGAGAACAGTGTAAATCCTCCCCTCACCATATGGAGGGTTTACATGTTTAAGGACAAAGGAAGAGAAGAAAAGGAAGTTTTAGAAAAACTAGTCAGTAAAGTGCAGTATTACAGTCCCTCCTGCTGAGCTAAGTAGTTGTAAGATTAAGGAGGTGTTAGTGAAATCATAAGAACACCTTCTTTACTGTACATGACCATGAGCACTGTTTTATTGTTACTATACTTTCCAACAGTTTACACAAGCCATTAATATAGGGTTAAATGCTTTAAAGGGCTGCATTTGTACCTCATGGTTATCTTGATAGAAAGAGCTGTGGTCTGCCTGCCTTGAACCTTAAGTGATGTGACTCTTACCTTCTAGAGCTTAGCCCCTTTGCCGACCTACTAAAACAGCTAAATGAAACTCATTAACTCATCACTAAGTGTCTGCTTCACTGGGGAGCTAGGGCCATGATAAGTTGGAGACTTCTTACGGCATCATCTAGATGTAGTGAAAAGAATTTCCTGATAATTGCACATCAGGGATTTCAGCTTTCCCTTTTTTCATCTGTGGCAAAACAAATTTTGCTTTGATTAATAATTTTGAAGGAGTACCCAAGCTAAGAAGAATCCCAAATGATAAAAAGTTGATCTGGAATAAAAGCTGATGTTTTGTAAGCTAAAATATTTTACACCGTAGTATGTTTTGTAATGCATACAAATGTCAGAAAGTATTGCCAGTTTTCTTCAACTTACTCTGTTTTTCATTTTTAACTATTTAGGTAGTTAATTTTTTTTTTTTAAAGCACTTGGTTTCTGCTTGTGTTTTTTGGACAATGAGAGAATTTGAGTTTACAGGACTATAATGTTCTCAGTAGAATTTTAAAATAATCAGTGAATTGATCAAGGAATTAGTGATTGTTGATCAATGAATTGATGAATTTAAATTTAACTATGTAGTTGCAAATATTGGATTACTGTCCTTTTGGTTTTATCCTTTGGTCTGAGTATGCTAAAGATCTTATGCCATACCACTTACTCTGCTAAGGGAAGATTGGATTACATGTGCCCGAGATCTCAAAAGAAAAGCTAAAGAGAGAAAAAAGAAAGAAAATTCTTATGCTTTTATCTCTCTTTTAGGAATAAGCATCACCACAGATCTCCAAACCCTCCAATTTATGGGTTAGTATATAACCTAAAGGTATATGGCAACCATTTAGTTCCTCCAGCTATAAAATCACAATGATACGGTTATTTCATTAAATGGCATTAACTGACATTGAGAAGTAGAGACCTAAATAAAATGTAGATAGAAACCTCAGATTTACTTCACGTCAGCCATTCAAAAGATGAATCTTTCTTTTGACCTTCTCAGTTGAAATTTTATTCATAGATGAGAGTAAAACATGTCCCAGTCTCCATACATCTGAACCTTCATTGTAACTAATGTTGTACTACTAACTAGTTTGGTAATAGCTACAAGAGAATTCTTCAACACATGTAAGCTGTTTAGTTTGAAGGTGATGACATTTTTTTTCTTTAATGTATGCTAGTCATACATTAAAGTTGTTCATAGTCTTTTTCAAAGCCTTTTGGAATTCTTTTTTCATAGTAATTTTGTTAATTAACCTATAATTTGTGTTAGAAAATTCCTTTCCATGACAGTGGGCAAAAGAGAGAAATGTTACTACAAATTCAACATTTCCAGTGTGTTGGCTCTGAAAGAATTACCAAGTGCTTTTTAACAATGTCTGAAATCTGGGAAAAAAATCATTACAGTATCATGGAAACTTGCCATTGAAATAATTCTTTATATTACTAAGATAATGGAATTTATTGAATGGCAACATTTTTGGTAGCACATATTAATTATCACTTTATAGTCCTTGCTTATAGTCATGCTCGTTATGATCAAGAGGTAAGGTAAGTGACTATGGAATGACTTTGCAAAACGTGAACATTTCAAGAGATAACAGTACCCAGTAAAATATAAGAGTAAATGCCAGATCATCCTTCCTGACTTTCTAAGAATCTGTCTATGGTTATTTAAGGAATCTGTCCTTGAAAAGAAAATCCACCAATGTACAAACAGCTGCTTTACTACTTCAGCTGTAGAAAATGAGACACTCTCGTTCCTGACTCATCTACCACCTACAGCCTCTCCTTCAGTAGTGCATGAGGGCAGGGAATGGAGTTGGGTTCAGACTGCTAGTTTATCTGCTGACTCTTCTTCCTCACGCTTTTCCCCAGCTCCAGCATGGATCCTCTTCGTGGGCTACAGTCTTTCAAGAAAAAAGTAGTCCAGCATGGGCTCCCCATGGGCTACAGCTTCCTTCATGGCATATCCACTTGCTTCAGCATGTGGTCCTTGACCTGCTGCAGTGTGGATATCTGCTCCAGTGTGGTGATCTGTATAGGCTTCAAGGACAACCTGCTTCAACATGGTCTTCTCCATGGCTTTGCTAGGGAATACCTGCTTTGGTGCCTGGTCCCTCTCCTTCTTCACCATCCTTGGTGTATGCAAATTGCTTCTCCCATCTTCTTTTCTCACTCCTATCTCTCACAACTGCTTCCCAGCACTTTTTTAAAATCATTTAAAAAATAAATTATCACAGAGGCATAACCAACTTCATTAATTCATTAATGAACTCATGTTTGGCCAGCAGTGGGTTCATTTTGGAACCATCTGGAACTACCTCTGTCTCACATGGGCACAGTCATTGGTCTTTTCTCACAGAAGCCACAACTGCAGAAATTCTACTGCCAATGCTTTGCTATGTAAACCCAATACACTGGAAGAATAAAATTACATTAGCAGTGTACACTAGTAAACAAAATACACTAGTAAACAAAATTAATCTTAATGTCTGGTAAAAAGCATGCCTAAGGAATAGGCTTAAGATGAAGGAGAAGCTGTTATTTCTGATTTGTTGGAGGTGGAACACAGTGTAGAGCTGGAGTAGCAGTTGGGGAGTTAAAAAAGTGAAAAAAAAAGTAGCCTCTAGTAACAGCAGGAGCAACAATAGGAGGATTTTGAATGGAGAATGAGATCAGGACTACCTGTAGTTGAAAGAATCTAAGACTCATGATTCACTGAAGATGTCTGCAGCTAGGAAGTCCATTTGAGGGGAGAAAGTGTTTTTGAAGAAGAATATGTGGAAACCATTTATTGATTTGTCCATACAACTGTACTGCCTGTTTTGCCTGAAGAATAGTAGGACTGAGAATTTTTGTAGAACAAGTGTACCTCAGGGATATTTCTCTGAAAATGTAAAATATGAAAGCTTCTGTCCACTACTCTAGCACTCTGAAAAAAGCATTTTTACAATGCAAAATCTATGAATTTCTGAACTTGAACTTGGAAGGACTCATTGAAATTCATTAGAAAGAGTTATTGACTTTTTGTCAGTTTGTGACCTAATTAAATTTTAAAACTAAATTTTTCTTTTTCTTTCTTTCTCTGTCTCACTAGGAAAATGAAAAATATGCAAAAAAAGCCTTTGGCAAATGGATTGAGCTGTAATTTTAAAGACTCACTTCTACTTGCTCTCGTATTTCTGATCTTCAGTCACTCAAATATAACATCTGCCATTTTTGTGGATCAAAAGTTTTCTGTACCCTGAACTTTGTCTCTGTTCATTTTAATTGTTTTATGCTGCATTTTACAATTCGTGCCTAGAACACAGATGGTAGATATTTACTAGATGTATATATAACTATTATTATGCTGCTCACATCACATGCCAAGCACCACTGATGCAGTAAAGAAGGAATGCCTTGATCTGCATAAATTTGTGGCATACATTTGCAGCATCTCTTAATATATTTTTTTCTCACCTTTTTTTCTTCTCTAGTTTTGTATCATACTTTATAACAACACATTCTGGATATTCACTTTTCCAGCTGTATATTAGCTGTTCATTAAATATGTGTTTCTTTTATTAGATGCTTTGGTTGCCAAAGCTACACCATTTCAAGCAAACTGGGACAGCTCAATTCTATGTTCCAGTATGTTTGGAGCAGACACACCCTAATAGATGTGGTCACGCAGGTATGAGTACTTTCAAAAGTAAAAATTCAAGCTTTATGTAGTTTCAGAAAGAAGCTGTTGTAGTGTATGCACTATGTGTACATTTAGAAGTTCTAGTAAGAAAGCTGTTTGTGTTAAAGCTCCTGTTCAATGTGCATGACTTATATTTCCATGTATGTTATATATAATATACTGCTATCATGTACAGGTGTGTTCCTATCTTTCTGTTCTAGGGTGCACTGTATTGCTCCTCATACCTTTCAGCTATCTACCTTTCACCTTGGGTGCATGTTAACAAACATCCTTTCTCATGGTAAGTTTTTAGGATATGCACATCTAACCAACCAGATGTGAAGAGAGACCAGACTAATGTAAATGCAGTCAGCCAAATGCCTCATTGTTATTAGTTTACAGTAAATGTATGAAGTTGAGAAACGAAAGCAGAAACAAAATGAAATTCAACCTACAGGTTCATAGAGCTCATTTCATTTGGAGATAACATTTCTCTCTGGTCATAGCTGTCTGCTAAACAATGAGTCCTTTTGAATTGCACTCCTGTAAATGTTCTGTATCTTATTGGTGTTGTAACACTATAGTGTCACCAGAGTTGCTTCTCACCACCACAGCATAAACCTTTGAAAAGCCACCATGCACATAAAGTGTGCACTTGTGCAATTATTTTATTGTAGGATTCCTTTTTCAATGTGCAGCTTTACAGATACTAAAGTTATATTTAATCTGTTCAGCTGGTAGTCTCTCAAGCTGCTGTTCCTATTTGCAGTTGCTACTTCACTGAGTTTTAAAGCATTCTCTGTTCATGAAGCAGGACCAAAGTATTATGGAGCTAAGATGATGTTGTGTGCAATGGATATTCTTAATAGGTGTCCACATTTTGGAAAGTTTATAACTTGGATCAATTCTCTTGGCCTAATTTTAAACTGGTTTATGTCACATGCTGTTGCTTCATTGTTATGTTCCATTTACTTGGCAGAACTCTGTTAACTAATGCAGTTATACATGTGTAACTGAAATAGATTTTTTGCTTCTTGTGTCCTGTTTCTGTTGTCAGTTACTTGTGCATCCCTCGTACAGCCACACAAATGCAAAAGTAATATTACCATGAGCAAATCCATTTTGTTTTAAGGGTGGCTACTGAACGTTACAAACTTGGTAACTACATAAAACCACTTATATAAATACTTAATGTGTAAAGTTATATGTTGGTAGATTGGTTTCATGGACATCTGTGGTTCTGTCCCAGTTCCCACAGTGAAGAGAATTTTGCCCATTAGTGCCACTACCATGCTACTACCTTATTATTATTCCACTAAATTCTTTATGCTTTCTTGTCGACTCCTATGATATTATAATGGGGTTTAATGAGAGGATGAATTACACCTCGGGTGACTATAATTTGTCCTTGAGGTAAGACCTATATACATACCTCTGTATACAAAAGGTAGCGAACATTTTGGCTTTAATGAAAACATTCTTTCCAGCATGAAAATTATTATTTCTTAATTTTTTTTACTTCTGTTTGAAAACAAATGGACTGCGAAAATCGAGTGTTTCTAGAGTTCACCGCAACTGTGCTTGATTAAAGTTTTGGCATTCAAATCTGAGCACTATTAGGAAAAAACCCTCTATCTTAGTTTTGAAAAGTGAATTTCTTAGATTTTGTGAGGTTTTGTAAATAAAAAAATAATTCAGCAAGAAATACAGGAAAATTATCAGCTACGCCATTCTCCTTTATTTTCCCTTAACTTACATTTCACTACATCTGCTTACAGTGAAGCAGCTTTATTGCTAATGATTGTCTGTTGCAGACTTCCTATTGTTTAGAGAGTACCTGTGCAGAAACCTAACGTGTCTGAAGCCTATAACCATGACAGATATTAAAATACTAAAGAGTGGGCTGGAAATTTTTACTTCCATCATGTGCTGAGAGTGATTCCTGTATTCTAAGTAATATGGATGTGTCTGCAAGTAATATATTGTTAGAAAACATAAGCAGACCCAAAATGGATGGATTAGCCTGATGGTAATAGTTTTAGTATGGTTATGGCCTTAGTAGGACTTGAAATATATAACAATACACACCAAGACAATAGGTACCAACTATCTGGTGCTTGTCTGAGATTACTGCTATTACTGCTGTGACAGTAATGCCTAAGCCTCCTCACTTGGATGTCTGCAAATCTGCACCACTTTGCATAGGAAAACTAAATCAATATATAGAAGTGTTCATTTCTTATGGCACACTTACAGCCTGTTTTACTAATTCATAATAGAAAACTTCATACTTACGTATATATAAAGTAATTCTTTCAATAGTAATTTATTTAAACATGGTTATTAGGAAATAAATTTTATGTCTTAAAATATGAAAGAAAATAATGGAAAAATAGAAGAACAATAGTATTTCTAGACAGAAACAATTCATACATCAACATGCCAACAGGAGTTTCATTATGTCTGATAATGTATACAGGTAATTTCTGTCAAACCTTTAGAAATTTTCCATCTATGATTTATCTAGTATTCATTGTCAGATTTTGCAAGTTGCAGCAGAGGCTGTACTAACTGTTGGCTCCTTTTTCCAGAGTAGAGTCCTGTGCGGAGATTATCTTACAGTTAAATTACAATGATTGAACTATTAAGCAACTTTCATTTAAGGAATCTCCTTTCTCTTTTGCTTTTTCACCTCATCTTTTCATTTTAGAGTGTTAACAACTATTACTACATTATCAACAGATTCTATAGACTGATACTGCTTTTGTAAATAAATAATTGCATTGTACTGTATTTTGCTGTCAAAGAAACGAAACAGATTCATATGTACACTTAGGTACTTTCTTTCCTTGTTTAGATATGGTTCACCATGTAGCAACTTGGTGACTGAAATAAATCCAAAGACTATAATATCTGATTCTGCAACTATTATTCATAAGATAGTCAATCTGTCAAGGCATCTCTGTATGATGATTTTGAATGACTTTTTCAAGGGACTATAGTGACCATTAATATTTTGTTATTTAATTGATCATTTACATTACTTTGTTGTATTTTTTATAGATTCTTATTTGACCTTATTCTCCCATTAGTATCTTCCAGTAATTTGTTGAGATGTGTATTTTCTTCTGTCATCGTCTTCTCACCATGCTGCTAAATGTTCAGTTTTGATAAGGTTTTTAGTTTGTTTATTTAATTATTTTGGTTTACAATGGCATATTGTCATACATTGCCCTATCAAAGAAATACAACTGGCATTTGTAGCAGAATCTTTGTGGGATGCCTCCACCAGTTAGATTAAATCCATTGAGTACAATCTGTTTGCAGTAACTATGAAATTTATGGCAGCTGCAAGCCCTTTGCACCCTAAAAAGTGAAGCCTCAAAGATGCAGCAGGGAACATTTAAAAAGATAGTTGAGCAATGTCTACATGACAGCATTTGTTTTAGTATCCTGGAAACAAGTGAGGCAACACATGAACTTCTGCAGCAAATGTGCAAGAAATAGACTGGCAGCTTGAAGTATCACCTCTAGCTTTTCAGCTGTTATATTAAAATGCACATTTTTTAGATTGTGCATTTTACTTAATGATCCTTTGCAGAAATGTCTCTGTAGAGTCTCTGCAAATGCAAACTCAACAAATTACATGACAGAAAAAGACACTGCTTCCTCTGTCTTTGGGAAATCTTTTCTTTCTGGAATTTACTTTATGTGATGAAAGAAGTTAAATGTCTCTTACTGCATCCCAAAATCTGTAAGTAGCTTTCTTTAACCTAATTGTTACAAAAACCCCAACAATAGAAACTGATGTGTATGTGGAAATACATTTTGTAGTGATGATACAATGCTTAGAATAGAACTTTACTAAGGACAGATGTTTTTTTGGAATTGCACTCTAAGTAATATAAAAAACTATTAATGTTCAAATGATCATGATGTGCACTTTAGATATGGAATGAATGTCCAAAGACAAGACTTTACTCCTTTAAGAAGTTGTTAATCAAGTACGTCACCTCTTTTCATCTTCATTACAATTCATTTGACATGAGGGGGCCAGGTGTGTGGAGGGACATTGATTTGAATCATATATAAATTAACTTGAAAAGACCTCCCATTCTTTATTTTAGAATGTGATCTACTCACCATCTAAAAAAGTGGTTTCTTATTTTCTGAGGACATACGAATAATTTTAATATGATTAAAACAGAGACAAAAAGGGTCAGGTACTCATGAAACCATTCAAATTCTGACTAGAAGGAACATATTTTTGTATGTAATTCATATTGTAGTGGTAAAATAGAAGCTAAAAATATATATTTTTATGAGTCATTGGGATCAGGAAAAGGAATGTAGATTTTGCATATGGAAAGTGAATGAAAAACCATGCTCATCATATTTATTATCTACTTTGCTCAAAGATATAACAAAAGTAAAGTAGTGTTCTCACAAAAGAGTTTAATGAAGGAAAAAGTTTGAATGCCTATCCAATAACCATTTACAGATGGATGTACAAAAGTAATACTTCAAAATGTAAAAGATAATCAATGTGAATAAAAATGGGACTTTGAATACTTTACTGCAATGTTATTACTTCCTCTGTGTGGTGTGTTTCCAATTTGGAAAAATAAAAACCCAACTGTGAGCAGGAAAAATATATCCTTCAATAGTGACTCCATTTGTTGAGAAGATCTAATGGTTTTATTTTCATGCTTAATGCCTGTGAAGTTCTACAGACCATAATTTTTAAGTCTAGCAGGAATACCACTCTAGTATTGTTGCCGTCAAATCTATCTGTAATGGATTGCTTGCTTTTGATTTGTAGAGTGACATGGCAAACAGGATCAAATTTCACCCCTCCTTCTTCAAATATGTATGTGTTTTAGACCCCATTAAAGAAATTAAAAGGGGAAGTCATAACTGCTAGATTAGATCATGTTTTTGAATTCTGAACTCTTAAGATCCCTGCACCAATCCTGTTAAAACTAGAAGATGGATACTTAATGATGTTTTTTTGCCCTTTGTTCCCTCTGTCGATGCTAAGAAATAGATTTGACAAATTCTTTTAAGAAGTGCTTGAAGAAAAGTAGACGACAAATGAGAGAAGGGAGGTAGAAAATTGTTTTTTAAGGGAGGCTTTGGCATCTGAAGAATTGGGGAATGACTGCTGAATTTAGCAAGTAGACAAAAATATCTTACAGTACATATATTTGACAAAACTCCCCCATGTTCTTTTGATTAAAAGATCAGTTAGATGCAGCCTAGATTTCACACCTAAATGTATACACATTTGCTTCTATCAAAACACATTGCCTTTATATGGAATCTTTGAAATCAGTAAATACAGAATATAAGATATTTTAGGTGTGAGAAATCCTTAATGAAATGGGTATCTCATCAGAAATAATTATTTCTAAATTTAAAAATAGAGCAGTACTAAGTAAGATTTGGAGGATTAGATTGCTTCTGTGATTGATACAATATCTATTAGCATAAAATATTCCATTATAAAATATTCCATCTGTTGAGGGCCACTTTAAAAGTGAGTGAGTTCCTTTTTTTGGCACAGCACCTGAGTAATTCAAAATCACTCAAGAGGTAGAGGTGTACATTATATCTTTTACTAAAGAAGACTCATGCCTGTAAAACACTGGATTCAAACAATTGCACCAGATTCATACAATCAAACAACCTGCACGGGACAGAGCACAGACAGGAAAAGGCACAGCCACAAAAGTGACCGAAAGAACTCGTTAGTGGCAATGCTTCACAACACTAACAACCTACTTAAATGAGCTCTGAACAGCCCTGATGTTTCCTGGAGTCAAACCTGAAATCAAACCAAAACTGCCTGCTATTGCCGACTGCAGCCACATGTGTTGCAAAGAGAAAAGGAGAAAAGAAGGAAAGGAGAAAAGATAGGAAAGGATAAGAGTCACAAAACAAATAGGAAAGATAGTCACCACCTTAGGAACTCCACATGTAGCAGCACGTGTTTCTTTGTCTGGTGGGTCCAGAATATAGTGAATGTCCACACATAACAAACACAAGACAAGATAAGCAGAGAGGGACAGAGAGAGAAAAGACAAACAGAGACGTACAGATGAAACAGAGAGAGAGAGTTGCAAAGAGAGGTCACAGACCTTCATGGGGGTTTCTAAACTCTCTGTCCCCACCCCTCACCTAATCAGGTGCTGGAGACAGGTAACAGGCTCTGGCATGTCCCTCCTCCATAGGCAAGTCCAGATACGCTCTCCAGCACTTCCAGCCTTGCACTGAGGCTGGGGTCTGTACAACTTCTCTGAGCCACTCAATTCATTCCAGGCTGGGTCCACACAATGGTACTTAAACTTATTTATAAAATGGTTGACATCCAGAGAAGAGTTAGAGAGTGGATTGAGGAATTACAAACAAATGTTTTGTTGTATGGGATGTAAAGACATCGCAAAGGCAGTATTTTCAGTTTTTCACCAAAAGCCCAAGATGTAGAGGAAGACTTCAGTTCAGCAATGAAAGTTATAGTAAATCATATGACTAGATTTTGAAATAAGAAAAACTGAGAATAAACTACATACGGAGTTTTTATTAGAAAAACTTACCAACAGCTAGTCTTTATTCTCTGCAAATAAAATTTTCAAAACCAAGGGGGATTTTTTTAGGTAATAGTTTTTTTCCCTTTGTTTTAATTCACATACAGGTACTGGACTTAAATGGATATTAGTTTAAGGAAGTTTGTGGTTTGCTTTATGCAGGTTAAAATGAATTTTTTCAATCTGCCTTAGTTTTCTGAGCTGGCATGTCTTCATCAGAGCAGGTATTTCCTGGGAAGAAAGAAAAGAAAAGGCGAAGAGGAGAACATGAAATGTAGGTGAATAAACCAATCTATTGAAATGACCTTTTCTCTTGAGCGTGGCCAGATAGAAGAATAGGCTAACTAAAAATGGTTCAAACGGAAGAACTGAGCTATCTGATCAATCTATCTCCCTATGCAGAAAAACCTGTTGCCTAAAAATGCTTAAATGCATTAATAGATTTTTTTTTCCTGCCTTTCCTTGTGTGAGACAGAACAAGATCAAGTTTACTGTCAGCAGCACTTTATTCAGAGAACTTCATATTTGTCCATTTTTTCCCAGGGTCTTAAATGTGAAAATCCCAGACTTCATTCATCTCCATCTTGATAAGTTTCTTCTTTTTCTCTTTTCAGGTCACAAAATAGTTCTAAATTACTCAGTTAGATTTTGTATTAATTGTGGATGCCTTAATATTTTCATTTGTCACATAGCTATATAGTAGTATTTCTAGGTAATATTCCAAATCTTCAAAATGTTGTCAATATATAATTTTTCTCTGGGTGATCTGTCAGGCTTGAAAATATAACATGGTTATCATCCAGTATTAAAAGCTAATACAGTTGAAATAATCAAAGCAATGCACTAACAATTCATCATAATTGATCTGCATGTATATTTTTGTTTAAATCAAAAGCGAATATATATTTGGCTTAGATGAATTTACATCCCATGGACTGCAGACTTGAAAAAATGAGATAACCTTTTCTACATCATTACTGAATCATTATAGTACATCAGATAATTGAAAGTTGCTTTAATAGTTTTTCAAGGAAATTTAGTACTGATCTTCTAAAAGGAGAAAATTTTCTGTCCTTTTTACAGCTCCTGGTGGGGTATAAAAACTGGCCACCTGAGAGGCATTTCTGTTTAGCAAAGAACAGTAAAGCGAAAACCAATTTAGGCATGGAAACAAAAAGATTTTTCCAAGTTCCTGGCTGTCTGGTCATCGTTCTCTTTCTGGCTGAAGGATAGTTAATAGAATCACAGAATCACCGGGTTGGAAGAGACCCATTGGATCATCGAGTCCAACCATTCCAACCAAACACTAAACCATGTCCCTCAGGACCTCTTCTACTCGTGCCTTAAACACCTCCAGGGAAGGTGAATCAACCACCTCCCTGGGCAGCATATTCCAATGCCTAATGACCCTTTCTGTAAAAAACTTCCTCCTAATCTCTAGCCTAAATCTCCCCTGGCGGAGCTTGAGGCCATTCCCCCTCATCCTGTCCCCTGTCACTTGGGAGAAGAGGATAGTTCACTCCTCTCCACAACCTCCCTTCATGTAGTTGTAGAGAGCAATGAGGTCTCCTCTCAGCCTCCTCTTCTCCAGGCTAAACAACCCCAAATAAGATAATACAAGAACCAGAACAATGAAAGAGATACTAGTAATGTCTCTAGAGAGAAAAAAAGTCCATTTTAGCCCAGTTCTTATCACATGGCAGAAACTTCATGCATGAGAATGACTTCTGATTAGCTCAGGTACTGGAAAAATTACCATCAGGTTTCATCCTCTGGTGAGGATACAATGCTTTCACGCATTGCAGGCACTAAAAATTCACTCCTTGCTTGAGTGTTCTCACAGTTTTTCTGACATCAAATCATATGGGAAATTCCCTTACAGTTATGGTGTTCTGAATAGTACCTTTGATGTGATTTTCTGATGTCTACAGGAAGATGAACTCATTCTGCATATTTAGTATGAAACAGTTGAAACATCATGGAACAATTAAGCATAAGACTATTTAGTTTAGGAACTAAAAACCCCATAATTTATTCAGCATCCAAAATCTGTTCTATGAATGGTGATAACTTTCTAATTATGCCCTGTCAAATGGAGACCCCTTTAATTGTAGAGTAAATTAATGATAAGAGGGGGGTTTTTAGGTTTCAGTGAAAATTATGTACAATTGGACAAGGACAAGTTAGAATATGAGGAGAAAAAGTCTAGGAAGGGAAGACTAGAAGGAAATTATGCACCCTGAACACTCATTTAATCCCTCTAGAAACATTCTTGATTATAGTTTGCAATTGTTTTTTTTTACTGAAAATGTTAAAAGTTTAGGCAAATTTGGAGTTTTAAACTCCTATGTGAAAGAATTGCAGAAATATGTTTAGGGTTGAACCCTAGCAAGTGAATCATACCTTTCAATGTCTTTCATTTAGAAACAAAACAAATGCAAAAACCTCACAAGGTCTGTTTAGTTATATTTACAAATAGGATAAGGTTTATTCTGTGTTCTCAGAGATGACCCCAAACTGAGAAGCTCTTTTGATGTATGTTTCAAGAATTTCAGAGTTCGTCTCTGCTTGCTTCAAATTTATTTTTGTACTTCTACCAGTCTTTTTATTGAGAAAAAAAAGAAAGATTTTTCCCCTCTGGTCCTTAATGTAGACAAAGCCCTTTTCATTAAATTTTTAAAATTTAAACCAGCTGCAGTATTAATGCTCTAAATCACAATTGCTGCAGCAGTGGCTTTATCATGGAGGTTGTTACAATATTATTATATGGTATATGTGTTGACATCCAAAGGAACAACAATGGCATGTTGGATCACAGAGTACTTCTGCCTCCCCTACTAAGCCCCACAAAAAACAAATACTACTTCCCAGCCCAGACTCCCAATTCCGTATAGATTTATAGGACAGTCCCAGAGGTCCTGAATTAATAATATGTTACATGTGCACAAGAATGATAGATGGAATAGGAATGGCCTATGTCTCTGTCAAATAATGTGTTGTAAAAGTTGTACCAATATATGGTTTTTTGAGATAGGTCCTATTTCTCTTGCTTTACTGAAGGTTGCTAATCTCTTGGGCAGATAAGGAAGGTAAAAGCTTCTGAGGCTTTGGATTTAAGAACTCTGTAGTGTAATGCATTCTTTGAAGGGGAGTACTAAAGCACCATTAAATTTTAAACTACAATTCAAAAGCATTACATTTTCTTATACCCTGCAGTTCTCAGCCCCAATAACTGAATTTCAGATTAAGGAAAACAAGAAAACAAAGAACAAAAGAACTGCAAAGCACCCAGGAGTGTGAGTGGGAGATAGGGATCATAGTGAGTCACCGTAATGTTCTAGAGTTGAAAAGAAAAGTGACAGCTGCCTTGCCATAAAGGCTGGCTTGCACTTAAAAGTGACAATTATATAAACAAAGCAGAAACTATCTGTTTTCCATTCCATATTCATCTCACAGAGTGAGTTCTGTAAAAGGGGAGAAACAATTTTGGTCAGGACTTCTTTTACATTCCTATTCATTACAGGAAGGATAAAAATTCGTAAAATTTTGAATCGTGAAATGAGTAAAGAGCAATTTCAGGCTGACTTAATTTCAAATTCAATTCTTCAAAACTGTAATTGTGTATATTCTACTATGTCACTTCAAGGCACTATGAAATGGGACATTTTTAATGTTTATTCCTAAAATGTCAAGATGGGATGTTTTAACATCATTGCAATAGCATTTATTTGTTATTATTTGCTACTTCTACCTCACTCTGCACTAAGGAAAATAGACAAAGATAATTTGGGGAACCGGGCAATATAATGAATGCCCTAACCAGGAAAGTATGAAAGACTAAACTACCATGCTATTCAGGATCTTGATGCTTCTTCCTAAATCTATCTTCAGTCTCTCACTTAGTTTGAATTCTCGAGGATTCTCGAGGATTCTCGAGGTGCCATTTTATCAAAAACTTCATGCGTGGCAGAAGGATTTAGTAGGATGGACTTGTGTTTGAACAGAAGTTGCATTATTAATTAGCTACTGAAAATAGTAGATTTTCATAGCATATTTTGGAGAAGTTGAGTTCTTCTAAGACCCGAGGGCCTCAGGCTCTCGGATAAGTTATTGTATAGCTGGGAATCAGAAAAGATAGGGATCAGAAGGTGTTTGTCACTGTAGAATGAGGAGCAAAAGCATAAAACCCCCTCTGCTTCAACAGACTTGTGGACCCCCATTCTAAAAGCTGTCCAGAGCAGTTGAATGAGTCTTCCTGGAGTCAGACTCAGGGGTTGAGTCACAGTAGCCATTTGCTGGGTTTCCTTGCAGAAAAGTGGATGTATTGAAAAGATGATTTTTCTTTCCTGGAGAATGACAAGGAATGCACCAAATGTGTAGTTAGAGATAAAACCAATTTATTTTCTGTATGTGGAAGGGAAAATTCTGTTTTTCTTTCATCTTACTATAGAACTGATAGATTTTTCAAGAATGTCAGAACTTTCTGGTAATGTGGCAACTTGATCAGTTCTGTCATTTGCTATCGGTCCACTAATGAGTATCTTGATCCTGTTTGAGACCAGCCTTCAAGAAAAGATGTTTCTGATGGCATAGGTAACAAGCTGAGATGTACCAAAGTTAGACACGTAGACCAATGAGACATCCGTAACAACAGTTTGTCATTTGTACATAAGAAATAGAGAAAGTGGTAATGTTATATACTAGTTCCTTACAGTTCTGCATTGAATGGCACTTAGTGCTGAGCAAGAGCTGCTGGAAATTGACTAGTAGATTTTTCTTACTCAGTATGGCCAAATCTATATTTACTGAAGATCGGTATGGGAAAGCAATGTTAGTAAGCATTAAAGTGTAATAGATGGTAAGAGTGAATGACCCTTCAGGCTTGCAGACAATCATAGAATCATTAAGGTTGGAAAAGACCTCTAAGATTATCGAGTCCAACCATCAGCCCAACACCCCCATGCCTATTAAACTATGTCACAAAGTGCCATCTCTACATAGGTTTTTAAATCTTCCGGGGATGGAGACTCCACCACTTCACTAGGCATCCTGTTACAATGATTGACCGCTCTTTTGGTAAAGAATTCTTTTTCTAGTATCCAATCTAAACCTCTCCTGTTGCAACCTGAGGCTGTTTCCTCTTGTCCTATCACTTGTTACTTACGAGAAAAAAAAATCCTGTCTCACTACCATCTCTTTTCAGGTAGCTGTAGAAAGCAATAACAGCTTCCCCCCTCAGCCTCCTCTTCTCCAAGCTGAACAACCTCAGTACCTTCAGATGCTCCTCATAAGACTTATGCTCCAGACCCTTTAAAGACTTCATTGCCCTTCATTGCAAACACTCCAGAAACTCAATGTCTTACTTGTAGTGAGGGGCCCCAAACCGAACACAGTATTTGAAGTGCAGTTTTACCAATGCCAAGAACAGGAGGACCATCACTTCCCTGGTCCTGCTAATGACACTATTTCTGATACAATCCAGGACGTTGTTGGCCTTCTTGGCCACCTGAGCACTCTGCTGGCTCATATTTAGCTGGTAATCAACCTGCATCCCCCCTGTCCTTATCTGCTGGGCGTCTTTCCAGCCACTCTTTCCACACCTGTAATGTTGCAAGGAGTTGTGACTGAAATGCAGGACTTGGCATTTGGCCTTGTTGTATCTCATACAGTTAGCCTTGACTCATTGATCCAACCAGTTTAGGTCTCTCTGCAGAGCCTCTCTGCCCTTGCACACAATGAAGTAATGCATACTGATGTAAGCCTCTTGGTTCTGCTGAACTCATCTACAAGCTGACACCAAGTAGCTTCTACAACAGGTTGTGTTTTTTTTAATTACATTTTATAGTGTCATACTCTCTAACAATTTAGCTTGAAACTCAGTATACCCTTTGTTTTCTCTTTTCCACCCTAAAAACTATCTCCCACATTACTGAAGTACTGGGCTTCCTAGGAGAACTCTATTACCTGCAGAGGTGGATGTGCTAAATGGCAGTGCAAGCATGATTTGTTGAAGCAGATTTGAAAACTGACACCTGATACTACCTGGGGCACTATAGAGAGAAAAGCACTGTCAACAAGCTGTTAAAAATGCCTTCTAATAGATGAACAAAGTAGATGAAACATCAAGAAAATCTCCTTGTTCTTACTGATTGCCTAATTTAATTTGCAGAGTTTTATTGAATATTTTAATAGAACAAAATGAGATTTTAATGTAATCTTACTGAGGTTGGTTCTAATTAGGTATATTAATTTATTGTGACTTTCTTGGTTATATGAACTCAAATAACTCATTAATTTCTTTTGTTTGAAGCTGCTAATATTTTGACAAAGTCCCAGAACCTTCCAGCTATATGTAAATTCTTGGTAATATTAGTGGATATTTAGCTGTGAACCTACAGAAAACTAGAAAGACCAAATATAACTTATTTTACTTATTCTGCTGAAATTCAAACTCTAAAATAAAGTAAAAATACTGAAAATTTCTGGTACTTTACAGATACTGTTCTGTAAGGTTCTTAGACATTGACACATCACTGGCATCAACCTATTTAATCATTGCACTAAGAGTGCAATAGGGCTAACTAGTTTCCTTACATAGCTCTTTAAAGGCATAATCAGCTTCCAGTTTCATATTGATATTTGATGACTTAAAAACTCAGATACGAGTAGGAAATATTAATTTAATTTTGTTGGATGAGATGTTGAAAGACTTGCAATACATTGCATTTTTGCTTTCAAAATGCTTGAAATATGGTTTTGTACAGATAACTTCTTTACTACAAGACATTTTGGATTATGAGTAATCTTTAAGTTCTCTCATATGATCTAAATTTGATAATTTCCTTCCAGGGCTTAAGCTTTGACCATGTATTCTTTATGGGACCATGAAGACTATAATGGAAATTTCATATATATTCAAAGGGGCTGTTCTCTAGTGAGTCTAGAGAAGGCTGCCTGCTGTGTAGTGTCAATTGTGGTGTGGTATGTACTGGTGAAGAAATGCAAAGCTTTGGTAACACTGGACATTTCTGAGGTTCCAGTTTTAAGTTAGAAATATCACAGTGGCTTGTTATGTGTTCATTCCCCCTTAAAAAATTACAAAGGGGATAGCCACTTCAAATTACTTTTGCTAGACTCTTAGTTATTATGTCTTCTCTTGGACAGTGATTATTATACAATATTACCAAATGTTTCAGATGCTTTGATTACATTCTCAAAGTGAATATGCTACTTGTGAAACTAAAATTCTAAAATTAATTTTTCCAACCAGATATCACACTTATACCATACCTTGCTACTTGAAAATACCTAAAAATGTTTTCCTTTCCTTTTATCTGTGAAAATATATCTATAAACAGTAGTTCTGAGGTTTTTTGGTTGCAGTATGGTATGCAATATTCACAACAGAACATCTTAAGGCAACACAGGTGCATTTTAATCAGCATTTTGGGCCTCTTTTTTCAAAGTTGATTAATACAAAAGAATAAAATACGAACTATTCTGTTTTTCAGTCTATCCTCAAACACAATTCTAAATACAACCCCACTGTAATACAATGAAAATAAATTTTGATCACAATAACCTGCGTCTTACATGGAAAGTATTAGACATACCAATGAGTTCTCACATAACTCACATGAGTAAATTGCCCACAGCCCTCTGAAAATGAGGCAAAGGAGCTGTGGAAAGAGAAGAGATGAGGAATAAACTTTCTTATCTACATTGGATAGAATGGCACTGGCTGAATCTTAGTGGTACTTTTCTTGTTTACAGAAAATTTGAGTTTTCTGTGTGTAAAAATTCTGTGGTTGTACAGTTTTTTAAATTTAGCAACATACATCAGCTGGCATTTTTACTTTTTGTCCTTTCTGAACAGAGCCTAATGGCTTAAACAGAATTTTGTGTTCAGAAACAAAGTATTTCTCTAGAAGCTTAACAAGTTTACAACAAAGGCATAGATAAGGAGTCAGATGTCTCTACCTAAAAAACCTGCTATGTAATACAGTCTCTGGAAATGGGTAATGAATCGAGAAAGGAGCGTTCTCTGTCCCTATGAGAGACAAATTACAGTGAATGTTAGTTCTCCATTTTCACTTTTGGAACGGTTGATTCATTACTGCACTGACAGAGAAATTACTGTTGAACAACCTGTATCAGAAGGGAGGATGGCAAGCTGGGGAGGTGATTGATTTGGAGCAATATTTTAGATATTTTCACTGCCCAATTTGAAGATGGTGCACAGACCTCAAGCAAGGTCCAGAATTCCAACACCCAAGAACTGTATTGACTCCCTAGATTAGGAAGTGCATGAATATTGAGCTTCAGATTGTAACAACCAAGGCAGAGACATCTGTCTGTGCTCTGACATACTATGCATAAGTAGCAAAGAGAAGCTGGCTCCAGGTTTGATTTGTTTTGGTATGCCTAGTGTTAAGTATTGCATAACACTGAGGTAGCTAAAGGAGGTTATGTAGATATACGCCTTAGCTGCTTTTGGGTCAATTTCTGAAATGTAGTCTGTGGGTATGTTAAATGTATTAGTGCCCTAATAAGATCTTCTTAAGATTACCGCAGTGATCGGTTGTGTCTTTTGCTTTCTTTGAATCTTAATAGTTTTATTTCTTGGGCTTACATTGATAAGAAAACTATGCTCTGATGATCTTCATTTCTCAGGTCAGATGTCATCCATTTTTGCATACAGAACATGTCCATGGACATGTAAGATACATACAAAAATGGTAACACTTAGGATTTTAGAAAGGAAGACTGTTCTATTAACTCTTCAACTTTTTGTAACTGTGATGGCTTGAGTGGAACCCCCTTGGACAGCACTCAAACCCACAGTAGAATGCAGTCTCTCCTCCTCCCCCCACCCCCCTGTATGAGCGCAAGGGAGAAAAGGAGAAGAAAGAAAGACTGAAAATCCTGAGAATGAGCAGACCAAAACTGAATGATTATATATACATGTATTAACACTAATATGCAACTAAAATACCATATATGCAAAAGCAGAGGATAAGAGCCCCCCAGAACATCCCCTGCCCCGTAGTGAGGCAACCAAAGATCCCCGAGGACCTCCCCCTGCCCCAAAGGGAAATAAGAATCCAGAAATACAGCAAGAAAGCCAACAAGAGAAAATCACCACTTTCCTTCCAGATAGCAGAAACTCATTAATCAATGCCTGGCACTCCGCCGCTCCGAGCAGCCTAGCAGCCCCCGGAAGAAGAGAAGAGAGGAAGAGAGGGAAGAGTGTCTCACTCCCTGATTTAATACCCCCAGATTACGTAGAAAATCGCATGGAATACCGGGAAATGTAGTTCTTCCTCAGCCACAACCTGGCTATTCAGGGGAGTCCAAAAATCAAACCCATCACAGTAACCATCCAAACAAAACTCAGAAATCAATGAAATACAGCTAAATAGGAAGACTTTGGTAGACAGTAGCATTTGTAAGTATTCATTTTTAACATACCAGGGGTGTCTAGATTTCTAGTTTGGTAATATTTTACCGTATTGCACAAGGCCCAGTTGGTATTTGCTTTTCCTCTTGCTCATCACTCTTTCATTTTTGAGACCTGCCTCTCTGTCTTTAATATGTACTACTGGACATTTGCGTTATAGGGCATTGTTCTTGATGCTTTCCTCTCACAGTCTTTGGAACACAATTTAGCCCTTTCCTCCCTCACTAGCATTCTGCTAGTGAAACAAGTCATATAGGCAGATGGCATGAGAAAGAGTTTTACAGGTAGGATTAGGGGTAAAAACATCCTTATGGTTAGCTTGAGCTTCTCTTGCATGACATAGAAACACCTTTCTGCTAAATCAGACTTGACTGAACACTTGAAACAGGCTGTGAATGCCCTGATGTTTGACAGCTCCTGTTTCAGGTTTCCTGCGTTAGAACATGATTCACTATCAAATGATCCACCCCTGAAATTGAATCTTAAAGCTTTCTGCAAGTACTATGCTACACTCTTGTCATGTGGGAGGGAAATAGTCTGTTGTTCATTCTGACTGTGAAATGAGCCAGTGCTATGTGATTACCCTTCAGTTTGACTCTGGGAAGTAACTTGAACCTCATCAGATTATGAGTTGTTTGATTTCCCTGTGTATATGTGCACCCTTTTCACAGGCTTCCTGGTGTTGCGGTAATTTCTGATTTGTGTTGATTTTTCTTTTCACATAGCACCATATGCTGCAGTTGAGAGATGTGTTCATAACTTGTTTTCACACAGGCTAAGTCCTGAATGACACACACATTTTGTTGCTGCAATTTCCTTTGACAGTTAGGAAAGCCTCTTACAGTTGTGGATTCATTAAGAGGCAGACTGGAGAAAAAAAAGTAGACAGTCTCCATATCCTAGACAAAGGTGGAATAATATAACAAATGTGTAAACGAGCTTGTGATAGTTTTGTGTTTGTGTTGGTTCACATAATGAAATATTAAAGGTTTTCTGAACAAAAGAAGTAAAAAAATATTTTAGGTGGAATGTTTCCATTTTCCTGTGTGGAAATACAATAGTGGCAGTAGGAGAAAATGATTGCTTCCATGAAAAGAAAAACTCCTAAACAAAAAAAGAATTCTCATAAATTTGCAGAGTGACTGGATAAGAAAATCCCAATGATAGGTAAGCCTTAGAAAAGCAGTATTTGGAAATTTTTCCAGTTCAAAATTTTAAGTTAGTTTCAGAGAGTAGGATGAGATTTCTGTGTGTGACAGCTCACTGTGTGTCTGTCTCTGGTAGAGCTTTAGAATAAAGGATGTGCAGGGCTAGCCACTGTCAGAGATGAACCTGAGGCTGACAATACCTATGTTCCTGCAGCTCTCCTTCCTTCTACAATTCTTTCCATCATTGTGTAGACACAAGCTATTTTCTTTAAGTCAAGTCAATACTTTGGCCGTTATCAAAACAGCTTGATGAGCTGGAAAGTAATTTTACAATGCTTTTTCAAATTTAAAGAAATAAATTCAATAGAAGTGCCTCAAATCTTTTGTGTGAAGTGACAGTCTAATCATTTAAGCAACATGTTCATTAAGAAATCCCAGAAGGTGACTTACTGTGGGGCAGGAGGAGATAAATACAATTGTTGAGTTTGCTTTTCTTCACAAACCTAGCCAATACCTGTATAGGCAGAATGAGAATGTCCATTATTGTGAAAGGTCTGAGGGGAAGTCATATGAGGAGTGATGGAAATTGCTTGGTCTCTTCAGCCTGGACAGGAGGAAACTGAGGGGAGACCTCATAGCAGTTTACTTCTTCCTCACAAGGGAAGGAAGAAGAGCTGATCTCTTCCCTCTGGTGACCAATGATAGGACCCAAGGGAAGGGCAGGTATATGTGTGAGGGAAAGTTTAGGTTTGATATTAGGCAAAGGTCGTTCACTCAGAAGATGGTGGAGCACTGGAACAGGCTTCCCGGAGAAGTAGTCATGGTGTGAAGCCTCACAATATTCAAGAAGCATTTGGACAATGCACTCAGACACATCGTGTAAATTTTGGGGTTGTCCTATGCAGGGATAAGAATTGGACTTGATGAGCTTTGTGGGTCCCTTCCAGTTCAGGTCATTCTTTGTGATTCTGTCTATTTTAACTTGTTTAAATTCACATAAAACTAAATTAATTCTTCATGTACAGATAACAAAAAAGCAATAAGCACAATTGGCTAAAATCTTTTTTTTTTTTTTAATTACCATGCTTTTTCCTTTTGACTATATCACAGTGATGCAGGTAGAAATAGTGACAAGAAATTCTGTTTCACTTAGATACAACACTGTTGACCATTGGGAATGATGTATGGATGTGTAAAGATGAACATAGTGTTTATACTGTTTAATTGTTAAATTACTATTTAATTATTAAGCCATTGTATTATCCACTGAAAGGAAAATTTTAGATAGTTTAAAGCTTGGACTTTACTTCTCCAATTTCCTGTTATCTGCTAGTCCGATTCATCTCATAGGAATGGCTGGTCTTTTAATCTCTGATACCCTGGCTCACTGCAGTGTCCCCACGTCTGGAGCTGCTTGAAAAAGTCAATGCCAGTCTGAATCTCCTCTACAGGGTGTGGCTGTAGAGCACAGGGCTGATCCCTCTTCTTGCTTCATCTCTGAAAAGAGCTTTTTCTTACCTCTTAAGTACAGTAAGGAGAGCAAGGATGTTCCATTTTGTGAAGAGTTTTGCTACTTCAAATCCTTTTCCTTCTCACACAGAGTTAAAGCTCCAGCTTCTGAAATTCTCTGAAAAAAAATGAAACTGCTGAATTTGTCTTGGAATAGATCACAAGGCTTACTGGTAGGGAGATGTAGATCTTAGAGTGTTGGGGAACTGAAGAGCTGGATGAGTCTGAATCTTTATTCAAGATATTTTTTAGAAGAAATTCAATCTTACCCCAAGATTTAAACAACCAATTTTCAGCTCCTGGAGAAAAATGTCATTGTACTTTCAAGAATCTCATATAATGAAAAGCAGAACTTAATTGCATAATAATGTCACACTAATAAATTCTGCTTAAAAATTATAGAAATTTAAGTCTAGGAAGCATGGACAAAAGTTGAACTCACAGGACTTCTGTATTTTACTGTCATTGCACTTTCCATAGTGAATTTATCATCTACTAGAGAATATTGCATTCAGAGATTTTCTAGTGCTTAATTTTTCAAGTAGATTGACACTGAATTATTTTGTATTGTATCCCAAGTACCATGAGGGTAAAAGAGACAAGTTTTCTATCATGGCTTGATTACTGCCAAATCATAATTCATGACTGTTCATTGCATGTTTTTCTAGATTTTTGTGTTCTCTGTCTCAGCTCATATATGTTTTAGCATTTAAACAGCCCCTTCAAAGGAACACCACCATCTTTTCTTTGTGGCCTTCTGAATGACCTCTGGCAGCCACTTAGCTCTTCTGTTCCTTGGTTTAATTACATGTAGAAAGTGGAGATGATTACCAACATTGAGAAATATTTTAAGAATTATTGCTTTATGAGCAAAAAAAACTTTCAAGGGGTTTGTGGGGCGAGTCAGAAGGAAGCAAGCTTGCTGATTAATGAGAAAAACAAAAATGACCCTGCTGGATTGCCAGCTGTGCAACTTCAATTGTGGTTTACTGAACTTTCCAGTTTGAGTAGGTCATGAACGTATGAAACTGTGAATGGATTTTGAATTGTGTCTCAAATATTCTTCTCAGCTTCTGCTGAGACTGTATTTGTTGGATATATCTCTACTTTAATCTATAGTAATATGTTGCTTTCTGTTTATTCACTTTACATGAACCAATCAGTAACCATAGTAAAATAGTCTGAGCCTGTAATTTTCCCTTACGCTATGTCTAAGTCAAAGAGTGATTCAGTTGGATTAATTTAGTTTACATTTAATTAGAAGTTACGACCATATTTGAGGCCTTAGGACAGACTTGTGTCAACTTTTCTGCCTTGTTACTGGCAGTATAAGAGTAGAAGAGACATTGAAAGCAATGATTAATTTGTAATTTGTAATTTGCTGTGCAGTAGTCTTTTGTCATTTATGCACCTGAGCAAAACCAGGAAACTATTTATGTCTCTAAAGTATTCCTGAGAAAGCAGACAGCTGTTGACTCTGCAGAAATAAGAGACTTTTAAAAATGTTTACTTAGTACAACAGTTACAAGATTGGCAAAATGTAAATGTAAATATCTGTTTTAATCCTTCCAAATATTTTGTTTGGCTGATCTCATGTATTTCATGCTAAAATTGATTTTGAACATGAATATAAGTAGTCAGCTCATTCCAGATCATTACACCCAGTACCTTGTGCAGGCAATGGTCTATATGACATGGACTAGAACAAACTGAGCTAAATATTGATTTGTAACTCTGTCTTCTTTCTTAATAATCAATCAAGAGGAAATGTGTGAAAAATCTACTTCTAAGTTGTTGATAGGAGGCATTTTTCAGAACAGCGCAAGATGAAAATACCAAATTTTGTTTAAGAAAATATTTATTTATTTCTTTATTTTTACAAAAACACAAAACATCTGCTTCCAGGTAACAACTCAACCTTAAAAAATATTCCCAAGAGTAAAACATAGAGTAATGGGAATTCTTTGGGTGGCCTTTCTAAAATGGTCATCTACCTTTTGAAAACCAAGGTTTAATGAGTAACTATAGTGTTCAAACTTTCTGAAAGCACTGTATGACTAATATACTGAAAGGGTCTACACATATGAACTTAAATTGTCTCTCTTGCCCTTGCAGATAGATATTGCCAGTATTTGATTGAATGTCTTTTGATTCTTCTTCCTAGGCTTTTCAGTGATGGTATTTATTTAAGCTACTCAATAATTCTGCAAAACCAGGAGACATGAAATTGTTTTGCTGTGGTTCTAGTCTTTAATTTGTGAGGACTTCTGCTGGAGATTCTGGTGACTGTAGTTACTGATTCAGTTGTACTTCTACAAAACTGATTTGGAAAGTGGAAATACCTGTGGCTAGTGATCTGAGAGATGAGGATAGACTTCACAAATTCTCCATGTTTCCAATAAACCTGTCCAGGGGAAGTCTAACCAGAAGACTTGACAGTCAACTAAGTATTCATGGTGCGTGGAGTTTGGTAATTTTCTGGAGTTCCTTGTAAAAATGTGAGTAGTAAAAGGAAAGTCTGCCTAAGGAGACAGTGTTCAATGAGGCAAAGGTGATCTATTGGTGTTTTCTGTTCTGCTTTCCAGAAAATTGGGAGTGATTTGTGGTTTGAAACATGAGCAGAAATGAACAACTTCCTTGTGCTCCTGAGCACATCTATCATTTTTTATGTCTCAAGGAGAAAGTACAGGAAAGTCTATGCTGTATCTCAGATGTCTGAGGTTGTGTGGCTACAGGGAGAGCTGGTGAGAATTTTTGTTATGCTGTAGAGAAATCAGGAAAAAGTGTAGCTGGCAGTGAATGATTGCAGCCTTAAGGATAACTGCATGTGCTGACCAGGCTGAGAGAGGAGAGTTGCCTCCCATAATGACTTGATCACTGCTTGTCAACTACAGGGGGAGGCTGGGTGGATTGTGCATGCAGGAAGACTGATCTGCTGGCTGGTCATTTTGAGGGGTACTGTAATGCAGTAGACAGTTTCATCAATGCTTATCTATGTCACTCTCTGCATCCTGTACCTGGTCTAGTGCCCTTGAGTGGTATTATTTTGTCTTAAAATAGTATAGCCATTTTTTCAGTCACTAGTTGTGCTTTGGAAAGAATTCCCTCATAACCACTTCTCTGTGGTCATTGAATCCTGAGGAGCAGTTATGACACCTTGCCTCTTAGTGTCACACAGATTGCTTTCACACACAAATTAAGCAACACAGAGTGGTGAGTAGCATGCTCTAACATCAGTCTCCTGCTTTCTTGTCAGAAAACAGTACAAAATAAGAATTTTAAAACTCAAAAAGATTCTCAAAAGCTAAATAAGCTAATAGTATGTGTAGCTTTCCCACAACAGTTTTCGCTGAAGTGTCATCAATAATCCATATTCTGTGGGTAGATTTTAACTTTTAATAAGAAATGATGGTTCCTACTCATATTGAAACTACCACTTCAGAGAATAACAAGAAAATGTCACTATTTTTATTTATCTAAACAGAAAAGTCTGGTTGTCTTAAGATGTTGATTTGGTATTTAATGCATTTCAATATTTAAATATCTGACATTCATTCCTTTACTTTTTATTAATGTTATAATATGTTTTTTTTAAAAATCATATTTATTTTTTCTTATTTTTAACCTGCACAAACATTTGCAGGATTTTGATTATACATTTTATCAAAAGAACCTGGAATTCAGCAGTACTTCTGAATCATGTGATGGGTAATTGGTAAATTTAAATTATTTTACCAGTGTGTATTTCATAATGTATACTGATTTTGTTTAAAGTTAATTCCATGAGGATTTAGATTTAAAAGCCCTTGGCAACTACTATACTATCATGATTAATTTTATCTCCTTTATTAGTTGAATTGCTATTTTAACATTTTAAATTCACTAAAACGTGAGTTTAAATTTCCTGTTGGTCACTGTGGTTGCTGTGCAAATAAGCAACTAGGTCTTTTCCACTTCCCCTCCTTCCACTCTCTAAATCCAACTATGTGGACTCCAAATATGCGGTGTTTTATTCTACTTTCCTTCTTAACATAGAGGATATTTTCTATGCCTAAGTTAACTGAAAAGTTTATGAGTATGATTAGGAGATGGTACTGCAGTTTCATCTGCCTATCGTCTCAGTTGAAATTAATGATTTCTTTGGTGGAAGAGGGTGTAGGAATCTAAATGCCTTCCATTTCAGGGCTACATTTACAAAACAAAGAATGGCTTTCCTTTCTTTAGTAATCTGATGATTGAGGGAATAGAAAACCAATTGAGTGTCCTGTCTGGTGATCTGTGACACTCTTGATTTGGGAAAGCTCTTTCAAGGACAGAAAACAGATGACAGATGCTTTTTTCCCCCTCACTATAGAATCATAGAATAACCAGGTTGGAAGAGACCCACTGCATCATTGAGTCCAACCATTCCTATCAAACACTAAACCATGACCCTTAGTACCCCATCCACCCGTGCCTTAAACACCTCCAGAAGCCTGTTCCAATTCCCAATGACCCTTTCTGTGAAATTTTTTTTTCCTAATGTCCAGCCTACATCTCCCCTGGCGGAGCTTGANAGAATAATCTCCCTGGACCTGCTGGTCACGCCATTTCTGATACAAGCCAAGATGCCATTGGCCTTCTTGGCCACCTGTGCACACTGCTGGCTCATGTTCAGTTGGCTGTCAACCAACACCCCCACGTCATTCTCCTCCAGGCAGCTTTCTAGACAGGCTTCTCCTAGTCTGTAGTACTGTCTGTCTGTCGGTCTATCTATCTATCTATCTAGATTCACACACCGCTTCCCCAGATCTACAAATTATCCTTGTGGGTGTCAGATTTTGGGCCTCTATGACATGAAAAATATAGTATTTTTAAAGTGTTGCAATGGCCTTCTTTGTAAGTGGAAGTTTTCCCTTCGTCGCAGCCATGCTTGGTCTTTAATGCTTGTTTAATAAGCAATTTAATGCTGACAGAGCCTTATTTTATGTGAACTGCCTGTTTTTCTCTGGTTTAGGGAGTACATGTGTGCTCTGTATGCTTTCTTATTTGGAAAAGGTGATGTGGCCTTCAGAACTGAAGCACACTGAGAAACTTCCCAAGGAACGAAGCAGGATAGAAATGCCATTTGGGCATCCTGCTGGAGACAGCCACACTTGGGCTGTGTTAGAGTCGTTACAAAGGCTTAACTGGGAAGTTTGTGGATTTTAATGCCATTTCATGGTAGTAAAACTTGCTGTCCCACTAGCTAAAAGAATTGCTGTTTTAATAAAATAAGCATTTGATTAATGAAACAACGTGTCCTATACAGAAGAAATGATCATAAAAAGCTGCTTTTTAACTGCCTGAAGTACCTTTTGCAGCTTGGAACCTTTTATCACCTTGTAAATCACCCCTTGAGATGAATAGCTAAAGTTAAGACAAGGCACACTTGCATTACCAGCATATCCTCCTTCGGATATTACTACAGAGCTTGGGCTGCAGCTGCTTCAAAGCTGCCCCTTTCACCAACACATTTTTACATCTTGCTTTCATTATTCCAAGAGTATATTCTGTGTTATTTCTGTGGCTTTGCTCTTAATAATCTTTTTGATGCAAGCATTCAGACCTGAAGGAGGTCCACTATTTCTCCTTATGGTCGCATTCCTTCTCTTAAAAGGTGGTGACCAATTTTTGCCACTTTTGTTCTATTTTACAGATAATGTTCAAAGACGCTAAATAAGAAAGACTTAAACTTGCTCAGGAGGAGAGCAAGATGCATAATAAAGCCTACTGTAACCTGAATATAGGAGAGAAAATAAAGTTATGTCATTTTCATTACAGAGGATTGAAAACTTCTCATTGATTTCAGCGGGAGTATAAGTAGGAAAATAAAATACATGACCCTAACAACAAACAGATGGCATTCCCTCTTCTGTGATTTTGTACACTTTTGAAGTTGTAGAGGAACTGCATAAGCAGTCATGCTTTCAATTATTTTCCCCACTAACAGAGGCAGACACAAAATTTATTTGTTCTTTGTGACTGATTACACTTCTATTCCAGTCAGTGTGTCTGAGCTCTAAATTCTCTTCTGCGAAAGAAAGAGAAATAAACTTCAGAAACTTCTTGGCTTCAAAACCAAAAGAAATAATTGATGAAGTTTAAATTCTCATTTTGCCCACCTCTTTCTAATTTTGCCCTTCTTAGGAATTAAAATGGAGGATGAAATGACATGGCTTCAATTTAGTAGATATGAGCACCCAGAAACTCTGCTTTTCCATGAGTCATCTCTCCACAGAAAGAAGGAGAAAGCCTTGCAATTTCTTTTCCTTCACTTTGCCCATCCTTTCTGAAATATGAAATGAGCAGTCAGTTTTAATCCTTTTCCTTCTCCACAATAATTTTAAAAGTTTGTTATCTCATGTTTGTCCTAACCTCAAAGCATAGCCTTATAAACAGAGAATATGGTGAATCCTGTAAAGACTCTAAAATAGAAACACATTACAATGTCAAAGCAGTCAAAATTAAAATAATATGTTCCCTGTAAGTCTTTGAAATAGCTTTTATGTTTCATAGTAATGATAAGCTTAGAAACGAGTATTATTACATGTTTCCCTGTGATTTCATGGAAGAGTCTCAAAACACTTTGCAGTTGTAAATTAAACATGTTATGGATGATGGGGGAAGTCCCCATCTTGCAGACAGAAAAACAAAAATATGGAGAAGAGAATATGATGTAATGCATAGTTAGAGGCAGAAGTAGGAAGACAAGCATATTTTTTTGATTCATGTATCTAAAGTCCATGTGCTTGACAGTCATCCCTCAGAACACATATTTCCATGTAGTTTCAGAAATTATTCTCCAACTATCTATGCTGTTATAAATCATTGTTCATTGGAAGGGAAATGAGATATTCATCTGGAGTTACGATTTCTGACTTTGCTATGATTTGCTTGGTACTTATGTCTTGACGTAGCTCTGCAGTTTACTTGTCCTTTGTAAACTCATGCACTACTATCCTTGGAAGAAGTAGATAAATGCAAACAGGTTTATTACCCTATTGTGTGCACATTTTTTTTCATCATGCTCCAGAACTGATGATTGAGAGCTGCATACTGTTATTTCAGAGACCAAAGGGAGTTTTTCAGCAACTTTCCTTGGCTTTTTTTTCAGACCATCAGGATACAATGACATAAGAAACACCCATGTGTATACTGTGCAGGGCTATTTGTAAAAAACATCATAGGGAGCTAAGCAGCACACAGAGTGATCTGATTTCTTTTTTTTCGTGAACACCAGGGATGGTGTTAATGCGTATATGTTGATGAATACTTTTGCAATTTAGCTAACTACTATAACCCAAAACGTGGCACCCATCTCATCCTTGTCCTAGGGTGTCTAGGTTGAGTCTGATGAATTGCGCCTTTTCATGTCATAGAGAGGAAGACTTGAATGACTGGCTTAGATGTAGTCATCTACAATGTATGTCTCCAAAGTTAGATTACTCCAACCAGCTCCACTCCTGGATAGCATAGCTTACTTTTGTAAAACTCTTTTATCCAAAAGTCTTGGCCAGAGCAGTTAGAATCCCTCTTCCCTCTTTTTATTTGGTTTATTTTTGCTGAAGTCTCAGGGCAAAACATTCAATAAAGCATCTTATCAGTCTGTATCAAGCACTGTTTCCCACAGAATACAAACAAAATTTGTTAAATCTGAATTTATTATATTCTCTGTGCTTATTGCATTTATAATACTGCACTTTCACCAAGAGATGATTTAATTACACAACCAGGCCTGTGGGTTTCTTTTTTTTCAGGACTTATGCCAGAATTTTGTGTGAAGAGCCAAGGAATCCTCTCCTTTCTTTCCTCTTTTCCTGTTCAATTAATATTCAGAATATTGTAACCTTGATCTCAGAAATATTTCAAAAAAAGCAGTGTAGCAGAATCCCCCATAGTGAATCTTCAGTGAAACCTCCCTGTCCTAGTCAGCTGTAGTTCCCAATTAGAAATAAAACAGTCTTTTTCACTTTTGTTATTTTTTCAGTTCAGTGTTCTTGCTCTGCTCAATATACATTGTGCATTCTCTGAAGTTTCATGTTTTGATGATGACAAATGCTATTTCATTGAAACGTTTGCATTTTTAAATGAAATGTAGCCCTATTCTACAAGCTTCAAAAATAACTCCGCACATACTCTTAGACATTCTAATATTTTTTCGGTGGTGTTAATGATGTTGGATTTCAAAATTGACCAAAGAGACAAATATCACATATGGATGTAATGGGACTGGAATTTTAAAAGAGAATTTTAATGATGTATTTTCTAAGAGAGCTGAGGGACAACTTCTGTGTTAGAAAGGTTTTGCTAGAAAAGCAGAATCAGAGGTAGGGATGACTAATGCTGTTCACAAACTCAGTGTGTTCCATTGTTTGACACTGCATGTGTCACAAAGTTAAGATCTAAATGATATATTTCCATTATGGTATTGCAGAGGATATCTTCATCATATAATTTTTTTTTCAAAGTAATGAGAATAATTTGGCTACATCAAGAGGTAAGGTAACTCTAGCAGACTTTTTTTTGTTTGTTTAAAAATCCCTTTCATCAACTATTGGTCATGGTAAGGACATTTGGATTTCTGTATTTGAGCAAAGTGGAGAATAAAAAAAGGTAAAAAAAATAGTATGAGACTGTTCAGGTTTTCCCTGCTTGTAAATTTGATACAAAAACACATGATTGTTGTAATCTAAGAAGTTGATGCCTATCTAGGCATGACAAAATTAATCTTACACATCTGAAATAGCACTTTGGACAGCAAATGGGAGTCTTCTACTGACTTAAGTGGTCAAAGGATCAGGCATTTTGTACATTTTCCTGTTTCTTTAAATACCAGAGGAAAAAAAAAGATAATTTTTTGCCTCTCCACAGTATGAATAATCTTTGTTGTTTGGAACTGATGAGAAAAATATTGATCTTAGAATTTCAGGAATAACAGGAATGGAAAGAAAATTTCAGAGTCACTGAGAGATCAATGGCCTTGAACTCTACTGGGTTTTCTGTATTCTCTTTAGGGTCTTTTTTCTCTTTCTTTTTGGTCCTTGTCTTCTTATGTGACCTTCCCCAGAATTGTTGGTCAAGAATTTTACGGAAGCTGGATTCTAAATTCAGAGTGCTTTGAACACTAAGCTGCAGTGAACATCTCAGTTTTTGATATGTGCACGGATCTGCATTTTTCATATTTCTCTTAAGTCAGTGGAATTATTGATGTATTTGTCCTTGTATTCAGCAGACACTTAAAGTATATTGAAGATGCATAAAAATGTCAGAATTCAAATAATTCTTACAATGCATCAGGAAATTTGCATGATGTTTAATATTAGTGTTCAGTAATTTTTGTGTAAAGCAAAACTAGTACATATTTCCTATTTTGCTGCTGTACATAAAAGCAACCAGTGAATTAAGTATTGTGATTTTTTGGTTACTCTGAGAACATGTATTTTCTTAGTAGCTGTCAAATGTTCATTTCATACCCTTCTGTGTATGCTATAAAGACAAACGGTGGAACGCATTTAAATTAAATGTTTTTGGAGGAAAAATACATATTTCATTTGAGTTGACAGCTTGTAGAACAAGCTTCAAGCTTATGGGAATCCAAACACTTGAGTTTTAATGCTTGTAAACTAAGGAATTTGTAGTGTAAATGACCATAGTGCCTGAAATACTGCAGCGATGTCACTGGGCAGGACAGTAACTAAGTGAAAGGTGTAAGATGGTTGCACTTATACAGTATCTTAAAACTACTGTGAACTTGTGACTGTTTTGTATTTGAAATTCTGTTGTTGAAATCTGACTTTGTTCAAGAAACTCATGGAATGTATAGCAATATTTTTTTTCTCCTG
Organism: Piaya cayana; assembly: GCA_013389865.1. Classification (NCBI taxonomy): domain Eukaryota; kingdom Metazoa; phylum Chordata; class Aves; order Cuculiformes; family Coccyzidae; genus Piaya; species Piaya cayana. Next base: position 152,548 of record WAAB01019735.1, read on the forward strand.
GTATCTTGAAATGTACTTTTGAGCTAAAAATGGTTGCCCTAGATCCCTGAATATCTACAGAAAACCAGACAAATGAGTATCCAGTAGCTTTGGACTTACAGCTTTCTCATAAAAAAAAAAAAAGGCATCTCCAATAGATACAGGCTTACCAAGGCTGACTGCAGCAGATTTAATTTGATCTTTCAAGCATAGATTAAAAATATTGTTCTTGTTCCAGTTAGAACACTACCACTTCAGTTTTGATACAAAAGGGACCTTTTTATCCTCCTGAAACATGCAGTCTCAAGCATTTTAACTGACAGCATTTTAGTATTTGCATTAACTTTTCTGGCTTGTGCATTTTTCACCAGTGACAGATGATAAGAATTTATGTAAGAAAAGATCTGCAGGAGCATCAAGAAAAGGCTTCATATTCCATATTACTGGGGACTGCAGAAGAAATTGGTGATAGCTAGAAATTGCATTAAAAATTGTTGCGTTTTCCATAAGTAAGCATTTTTGCATATATAGCTGATGCTGCTGTATTGCAAGGAAGCATGTAGCATCAATTGTATTTTAACATTAAAGCCAAAGTTGTAGAGAGTTGTAAAACATTCTTCACATATTCATTTAGGGGATGATTTTGCATGGATTAAATGTAGATTTAAAAATTAGTCCTCAGTAAGTAGAAGCAAGTACACAGGTGTAAGACCAGGTATTTGAAAGGAAAGAAGGTGACTAAGGCCAGACCCTAAATTAATTTGCATCTCAGATAGCTCTGCTGACATCCACGATGGCACAGAATTTTAGCAGCAGTATCCAAAGAACACAGCAACATTCTGCAGTAGGCATGGCATTGTGCTTGAGGGGCTCACATAATAATCCTTACTTTGATAGTGGGTTCATATTATACTTGTTGCCTCAGGGGGACATGGTGTTCTGTTTTCATGAACCATGTAAAGCAGACTGATCAAACTGTGAAGTTATCCTGAGCATTCAGCAGCATGTTGAAAGATTCAAAGTGTCTTCTGTTATCTAGGCTGGTTGGCATTCCATTCCCATTTCTCTGCGATCAGTCAGGTGGGTGAGAAATGCACGGAAGTGGCCACGTAAATACATCAACAGTCTAAAGCTTGCACTGTGATATTTCACAAAATTTATNCCTGGAGGTGTTTAAGTTACGGGTGGACAGGGTCCTGAGGGACATGGTTTAGTGTTTGATAGGAATGGTTGGACTCGATGATCCAGTGGGTCTCTTCCAACCCGGTGATTCTGTGATTCTGTGATTCTGTGATTCTGTGATTTGAAAGGAAAGAAGGTGACTAAGGCCAGACCCTAAATTAATTTGCATCTCAGATAGCTCTGCTGACATCCACGATGGCACAGAATTTTAGCAGCAGTATCCAAAGAACACAGCAACATTCTGCAGTAGGCATGGCATTGTGCTTGAGGGGCTCACATAATAATCCTTACTTTGATAGTGGGTTCATATTATACTTGTTGCCTCAGGGGGACATGGTGTTCTGTTTTCATGAACCATGTAAAGCAGACTGATCAAACTGTGAAGTTATCCTGAGCATTCAGCAGCATGTTGAAAGATTCAAAGTGTCTTCTGTTATCTAGGCTGGTTGGCATTCCATTCCCATTTCTCTGCGATCAGTCAGGTGGGTGAGAAATGCACGGAAGTGGCCACGTAAATACATCAACAGTCTAAAGCTTGCACTGTGATATTTCACAAAATTTATTAGGCATTGAAATTCCAATATCTCATGCCTGTGGAAAAGATTGTACTGAGAGCTAAACTAGCATACTATGAAGATTGCTTCCAGAATATGAAATACGTATAATTTACCCCTGCCTAATTGTAATAGATCTCTTTGTCTGTGGGCTGTAATATCTTGTCCCATTAATCAAATATGGTTTATGGTAAAAGCATCAAATCTGTCAGAGAGGTAATCAGTGTGATTGTATGACTGAATTGTAGATCTGAAAAGAACTTTGTATGCACAAGCAGATGTTTGTGTGCTCTTAATTTTTAAGTCCCTGATCCCAAATCCATTGTATTCAATAAAAGAGCCATTGCAGCCATCTGTGAGGAGTTGAAGAGAGTGCTTGATGTGTTTCTGATAAATTTGGTTCTTGGCAGAGTTGAATATGACAACAGATCACCAAAAAAGATTTGTTTCCTGCTTGGACAGAAAGTTTTCTGTACAGAAATCCAGGTCAACTGTCTGAGGTTTTTTGCCTGTTGTTCTGCCCAGAGGATTACTCTATGTGACTGGAACAGTCTGCAGCAACAAGTAGAGTAATGCAATAGGAGCAGGTCTGTAGAGGGGAACAGATCTCGAGGATCTAATGTTTATGCTATGCACATTTCAGCAGTCTTAGATTGAATTAATTCAAGCCTAATCTATAGGCTGTTTGCCCATTAGTGGTGAGGGTGAACTACAAGAGGTCTTAGACTTCTGTCTCCTCATTGAGTTCAACTGGAAAGATCCAATTGCTCTCTGAGACCATTCTGTCCTATAAACCGAGGTGTGATGTATGAGGTAAGTGGGAGATATGCATGAAAAGCACATTCCTGATACTGAAACATTCTTTGGCACATTCAGTGTTGACTTGATTGAAATTGTTAGTTGATGAGCCTCAAGATAAACATAGTTGTTTAAAAAATAGCCATTTGCTCTACAGATTATGAAATTTTACTCAGAATTCTCAGAAAATGATTTCTGCAATTGTTTCAGATTCCCTCAGTGGAGAGTATTCATCGTACTATAGGTGTTGGCAGCATCTATAGTAGGTGAATGTGTTCCCATTTAAATAAGAATTCTGAGGATAATGCCAGACGGAAATGCTCTTTAAAGCACATGAGCAATGAATTCTGATAACACAGGAACTGAGTTTCTCTGGATATGGATATTGAGAAGTTTTTGTCAGTAATTCAGTGTGTTTCTAATGTGAACAAGTGAGCTAGGAAATATTGAGTACAAAGCTCTGATACGGAAGTATTGGTCATACTGTCTATTTGTCCTAGAATTTATGACCTAAAATTTATGCTCCCATTTCTCAGCTTCAGTCTAATCTGACAGTAGTGGAGGTGCATCAAACATGCAGAGTCCCTGCAAGTTCTGTGAAAATATGAAGGCAGAAGAAAGAGATTCTGCCTAAACAGGGGAAGGCTGCAACTGAGATCTCACTAAACAACAGAGGTGTTACACTGGATGAAAACAGTAGATGTTTTGACATAGGATCTTACAAGGCACAGGAAGATCCAACCAAACTAAAGAAAATTAAAAAAAAAAAAAGCAGAAGAGTAGGAAAGAGTAAAGATTTTGTGAAGCAGGTACAACTTACTTTACCATTCCTGGAAAACAGATTAGGGTTTGCTTAAATATATATTAAGACACACTTTTTTTCCAACCACAGCATATAATGTAGCAAGAGTATAATGCTAACTAATATCCTGGGCATTATAAAATTTGGATTCTGCTTGCCATTGCATAATTTCACACAACAAAGGGAAATCAGGAGGGATTAGTTCAGTGCCTTTAATTTAGACTTGATTGTTGTTACTAAGGTCCCCTGTCAGCCAGTCTCTCCTTATTCTTTACCTGTGGGAGATAAATGCAAGCAAAAACCACCTGGCTACCTTCCTTTTACAAACGCATAGACTTGATGTGGCAGCAATATCACATACGTTGTAAGCAAACAAGTTCTGATATATCCAGAGCTGATGTTCTTCGAGGTTATTAATGAGAAAACAGGGTAAAATAACCAAACACTTCCAGTGTATTGTTAGAAGGGCTTGATTTGTTTGGTTTCTAATCTCAACCAGCAATCTCGCACTTGTTTTTATTTCATATTCTTAAAACTACTTTATTAAAAGATTAATCTAAAATTATACACCTGTAATTATTCAGAGTATCTGTCATTCTTTAGATTTTCATGTCATCATAGTAAAGAGAAATGGCCAATCAAGAATTTCAGGGTGAGGTGTAGACATAAAGATTTTTTCCTGCTTCTATATTGTCTGCTCTATTTTGTAGGGACCTCAGTACAGAGGTAGAGAATTTCTTCCTTCAGACTAAAATAAGCTCCATGTGTAGGTAAAAAACTTCAGAGTGATAGGAAACTATTTACTCCCTGATTGATTTACCTCTCAATTAGGCAGAATCCTGAGTGACAGAATAACCTGGCAGCAGTTTTCAGTGAAATAACACATATTTTGGTAAAGCAAAAGGTCTGTAGGCCCCAGTAGCATTAGTTTTACTGCATGGTTGTGATATCTACAGAAGTACTCTTAGCAATCTGCAGCTTTGTTTTGCATTTGGAAATAAGCAATTCTTTAGCTAGTTGTCCTGTCAAATAGGCAATACAAACTTACATGAAAGTAGGAAAATGAACTCATTTTGTATGCATATAGTATTCAAGGGTTTTAGTTTTACCAAACAACTTAATGTACAATCTCTTTTCCCCCCAATATCTATGAAAAAGGTTGTAAAATAGTGAACTCTATTCTTCATCAATTTTACAGTACACTCATCTCCATACTATGTACTCAGCTAGCTAATCAGTGTATTGGAAAATTATTTCAGGCACAGCATCGATCCAACAGTACATTGCTTCTTACATATAGATATTTGGTCTGATTATTGAATTTGCAGAAGCAACTGGATTACTGTCTTCATGTGGGCAGCAGGAGTTTGTAGAATGTGAATATTGCTATATATTTGCAGACTGTATGACATTGCAATTCAAGTTTAAAATTATGACATGGCATCAGGCAACTTAGGCTGTTATGCAGAAAATTGAATTAATAAAAGAGAATGTTCTGCCTTATAGATGCTCTGTTATTTCAGTTATCCTCTGTGACAATGTATTTAATTTTTAAACTTCTCACATCCTCTCTATGGAGAGATATGGACAAGCTGGATTAATGGACTGAAGTCAGTTATGTGAGGTTCAACAAGACTAAATGCCAGATCCTGAACTAGAATTACAACTTTATGCATTGCTACAGACCTGGGAAAGAGTGGCTGGAGATTTGCTCATTGGAAAAGGACCTGGGTGTGTTAATTGCTAGCCAGCTGAATATAAGCCTGTAGTGTGCTCAGGTGGCCAAGAAGAACAATACCCTAGCTTGTATCAGTAGCGGTGTGGTCAGCAGGACCAGGGAAATGATTGTCTCCCCGTACTTGGCACTGGTGAGGCTGCACCTCAAACACTGTGTTCAGGTTTTGGCCACTTAATACAAGAGACATTGAGGTGCCGGAGCTCTTCCAAAGAAAGGCAATGAAGGTGGTGAAGGATCTGGAGAACAGATTTTATGAGCAGCATCTCATGGAACTGGGGTGGTTCAACCAGGAGAAGAGGAGGCTATGGGGAGACTTTGTCACTGTCTATAACTGCCTGGAAGGAGGTTGTAGTGGGGTGGGTTTTGGTTTCTTCTCCCAAGTGACAAGATATAGGACAAGAGGAAATGGCCTCACGTTGTGACAGGTGGGGTTTAGACTGGATAGTAGGAAAATATTTCTTGACTGAAAGAGTGTTGAGCAGGCTGCCTAGGGAAGTAGTTTAATCACCATCCCTGGGGCAGTTAAAAAAAATGTAGATGGTGTTCAGGGATGTGGTGGTGGACTTGGTAGTGATTGGTTAACAGCTGGACTTGATGATCNAACTAGAATTACAACTTTATGCATTGCTACAGACCTGGGAAAGAGTGGCTGGAGATTTGCTCATTGGAAAAGGACCTGGGTGTGTTAATTGCTAGCCAGCTGAATATAAGCCTGTAGTGTGCTCAGGTGGCCAAGAAGAACAATACCCTAGCTTGTATCAGTAGCGGTGTGGTCAGCAGGACCAGGGAAATGATTGTCTCCCCGTACTTGGCACTGGTGAGGCTGCACCTCAAACACTGTGTTCAGGTTTTGGCCACTTAATACAAGAGACATTGAGGTGCCGGAGCTCTTCCAAAGAAAGACAATGAAGGTGGTGAAGGATCTGGAGAACAGATTTTATGAGCAGCATCTCATGGAACTGGGGTGGTTCAACCAGGAGAAGAGGAGGCTATGGGGAGACTTTGTCACTGTCTATAACTGCCTGGAAGGAGGTTGTAGTGGGGTGGGTTTTGGTTTCTTCTCCCAAGTGACAAGATATAGGACAAGAGGAAATGGCCTCACGTTGTGACAGGTGGGGTTTAGATTGGATAGTAGGAAAATATTTCTTGACTGAAAGAGTGTTGAGCAGGCTGCCTAGGGAAGTAGTTTAATCACCATCCCTGGGGCAGTTAAAAAAAATGTAGATGGTGTTCAGGGATGTGGTGGTGGACTTGGTAGTGATTGGTTAACAGCTGGACTTGATGATCTTAAAAGTCTTTTCCAGCATAAATGGTTGTATTTTGCTATAATCTTTTGCACTTCATTATTATATTACTGTAGTAAAAGGATATTCCAAGTTAAAATCTGGCTTGGTTGATACCTGCATAGCAAACATGATAATAGAGATTTTCCTCTGCAGAGAACAAGATGCTGGCAAGTGTTACCTCCATCTTACCTGATGAGAATCTGAGGTGTAGTGATATGTCTGGTAATTGCTCATGGTTTCTGTGGAGATCTGGGTTTGGTTATTTTTTATATTTGCGCATCTTTCTGCAGTGGTGCTGTTCTAGCTTCTGCAGTTACCTTGTTACTGTCCCTGAAAATCTCTAGCCTTGCCCTCTCTTATAGCACTGGGCGAGATTGGCTGTTGAAAATCTGTGATAGCAGACCAGCAAGCAGGTGAAATATACTGTCTCTGAAGGTGAGATGCATATCTCAGGCCATAAGGGAACATATGTAAATGTGTTTCCATCAACCATTAGTTCTTCTGAGTCTTTTATGAATAAGATTGAAGCATTGGACTTCTGTTTCCTTTTGTGAGAGTTAGGCTACTTGTGTTTTTAGAAAATGGAAGTTTTGGCATTAAGATGGAAGGCCTTGCTGAATTGAACTTAAAACACTCCTGTAAAATACTATTGCTTAAGTGGTTTTTCATTGAAAAATGGCTGAACAAATAGTTTGGAGAAATGTTATATCCTTTATGGTAACCTTTATGGTACAGTACAAGATATGCTTAGGAATGCAAGAGCCTATAAACAACAGACTGGGTAAAGAAATCTAGTATGTAAAAAGTAGCCTAGTAACTGCCTTGTAATAAGTTTGTGGTAGGCTGTAAATCTGGGGAGAGAGTGGTCTTGCCTCGAAAAGAAATGATATATAAACTTTGATTTTCTACAAAGGTTGAGCACTTTCCTTCTTGCTAGAAGGAGTTGCCCCTGTGATTGTAACACTGAATAAATAAATAAAAAAATCTGCATCACGAGACACGTGCCTCAGTTTACCTATTCAACTCATGTTTCTCTCACTTTCTTGTTTTTCCACTGAACTTATCAGAATCTATCCATCCTTCTCTGCTCTTCAACTTTCAATGAAGGATGACTTTGTGGTGGGAGCAAAATTAAAATGTTTCTCTAAGAATCCTGAAATAGTAGATAATTATTTCTACTGCAAGTAATACTTTGCATTTCACTCTAAACTTTTTAATACATAGTCTGTTGTACGAATACCATAAGTTCTCCAGCATTTTTGATTCTGTTCTTGTTTGCCTGGATGATGAGACCCCGACAATTTTTTTTCAATGACATTTCATATCTGAGGACAGTCTCAGGCAAATAAGTAAACTGTAACGCTATAATGAAGAACTATAGCCTAGGCAAAGGATTAGACATTCATTAATAAAATCATCACTGATATTTTTTCTACAGTTTTCCCTTGACTGAGAGGTCATAACGACTCTTCCAGGAATATACTTTTTTTTGGTTTTACTTACATATGCTTTGACTGCTAATAATATAGATTAATTTGATTTTTTTTATTCAGTTACCTGTTAAAGAACTTTAGAGGCTTCAAGGTTTGGTTTGCTGCAGTGGCTTAGAGACCATCTTCAGTGCAATGAAAAATGCATTTTAATTCCTCAAGCAATTGGGTAGAAGTAATTGTAAGATAGTAAAAATATTTGCTAGCAGGTGGCAGACACACGGCTTTTGAAAGTGGATTTTCTAAGGGTTTTGGAGTTGTGTTTTCTTTCCTGTTCATTCATTCTCTAGTGTGGACTGCACATAAAAGTATTTCTGTTGCACAATTTCAAAGAAATCATATTCCACAGAGTAGCTTTGCTTCGGCTGTGCGTTGTAGCAGTTGTTTCACACTGTTTTCTATTATGCCCTCAAGCATTGTCACTCAGTTCTTATAATGTTAATTACCTCCTGAAGATTCCTCTAGCCTTTCTTAAGAATATCAGCAATTTTAAATGCATTAAAATGATTTCCATCTTGTATGCATACATTAAAAATAAATACACTTGATCTAGGAATTAATCAACAAAGAACTATGAAACAATAAAATTAAGTAGCCTCTTTTTTTTCCCCCCTGAGCTGCATTGTGCATGTTTTACTCACAATGAAACGTTTTCTACAGCAAAAGTAAGGATGTTCTCTCTTGATAGAAATGTAGCAGCTTAGACTGAAGGGATTTTTTTTCACACTAAATGTTATGCTTTGTTTTATGCAAGAATTTAGGATTAGCCCTATGACTGTATAATACAGGAGCTCAGAGCAGACTGTCACAAATGTCCCGTCTGACCTCCTAAACAATATGTCTGTATAACTGATGGATTTTAGGCATCAAGGATGTTATGATGAACTTACTGAAATCAGGGAGTCTACATGTGAAATGAGTACTTCTCAGTGAGATGACAAATTGTCCATGGAAGTTAGACTCTCTCTCTTGGACATAAACATTAAAAAGACCCTTTAGGTTTTCCTGAACTCTGAGTATTTCAAAGCACCCTAGACCATTTCTTCGTATATGATACAGGAGCCCCGTTTCTGCACATTGCTGAGCCATCCACATCTGCTCCTGTGGACATGGAAATTTCATGAAGAATTTTCTTCAATTATGTGAGTTACCAAGAAAATCCCCTTTCTCTCTTCCTTCTGCAGGGTCTCCCTTATCTGGATCTACTTAATTTGCTGGTGGCTCAGGTGCCCCCTTGGCCCTTACTTGTCTCTGCCTTCATACCTTAGAGTCCGTTGTGATTTCCTTGCTACCTTGGCATCAACTAATCTGCATTCTCTGTTCTTTCCTTTAAGGAAATACTGCCCTCAGGAGAGATTTAAGGATATAAAATAGCGACCATTTGCATAATAATTTACGTAGTGGTTGTTAATGGTGTTTTTATCAGGACTTCTCCCAGAGAAGAAATTAATACCTGCTCAGGACACAATACACTACATTTTGGAGTTGTCCTATGCAGGAACAGGAGCTGGACTCAATGATCCTTAAAGGTCCCTTCCAACTCAGAACATTCTATGGTTCTATAAAGGATGAACATAGTATCCACAAGTACCAAACTTGTTTCACCATGCTTAGTTTCAATATTTGATTAGTGCTTGACAAAACAAGTATATGCAAAAGAAACTTCTGGCTCTTAATTTAAAAATCATAATATTGCTAACTGTGGATTTCAACAAAAGTTCCCAGTGGGGCTAGAGGACACTGACACTCCTAATGTAAAAGCTAGGTGTGCAGAACTGAACAGTTCTGACAGATTTTAAGGAGCCAGGATTTCTCTCCATATGTATAAGGGGACAGAAGGAAAGAAACTTTCCTTAATCCTGAAAGTAGGTGAAGGGAAGGGGAGGAAGCATAAATCTATTCTTCCCCATATTCTTTACTTAATATTTATATTGCAGGACTATTTTGAGGTCCACCAGACCAGGTTTCTGCTATGCGCAAATCCTTTCTGTTATTTAGACAAAGAAAGTCAGTACCAAAATACCTACCTTGTTACATTGACTGACATGTAGGAATGCATCTCTGATATCTTTGCATAAAGTAGTGTCAGGTTGTTGCTGTTGTATCTTTCCACATGGTGAAGTCAGAAGATGACTAGCGTACTCTTCTCCTTGCATACTGATTTAAAAAATATAAATAACACTCATTTGATCAATTTACTGGTGAGATGTACTTGGTCCCTGAGAAATTTTCGTATATAATATGTCACTGACAAAGCTGGGAAAAGGATTATATACTTCTCTTGTTTCCAAGCTCTGATAGAAGTGGTGCCTGTTTGAATATGTCATTGTGTGGAAATTTTCTGCTTGATAGGGAATTATAGGAAGCAAAATTAGATAATTTCCTGAAGCTGCTATACAGTATTCAGGGGACAAAGGAGATGCTACATAGAGAGTACACAGCTATTTGAAGTTAAATATCCCTTACACTGAACCCCATTCAATTTGTGCCTCCAATAACTGATTGAAGTGAGAGAGATGTGTGTAGACTGTATTTTTCCAAAATACATGAGATTTGAGCCAGTTTTTGACCCTTCTAATATGTCTCATTTTAAGCATTCAACAATTTCATACATTCTTATTATGGAAGATTGCATGCAGGGTAACTGAAAATCATCCATTTATTTCCAATTTTAGGTCTCATCAGCAACATTTCCCTTGATTCTCTTCTGCTCACAAGACCCTTTCTGGAATAATAATTTTGTGGCTTCCACCACCACACACATACTCTGTTGCTTCCAATCTCTCATCTAAAATCACTGACTGACAGGTCTGACAGAAACAAATAGCAGGTGGGTTGATAGATATTGTGTTTGGATTTGCTTTAAAGTATTTTATTTCCCCTTCTCCTCCTTTTTTTTCCCCTTGGTTCAGTGCCTTTTTCTATATAATCATTAACATCACCACTTCCAGTTTGTTGGCTATGTAGTCATGGGTCACTATACTAATATTATCACAGCTGGGGATATAATTTCATGCTACTTCCTTTAGAAACTCTTACTTTGATATTCCTTTAATTCCATTCTGAAGGAAAGTTTGTCAGTATTCTTTCCTTTACAGTATTGCAAGATAGACCAGCAGCATGCCAAATGGCTTCTAGATCTCTAGCTATTTTAATTCCCTTCTCAATAGGTGCACTTCTGTAGATGCCAATAGATCCCATCTGTGTGCTGGTGGAAATATTAGAAATGACACAGATTAAGACTACATGCTAGCTGAAATACCTGGGGAAACTTGGGCAGGTCTGCTTTTATAGTCTGTTTGCTCTAGTATGAGAGGAAGGGCAGCTGGGCAGACCACAAAGATCCTTGACTTCAGAATTTGCCCCCTCTGTGCACTGGTATAGAGTTCACATTTGGGAATTGAGTTCAAACTTGTTAATATTTGTCCACTTTTTACAGCTTATTTTTCCCTCATCACAGGAAAGCTTGCTAGAAATACAATAGCCTTATCTCTAGAGTGAACATTTTTTTCCTGTGTATTTACCTATAACTTTTATTAATGAAGGAAGTACAATTATACTAGAAGTGTTTTATATTGAAATTAAACCCTATAGTTAGGTGTGAGGCATGAGCCATTTGCTCTGAGGCTGAACTAGGTCAAAGAACCAGATCTTTTCTGTGCAGAGTTGCAAAATTCATTCTAAAGTTATTAAAAAAATATAATACATAGAATAAGTAAGACATAGTAGTAATATTAGCTAATTACATAACACATTTTTTGCTACAGCTGGTGAAAGGTCTTACCTGGAATTAGGGATTAATATCACCATTTTGTAGAAGGAGGAACTGAGGGAGAGAGCACTTAACTGAATTCTTCTGGATGACAGAATAAATGAATGACACAAATTGAATGCAAGTGTCATCTGATGCAGAGGTCTGGCTCTGTATTACTGGGACTTCTGACAGTGGAAATCTGCCATAGAATTAGAAAGAAATCTTGTAATTTTGTGATGCTTGGAGATAATAATGGGCTTAGTGTGTCCATGAGAGAAAAAACAAAGGAATTGAGCCAGTACAAGAGGATGCCTTTTGCTTTAAGTTTACTATGTATTCATGGAGAAATTGCAGTTTTCTGATGTGAGTGTTCATTGGGAGTTTGTTTATATGTTATGCCACTTACTGTTCTTCCTTGTCACTCCTTCAGCAAGAGCGAGGAGGTACATGAGGGTCATGCTTGTGAGTTGTTTCTGTTTAAATTGTCATCAGTGAGGAAATGGCACTCATGTATTTTTCATTGTTATTACACTGACAGATTACTTCTTCTCCAAATGTGTGAAAAGGTTATTTCAGAAGATCAGGGGTTTATTTTTAGATACTTAACAGTACCAGGCATGTCATATGTAACAAAATAAGCATTCAACTTCATCATCATCAAGATGAACCTATGGATTTTATCTTTGTGAGAGAAAGAGGCTTGAATTGTAATTCAAAATAGTGCAGGTCTTTCCCTGTGGCAGAAAGGAGGCCGCAGAGGAAACTATTTCTTGGGGAGCCATGATAGTTTGGTTTTCTTTTCTTCCTGCATTGCTTATGTTCTGATTGGAAGGCCTCGCATATCTTTGCTTTTTCAATTCTAAGGATCATTTAGTGCTCAAACTGTTAGAAGTTCAGTTCTAAAATCTAGACATGAGAGGCTACAGAGACGTAACAGTGGGTGGGAGGATGAAATGGAAGACTAACCCGCTAAAGCACTTTCCTCGAAGGTGGAAAACCAGCTTAAAAAGGTAGTTTCCAGCTGGCACATAGAAAGTTCTTTGTCAGCTTTCGCTCTTTAAGGTGGCAGATCCAAGACGGAGTTAGACAGGTCAGCAAGTAGTAAATAGTAACAGGGAACTGTAACTGTGAAGAAAGGAAGACTGAAAGTTTGTTGTTGGGTAAGGAAGAAATAAACACAAAGTCTAGATAAGGATCAAAGTTAATACACTTATCCAAATCTCTGAATCTGCTGAGAGTTCACCAACACTTCATCTGTCAGCATCACCGTGAGTGCTTGTAAGAAAGAAAATTCATTGTGGGAAGAAACTACGGGAAACTGTTTGGGGTTATTGATTCTGTTGCATAGCCAAAGGGAAGACAGTGTTTTACTTTCCTTGTTTGCTTTGCAACTACCAGGAGGAAGGGCTACATTATTAGTAATTCACTCACAAAAACATGATGTTAGAACAATTTTTTAAAAAACAGCAGTGCTATTTAAGAATCGCACTGTATTCTAGTATCCTCCTTGAAGGAGCAAAGAGGATATGGAATCAGCAGTTGCAGAAAATGGGCCTTTATACAATCAAATATTACTAAGGAGATAATGGACTTTGTGTTTTTATTCTTTACAATGTCATCTTACTTATAAACTAACTATATATGGATTTGTGAATGGAGCTGGCATAGAATAGAGCTATTATTCCAAAAACACTGTCGTCATTAACTGATAACATATACTGGTGGGTACAATGGAATAATGAAGCATAAAATAGACATAATGAGGGAAACCTACTAAATATTTTGTCCCTTGTAACCAGTTCCCACAACCCACTGTGAAAAGCACATTGGATACTCCCTCTGCTGTGCTAAGACAGCAGGTTTAAATAGTCAACTATTTCTATCTTTATCAAGAAAAACACCTAAGCTCAATGTTATGGAGGGAGTAATACTGAGTTGGCTGGATTCTCAACAGGATATGTAACATCTTGCTGGCCAGAGGATTTCTGTTGTCTGCTTGGTATTCTAGACTTTTCCATTGAGAGTGACATCAAAATGGCACTGCAGAAAGAACTTTTGAGTATCTTTTTATTTATTTTTCATAATAAATATTTCTTTGGCTACAGAGAGATTCTGGGAATCTTGTTTCAATGATTGTTTCCATGAACATTTATCTCAGGACCTAGGAGAGATCGATAATAATGAAAAAACATATTAAATTTGATGTATTGCCATTAGACTGTGATTGAGTGTATATATGTGTGTACGTGCGTGCTCAAGAGCTTAGCTTACAGTAGTCTCAGCTGACAATTACTAGGCCTTTTAAAAAATGTTGGTGATCAGTGTCTCCAATGCTAGTGTCCCCTTTTGGCACAGAAAGTAAAATCTGATATTGACTCGTTCAAAAGATAATGAGGACTGTAGATCATAAACCACCAGATTCAAAGCTGAAACAAAATGGCAAGCTAGAACTGCAACATAAAATAGTTAATTATTGTTAAAGTACTTTATATTCCTATAAAACCGTTTAGATGGTCTCCGGAAAAATATAGAAGTTTTTCTTCCTTTGCTAACAAAGATTAACACTTATACTTAGTTGCTTTCATATTTTTGCAGGGCAGTTTGGGGCCATCTTTTAACTAAGATTCCAGTCAATTATCTGCTTTATTGAGTATTTGTTTTCATTTGAGTGATCTTTGTACTGTTGCTGGATAATTTTTATGTAGTGAGGAAACTCATTAGAGCTCTCACTATACCTGCTTGCTATAGTCTTACTTGTCTGAAACTGAAAAATCCAACTAACGTGATCTGAATTTGATTGGAACTGTGAACCAGCACAGCTACCTCTGCTTCATTAAAATGTGGAAAAGCATGTGCTTGTTTTCATTAGAATTTATAATTACTTCCTTTTCTTGCTGCTTGATGCAAATTGGAACTGGTCTTTATTCTGACATGGAAGATACAACATCAAATCAATAACCTTATTTTATCGCTCGAAACAGATGGTGAAGATCACAGAGATTTCCAAGGAAAAACATCATAATTTCAGTGCTAAATTACCCTTGCTGAAGGGCCTTACCTCCAGGAGTTGTTAGGGAATATAACTTTATGGTGTATTTCTTTTTCAAGTCTAGGCTTAGCTCACCAGAGGCTAGGAAAGATTGAATCTTTGCTTCATATTGTTGTTTAAAGTGTCAAAATCAGGCCACGGTTTAATCATTGGGAGTTTCACGGTTGATTTTAGTGGGCCTTCATTCACTCTATGGTTTGTGCAAGAAATAGAATGATAGGATGGAAAATTCCTGAGCCATTGACAAAGCTTTATGCTAAGGATGGTTCAGCCTTCTTTTATGCTATGAAACAACAATCACACTGGGTGTTCAAAGTTATGTATCATTTTAGGAGATGAACAATAGCTAGTTTTCCTCAGTGACTAATAGGAAAGCACAATGTGTACACCCAGGCTTTAAAGGCAACAGAACATACGTCTTCCTTGCAGTGAAGTGCCTGGAAACCTGATCTCAGAGTGAATGGAATTTGTACTTACTTTTTGAACCACTAGGAAGGACGCAATCTAGTGCAATCTGGGTATAGGCAAATTCCTTTGCTCCTTTGTTCCCCGAGTCACCTGAAAATGTTTTTTTTTTTAAAAGTGTTTAGACAGATTTATCCTGTGAAAGCGAGAGCTGAAATGTGTACAGGGGTTGATAGAAGCATGTTCTAGAAAACTATTCTGTTTCTGGAAAATAGCTAGAGTTGCTTTTTAAATGACAGGATCGAAATATTTTAAGTTCTGTACTGCTACAGAGGACGCACAAATGAAGACTATTAACCAGAATCTAAATATGCACTTTGTTAGATCTTGCTCAGGCAAGGGACAACTCTCTTCAAAGTCAGGTGGGCACCTGGTTACAAGATGCTTTCTCTTAGGTGCCCACCAATCAGGTATGTTTGTCAGTAACTGGTAAGAAACTGTCAAAGGTGTTAAGAAACTTGTAGATACCACTGTATCTAGTGAAATAAGCCTGTATACACTCAGCTACAATACTGTTTGCAGCTGAATGTGCCTGCAAATAGTTATCCTGAGGAGAGGTCAGGTTGATTTAAAAACTCCTCTGATGGATTACTACTTGTGGTTTGTGATGCATCTGGTCTAGTCGAAACAGCAGGCCATTTTCAGTAAGCCAGAAGCAATATTGTGTCATGTAAATATAAAAATAAGAATGCATGAAATAACTTCCCAGTGTTTGTTTCTGTGTTGGTGGCTTAGTTTTTGACATTGTTCCAGTTGAACTTTTTAATCAGCAGCCTACTGCGGATCCCACCAGTTTTCTTGCCCAACCTCCTCAGCAAGATGCCTGTCACCATCTCGGAGTGGAGGATTCCAGGTCTCCAGGTCAATGGTTCTCAGTGGTTCATCCATCACTTTGATTGAGAGATTGTAATACATTGCCACAACATTGCCTGTCTTAATCAGGATTTTCTGCTTTATAGATAATTTTCTGAAGTAGAGTGAATGTTAGTTTTTTGTTGCATTTAATTATAACTGAGATTGACATTTAGAATTCTACTGGGGATCTTTCTATATTTGTTCAAGTGTAACAATTTCAAGTGAATATATTTTTCTAGTTTAGAGAGTTTGTCCAAGATTTTGCTTAGTTTCAGTTTATCTAACTTTAGACAGTTAATTGAGACACCTAAATCTCTACCTATCTCATTAAGTTCCCATCCTGCCAGGTGTAGAGAGAGTCCAAATAATATCTGAATTGCTTTGTATATCTGAATCCCTTTCCTTATAGCAGAGGAGCATTCTGGAATGAGATGAAGTGACAGAAGTTAGATGGCACAGGTCTGTGTCTGTGTGCCTAAAATCAAGTTCTTGTGTTTGCATTTAGATATCTGATTTGTTAGTTTGATTTTCCACTCTGCTGAGCACTCAGTGGTTTGTAGAGATCTTACCTTTCATTTTTGACTAAATCAGATAAACATTTTCATCGAGTTGCTTCAATGTTTCTGCAGCAAAGCCATGAAGAATTGATAGCATAATAACCACTTTTGCAAATCAGGCTTCTAAACCATTTTAAAATAATTTTAGAACCTCAGTTTTAGTTATATAGCTTGGAAAATGTCTAATAAAGCTGCAGTTAGTATGGGTTAAGAGGATTAAATTACATGCATATGTGCATACAATCACATGGAGTTGAGCAATATTTTCTTTAACCATTTCTTTTAGTGGTAGGATTTTGTTAAATGAAGTGTGAAGTTGTTCTTAAAAATTATTTCCACCTTTTGCTTGACTTTACGTGATAGAAATAAAAAGATGCCTTGTAGACATTTCTAATATAAGTGTTTTTTCTCCAGTCTTTGTTCATCTGTGAAAGTGACATAGTTGCCAGTTACAAGTACCTAGTACAGTTTCTGTATCTGTTAATTTAGAAATGGAACAAAGTCAACAATAGGACTGCAGGCAAAGATACTATTTAATGTTCCATGTGCTTCTGTTATGTCCTTAAATATATGTAAATTTTAGGGAATACAAGATTGATTTAAAACTCCTAAAC
This sequence comes from Piaya cayana, assembly GCA_013389865.1. Lineage (NCBI taxonomy): Eukaryota > Metazoa > Chordata > Aves > Cuculiformes > Coccyzidae > Piaya > Piaya cayana. The sequence continues at coordinate 169,671 of WAAB01019735.1, forward strand.
ATAGTGGGGGTTTTTTATTGACTTAACTGCAAACAGTTTCAGTGGCTGAATGATAGTGAATCCAATGTAATGTAAGAACATGAACAAGTCTATCTTAAAATCAGACTGAAGGACACATGCAGTTATTCTCATTTGTCATGGGCAATTTCCAATGAGTACCTTTTTTTTTCTTTTCACTGGGGCTTCTTGTGGAATTAGTTGTTGAAATTTCAGAAGAATGGCAGCAGTTCTCTGTAAGGTACTATCAGGTAACATGATTGCATATCTTCAAGACCACTATTTGAAGGAGACTGAAACTTTGCAGAAACCATAGGGAAGCTTAGCATTCACTTCAATGGCATCAGGTGTTTCTATTCCATTCTTTACTCTTCTAAGAGCTATCCAGTTTATCTGTGATATTGATCAAGCTAATGAGAGACCAGAATTCTAACAACTCTGAAAGATATTTTCATTAGTATTGGTCTTTACTTCCATTCTTATGAAGGAAAATGATGAAGTCAATGACTTTAAAATTGATGTAGCTAGGAAGTCTTTACAGTTAACTCTGAGACTGCACGCTGTAGACTTAGAATTACTTGTTAGAAAGAAAGAAAAGACTACACCAATCTCTTAAAAGAGTCAAATGCATTACACTGTAACCAAGCCCAAATGCAAGTACTTTTATGGGATAATTTCAACAATAGGTACCATCTGCTTAATGTGTTCATAAAACCAAATATTAATTTCCTGGTAAATCAAATGTAAACCAGAAAGTATTATTATTATTGCAACAATTTTTGCAGAAGATAAATGTCTCAGTGGCTCAGAAGGTTAAAGTTTAGAATAAGAGCTGGCATTTACTTTTCTCTGCAATTTGGCTAGAATTAAAGTGCCTAATCATTAATCCGAGTCATATTTTATCTTTCATTAAAATAGAAAAGACCTGGAAACAATCTGTAGACCACCAGGATGTCTGAAAGTTATGTTCCAGTGATAAAAATAAACTAGCCTTGAATTTATTCACCATCTGTCAGTCTTCTCTTCCTTCCAAAGAGCTGAATTTTCAGACAGGTTACTTGCAGTGGTACAGAACAGCTGTAGGAATCCAGAATATGAAGACTGCTCTAATTACATTAAGACACAGAGCAGCTTTCGGAAATTTGCAAGAGTTCAGTTACAGCGTCTGGGGAGGGATTTAAAGCTTTCAGAATTCTTAAGAATGCACACATTTCCTACTGTGTCCGAACGTCATTCAAAGGGGATAGAAATCAGCAGAGTGACCTTCCATTGCTTAATTGTCCGCTGCAAAAGAGTCTGTATACAGGGGTGGGAGCAGGACAGGTGAAGCAAAAGAGTGTTAATCTTATTAAGATAATGCTTAGTGGAGGAAAGAATGTTATTTTCCCTTCATAACCTTCTGAGACCTAAAGACGTTGACTCTCTTATTAGTGATGTGCTATTCTGTTTGAGTAAGAGAAGCAGAAGGTGATTGTTTACAGGTGGATGTGCCAAGTCACACATGTATATGAGTCACATGTGTACAGGAGGCTCAGATTTACCTGCAAGTTCTCTCTCACTCTCTTCAGGACACATCCACAACAAGATTAAGGTCACCTCTACTGTGGAGAGGGATATAATCAATCTTTTTGTGTTCTGAGGTTCTTTTTCTTTTATAATTATTGTAAAGATATGTCACCTATAAACACAGGGGTAAATGCATTTGTAAAAAGCCCTGATCTTATTTTGACTGATTTGTTGATGCAGAGATCTGGTTCAAAACACGTTTTTCTCAAAAGCGAAACAAGCAAAGCAAAAGCCAAAAGGCACAACAGAAGAAGTGACTCTACCTGTATCCCGTGATGGATTTGGCTTCAACATAGTAACAAATTAATGAGCAAAAAGACATTGAGACCAAAGCTATTTGACCTTGAACTGTAAGGATGATGGGTCAGATCTCCTTGGAAATCATTAGAAGCATAAGTGACGAGCCTATTCCTGTATTGTACACTTACGATATGAATGAACCGAAATAAATAAAATTGCTTTCCAGAATTTATGTGCAAGAATAGTTAAGGAATTATTTGAACAGTATTTTTGGCTTGAAGATAAATGATTTTTATATATGCCTTTCACCTTAGTTCTTTATTTGAACAAAAACATCTTAAAATTACCATGACATGCAGGAAACTACTGACAGACTTCAGGACTTGCCACAATAGAATATGGGAGGAAGAAAGGACACTTGAAGTATGAAGCCATGGTGTCTGTGAGAAAGACTAGGCCATGCACCAGATTTATGAAACAGTGCAAGTAACTTCGTTACAACAAAATTGGAAAGGTATGTAAGATTTTTCCTAATCTTTGTAAGTGTTCTCTTTTCCAAAGTCTAGCAGCACAGACTGTCAGTTCTACAGCTTCAAGTGCTGTGCAGTTGAAAATATGTGTGAGGAAAGGCTAGATCCCCGGGAAATAATTTATTCTCATTGCTCATTCGTGTTACTGTTACTCATGATTCTGCTGTACAAGTTGTCCTGCTTGCAGCAGAGGACTCCTGTGAACATGCAAGCTCAAAGTCTGAAGAATTGGATGCCTGACATTTTATAAAAATCTAAGGAGGTGAGTCATTATTTGCACATTAGAACTGCATCTCTGTTCTCCAATTCCCTTGGTATTGCTACTTGTCATGGAAATTCTGACCCTATTAATGATGGTTGAGCCTGAGTTTTATTTTTGGAAGCTTTTAAAAAACATCTGGGGAGTATCTTTCACTTTTAGTCATATACTATGGCTTCTTTCTCACATGTTGAAGTTGAAAAAATTCCCAGGAGTCTCCTTGGCCTTATGTGACTTCTGTATTTAAAAATCTATATATTTAATCTTATCTACTTTTGTGGAAGATGAAAATGGTCAAGTGTTACCTTTGTTTGATAAATTTAAAAAAGCTTAGTTCATATCACAACAATGAGTTTATCTTGTTTGATCAGCAGTTTTGAAGTCTTCCCTGAAAAATAAAAAATGTATCCTGAACATACATGCTTTGTGCATTATTTTATCACAAATGTGGTGCTATGTCTAGTTTATTCATGACTATAGAGGAGCTTTTATTGTGTAAGGCAAGGCTATCTGAATTTCTGAGTATTATACTACAGATGTCCACATTAAAATGCAGGTATTTTGTGTTAATCAAAAAAATCTGTGCTTCTTCTCCTTAGAATTCCTTGACAAAAGTAATAAATCACTACTTTACACCAGGACTTTCCCTCCTGGAGTGTTATATCACAATTCAGGTTCATCCTCTAAGCTACTTATAAACCTCATTCAAAGTGGTGTCTCCTGTATTTTTATTTTTTATGTTTACTTATTTTTATTTTTATTCTTACTTTTATTTTTATTTTTTATTTCTATTTTTTATTTATATTGTTTTATTTCTATTTTTACGATTTTTTAAATTTTATAGAAACAAAAAGTTAGTTCTTGTCTGGCAGTAGGCGTGACTGTCAAGTTTCTGTAGCTTCTCTGTTCCCATTGGAGTTGCCTACTTTCTGGAGTGCTACTTCAAAACTCTTATGCATGACCAGACTACTATGCTTACAAGTCTTTCTTGAAGTATTAAAAAAATACATTTTTCTCCTTCTAATAAAAGTGCAAAAATCTTGCTGCAGGAAAGACTGGTCTCAAAGTATTATCAATTGGCTTGTACTAATTCTAGCAATTTTAATAACGTTAAGATTTGCCATCTGATAGTGCGAGGCTTACTTGTTAATAATTCATAAATTTTCTTGGATGTACTTTTATCAAAACCATGAAACAGGAATTTTTCTTGCTAAAAAGAAATAAATAGCACACCAGATCTCAAAGGGGCAAAGAGTTCCTGGAGCCAACTTGCTGGGAAGCAGCTGAGCAATAGTCGAAATTAATTTGTTCTTTATATCTTGCTACTCTGAAATTCCTTACCGCTCAAGATTAACTTAGTGAGATTTGTTACCTTTTAGCACACCTATTACAACTTCAGATGACATTTTCAATGTGATAAAAGAAACAAAATGCTCAAACCCCAGTAATCTGAAGTAAGAGCTGTGAGAAACGAAATGATTTTTTTTCAGGAAACAAATTTTATTTGTGAAAACTGCCCAGATTGACTGAAGCCTCTTGTTTTCTTCATATTTTGGCCGATAAAAGAATAGGTAAAACCTATATACTTCAGTTAAACTTTATCAAAATGAGACTTATGTACTTTGGCTTCGGAATTGATCCTCACTTGAAATCATCTATTCTTTTTTAATAAAGCAAAATGGAACCCTGTAGTATAATCCAATATCTCAATTTTAATTTCAGCAAATGTTTTGAAGTGCTTTATTTTATGGGATCAACCAGAAACCTCCCCAAACCAGGAATTCATATAGTGCAAGAAATACACTATCCTAATAGAAGTAACAAATGACCAAGTGCTTTTTCAGAGGAAGAAACAGTTGATTTTCTTGTTTGTTTGTTTCTTCTCACCATTGTATTTTCTTTGGCCTTACTGCCCAGTTATTTGACCAAAAACCAAGAAATGTATGTGGAAGACATTGTTCAGACTGGGCCTTTCATAAGAATGGCTTAAAGAGGAAATATGGTCCTGGCTTACAGTTTTACACACTGAACATAATAGTTATAATCCAAAAAAGAAATTCACTGATGTCACTAGCTGATTGCAATCTCCATATATCTTTTTTTTGCTCTGAGACACTTTTACATTCGTCAAAATCACTATCCCTTGTTTGTCATTCCCTTGAATGTACTGTTCATGTTACTTTTCCTGTTTTCTTTCCTTTTTTTCTTTTAAATATTGCCAAGATGGGGCAGAAAGGCTTCTGTACTTTTGGAAGTTGTGATTCAGCTGTGTGATTTGAAGAAAGAAATCAACTCGCTGATTTGGACAGGAAGACAATGAGAAATTATTGAAATATTGCAGGTAATTTAATTAAAATTAGGAATTTTATGAGCATTGTTAATGAGTGCTACCTCAGCTAACCTGACAATAAAGCTTTTGCAAGATACAATGACATCTGGCACAGAATCACATGTAGGAATTATGCAAAGGCAATAAAAGACACTTAATTAGCATGGCAAATAGTATTCCAGCATTTATGAGATGTCTGCAAATTTGCATGCAGATACATAATTACATAATTTGCAGCTGTTCTGTTTGTTCCACAAGACCTTGTTGCTTTATTAGTAAAATATGTAAATCAGGAATTAATCCCTTTTACCATCTACTTTCTTAGTAGTCCATAAATATGAGGCAAATCATGGGAAGTTGCTACAATCCTTTAATATAGACTTTGTCATCTTACCTCAGCATGGTGTGGAAACAAGATTGTATCTCCCAGTTTACCTAGTTCTAATGGCCTTTTAAGATGTATGTAAATACATCTCATTTATTATCAGTTTTTTCCTCCCCATTCATTTCTGAAACCTCAGTTTGCAGGGTCATGCCGCAAACCTCTTTTGGTTTATTCTCTTCCAGTTTTAAGGAGATTTGTTAATATATGTTCTCATTAGTACCTTTCTGATAACGTTATTTATCTTGTGTTACAAATAAACGGAGAAGGCTGGGAGGGAAGTGTATCTAATCAAACAGATCACTACATAGGTAGCTTCTTAAAGTCAAGGTGAAGCTGTGCAGCTGAGATGCCTAAAATGCAAAATTAGACTAAATTATTAGCTAGAAAACATATTGCCCACTATAATTTCTTATTATTCCCTTTTGTAAAACGTTTCTTTGTCTGGATAGCTTGGACAATTTTCTTTTATGCACCAAGGGATAAAAACATGAAAAAGGCTTATCTAAAACAGCTTTCTTAAAATATATGTGAATATTAACTTCTATTTTGTTGGCTATATTAATACTTTTGTAGTACTTTTCTTGAATTTTGCTCATGGGAGGCTTATAGAGATATAGTCAATTAACAAAAGGTAGTTCTGGCTGCAGATTTTGAACGTACTCTTAAGCGAACTGAAGTAAGGAGTAGTGAAGAAGCTGTTCTTTGTTTTTCTTTTTTTGAAATGTTTTTCTTGTGTGTTTTGAAAGTGCTTTTACTATAGCCATGCCATTGTCATTTTCGCATAATGGAAACTTCCTCTTATGCTTTTGTCCTTTAAAAGCAACAGAGGAGGAGAAGCATCTTAGAAAACAGTGATTGTGCTCTCTCCTAGAACTTTGTTGAATCTAAGTTTAATTTGTGTTTGGAAATTGACTGGATTCGGGACTGTGAGTTCATTTAACAATCTTCCCATAGATAAAAGAGGTTTACAGTAATGTTGCCTAAAGTATATTTTTGTTTATTGCCTATGCAATGTTTTCTCATTATTCTTTCTTATAATCTAAATGATGTGCTAATTGACAATCTGTTTATAGAAGAAGTATAATTAACAATGAACATATCTTTAAGAGTTTTGTTGTTGTTTTGTCTGAGTATGATAATGGGAATTGCAAATGAAATCTTTCTGCCCAGAATGACTGATATGCCCGATAGGCATTGCTAGCAATGGTTTTTATGGAGGAGAGGAAGTTATAGTAACTGAAAGAATAAATAATGAACCTACATAAATGCATAAGGCAATGAAAGAGCAATGTTTCTATTCCTTTAAACTGAGTGAGTAAGCACAAGGATGAATGTTGTTCTGTCTGCTGACTTTGCCTGCAAAGCATTGCTGCTGGTAGTAGCTCTATTGAAAACAGAAAGAATGAAAAAACGATCTTCGTGTTGCTATAGCTAGACTTGTCTCCCTACAGTTGATCTTTACTTTTTAAAGGGGAATTCATTGAATGGAGGATAAACTGGTGTTGGCAGTGCAGATAATTCTGAGCTTTCTCTGCACTTATTACTGCAGAATGGGAAATGGAGGGAGACTTAAATTCAGAGATAAAAATACCCATGACGCAAGCCTAGTGCAGCCTATATCGTCAAGGCTGGCCACTAGCTGAAAGTAGATGGAGAAGGTATCTTAGCTTGATGTCTAGTTTGCTTCTGAATAGAAGTTGCTAAGCCTGCATGGTCTTCCTCTGGGCCCCAGAGTAATCTGTTAGGTCTTCAGAAACTTATTCATCTGAGGATGAAACAGAAACTGAAACTTTCATGTTGCCACCTTTTTTGTCTTGCTCCATCCACTGTTCTTCCATACCTGACTGGAGCTCTGTTGCCCTTTGTAAGTATTTCACGTTCCATGCCTTCAAACATCTGTAAAACCTGTTGCCAGAAGAAAGGTGTGGGGTTGTGCCCTGTCATGGAGAGAGAGTTGTGATACAGAACTGACAGTGTGGGAATGCTGCATTCTACCCAGGCAGGGGCTGCCTTCATGTTTGCCTGTTGTGCAAGGCAGAGGACACAGGCTTTGGTCATGGGCCAGGGTTCCAACCCACTGCTTTGACACAAAGAAAAGGCCAGAAACGTTCCTTAGGCAACTTGTGTGGCTGTAAGTCTTTCCCCTTTTTCACATGAGGTACAAATCTTCCTGAACTGGATGGATGACAATTAAGATTAATTTTTCATCTAGTAGTGCTTCTGCTTTTATTTTCTGGTTCTTATAGCTACAGCTACTAATAGGTACACTCAGAGAAAGCATTCCCTTGAACTGAAGGTCCACTGAAATTTTTCTCCTAATTAAGCTGGCTGTTTCTAAAACATAGAGCAGACATCTTTCTTTTTAAAAGGTAGGGTAGTACCTAGTGGTTTATGAACTGGTCTCTGAACTTTTTTACAGCTTGAAAAGGTTTGTTCTGAAAATTATGATTGGTTTTTTTTCTTTTTGTCAGTGCCATGCCACATCCCAAATCTAGGACAAACCAATTAAAAACACATGTCTTTTGTCAGCTGAATGAATCTCACACAACAGAGTGAGGCCTGGAAACTAAGACTTTTGCAGGCAGCAGTCTGTGCAGAGGAATCAACAATATGACGTCCTCTGCAATGCTGGGGCCAGGAAGCAGTTGGCTTACAACCTGTGACCATATGCCTACATTTCTTAGGGCTTATTTAGAAATTTCAGCTTGACAGAGGGCTATCTTGTTCTAGCCATGACTTCCTCCCCCCACTGCCTTGCTATTAATAGCATAGGAAATAGTATCTACAAAGTCACTTTTTGAGCTGTTGAAAAGAAACTGTAGTTACACATGTTTCTGCAGCAACTGGCAGAGTCCTGGTCTTGTCTGTCATCTCTGGATATTCTTGTTATATGAAACACTAAACTCATGTTATATGAGCCAAAGAAATAATTTCCTTCTTTTCAGTCAGGAATAGAAGGTGGAGAAGCTCCACTATAAATTAAATTTATTGGCTTCACTGGCTGCATTTCAAATTTAAAAGTTTTCAAATATATTTCTAATTTGCTGCTAAGAAAATTAAAATAAAATTCTCAAATGTCTTGCCAAAGGCAGCATTCAGTACAAACTAATCTGAACCTCAGGAAGGGATTCAATTTTTTTGTCCATAGCTGCAAATAATTAGCGTGTCTGCAACAAGCTTGTAATTTTTATTATCTGTGAAGAGTTTGGCAGGGGAAACACATCATTACCTTCTGAGATGCCACGCACACTGAAGAAAAACATTGACTTTATTTTTCTCTTTTTCTTTATAGGCATAGAAGAATACTAGCAATCTGAAACAGATAAAAAATAGGGAATAACAATATGTTGGAAAGTCAGTTACATAAACAGTGAACACTAGTGAACAACAAAATCCAGTCCCAAGATCCAGTGAATAGTTGCATGTTTCAAAGATGCTGGGAATGTCAGGCAAAAAAAGAAAGGATATTCTGGTTGCCATAGAGCAACCTTGGATATAGATCTGTGTTTTTGTGTATATGCTTTTAAAACATATCAGAAGATAGGAACACGACTAAACATGCCCTTGACCTTTACTGTTGGCGTTTGGGTCAAAATCGTACAATTTCCTAAATGTGTAACTTTACTATGAATTGGGGTCAGTTATCTTACTGAATTATGGATACAACTGTGAACTGAATTGTCTAGAAGTAGCAGCTATGGACATAAATTAGCTCTAAGAACTACACAGGTTTGTGTATTTACTTGAAAAAAAGGAGCTTTTGAGAAGCAAGAAGACACCAGGTTGAACATTAGGCTGTAAAAGGGTGCGTAAAGAGAATAAAAATGAAGAAGATAAAAAATTCTTGAGAAGAGGTTTTCTGAGAGTAACTAGAAGAATGAGCCGTGTCATTAGAGAGTCTATCTCTCCGTTGGGCAGAAGTCTTCAAAACTCTTTGCTTTGAAAGGACAGCAGGCAAGTCTTAACTGGTCCTTCAGAGGCACTTCCTGGAACCAGATTTATTTTTGTTGTAGTCAGAGAAGCTTCAGGTCTGTTCTCAAAAGTCCACCCAGACTGTGAGGACTCCCCACATCCAGACTACTTCTCAGCTGTATGAACCAGAAGAGGGTATACCAGAAAGCACACTGTGCCCAGAGAGGTGGTGAATTCCCCATCCCTTGAAATATTCAAGACTGGGTTGGATGGGGCTCTGAGCAACCTGATGGGTTGAAGATGTCCTGGCTCACTGCAGGGGGGTTGGACTAGATGGCCTTCATGGTTCCTTCCAACTCAAATCATTCTATGATTCTATGAATATGGCTATTCCTGCATTCCCTTGAATATAACATGGATCTATATATGTAATTTAAGCAGGAAAATGCAATTAAATTTTTTACATTCCTTCTATCTGAACAGAAAACAGGTGATTCTGATGCTGTTCTTAGTATTTTAAGCATTTATTCTCACAGTTTTTCTACAGAATCTAAAGTAATGTTTCTTTTTGAGGAACATATATTTTACACCTTTGGGTTGCCAAGACTGGCTTTTAGAATGTAAACCAAATTCTGTAGTTGCCTTATTATGAATGCAAAAAAACCCCCAAAAAACATTTCGTGATCTACGATGGGAATAGCTTGTGACTTTTCAGATGTGTAAATGGTCCCATATTCTCTCACCACTTCAGACAGAGAACATAGCTATTCCACCATGTAAGATAAATATGATAATGACTGTTAATGTGTTGGATGTGTGTTGTGTCACTTTTTTTGTTTTGGGTTGTCTTTGCAAAACCTGATCATGTAACAAAAAAGAGAGCATATACAGTAATATTGTAAGATAAATATCCCCTTTAGCAACTCACACTGGAAACTTTAAAATAAAAGCATTATGCAAAATTTGAGAGAGAAGAGGCATTTTTTTTTCAGGAAAATATCTTTTATTCTTCTAAGAAAATATTACCTGACAGTCCAAAATCCTCTATAGAGTTCTACTGTATGTGTACATTTTTCTTCCCTTCTTAGAGCTTTTATACTTTCTTTATATTAATTTTTTATTGTGGATATCACTTGGGAAAGTTAACATAAACTAATTTTTTTTGATGCAGTTTTTGTGAATACCAGTTGCAATGTCTAAGTAACCTGAATTTTACAGACTGAATATTCTATTGTGTGAATTAAAAAAATGCATGACTTCAGAAACTGAGTTGCTATGTAAAATCATTGCCTCAACTCCCATTTCTCCTTGTTTTATCAAATGTGGCTTTTCCACTTCTCTGACTACAACTATTTCCAAAGTTTTCTCAGGAACTGACATTGTGCTTAGGAAATAAATATGTAAAGAATATTAAAACTATATTTATTAAAATAAGCAAAAGTCCCAGAGATTGCTGCCATTTCACTTTTTTTTTTTTTTTTTTTGTTATTTTCTCAGCTGGTACAGTTACACGCAAAGATTAGAAAATTAACTAAAGAAGACCACTATATATTGATATTTTACTAAGGGAAGTTCCATAACATTACAAACGCTGAAAGTTAGTATGTAACTTGTGGTTTTTTTCCATAATTAGAGGTCATTTATACATAATTAGATACCAGATACATTTCAAGGACTTCAGAAGATACATTTACATCCTAAATCTCAGTTTCATTACCTGAAAGGGGAGCAGTTATTTTGAGGTTTTGGACCAAACACAATGCTTTATACAAACTGTGTTATTACAGAAACGGTAACTACTGATAAAGTCGCTCAGTCAAAACTGAAATTCGGGGAACTATTTAGTGACATAAATATCAATAAACTGCAAAATTACAGCCAATTCCTCTGAGAGACTATGCACTGACAGTTAGCCTTAAGTGATTCAATCATGACTAATTGCATATTACCACTCCTGATCTTTAACATTCCAATCAACCTTTTCTTGAATTGTATATACATAATTTGTCTCTGTTTATAGTTTTATGTGATAATTATGCCAATCTTAATTTCATTAAAATTTACATGGATATGGTGGAGGCTTTGCCACATCTTTTAAATTTTTTTTTAGATACATTGATATAGTAAGTAACTGCAGAGTTGAGTGTTCATATGTACTGAGAGCTTGGTTTCAAGGCTGTTCAGGCACACACTGAAGGTCTTCTGTGACCATGCAAAGGCTTCCAATGATCTTATGAGGTCATTGAAAAGTCAGTTTTCTTTAATGACAAAGACTTTTAAAGATATTCTTCTCTCTTTCTCTGCTCCACCTCTATGTTTTTCTGTCCAGCTTCTCTTTCTGACTGCCTCTGTGTAGTTAACTGTCTTTTGTTATGCTGCTGGTAAGAAGAAAGGGGAAACCAAATGTATCTGCATTCCAAACATGATCCCATAGCTGGCTTAAAAAAATACTGGCAGTGAATTATCTTCACTCTGTGGATCAAGTATGTCCTTAATTCTTGACTGTGAATTATACATGTGGAGACCTCATACAGTACACAGGAAGAGCTAGATACCACAGAGTGACAGAGTCACAAACAGAAAGGTGTTTTTACAAAATTTGGTAACACGAGGTATGTGATTCATCTGATTCTGTCTAATGAGTCAGAGTTGAGCACCTTCTTGCAAACCATATTGCCCCTATTGGAGTTAGCCTTCTAAAGCATGACGGCTTTTTTTCAGTAGTCTGTTGACTCAAGACCCAAACTTTCTGTTTCCTCCTACTGTGCAGTATCTCTTCTAGTTCACCATTCATTTCTCTGGCTTTTGGCTGTTTGGTGGTATCCTTTGCATCCTGAACAGTGGCACAATTCTGCCCTTATTTTGGTAAGGCTGATGGATATGAAGTACTAAATGTATTTGGAGTGTGCTGACAAGTTCAGAATTTTTTATTAGACAGGTGTTCCCAGTCTAGTTAAACACTGGAGAGGGGCCTCTACTCTGTCGTTTTTTGCTATGGGTCTGCACAGCTTTTTAGGGGTGCAAAGGATACTTTAAAAACACTAGACAGTAGAAATGAATTGCGTTAGAAATCTGGGGATATAGTACTGGCAGGAGATACTGCAGTTTTCTGTTTGACTTCAAGCATGTTTACGTTTGTGGGTGTAAAATTGGCTCTTGTTGATTCTGGATGGAAAAGTGCTGAGTGGCCTGGTGTGGCTACTATTCTCCTGGCAGCATGCAAATCTTATAATGCAGGTAACACTGCTGCTTGAGCTGCATCTCTGCTGTGATCTCCCCTTCTTCATGAACTTGTGTCTTGGATCTCTGCTATTTTAGGGATCGCTGTGCTACACACCATTTCATGATGCAGATGTGCTGCCAGGATTGCCTGTCCGCATAATTCTGGTGGAAGGTGTCTTTAAAACATTGAGTACGCATCTAGAGCGAACCATTTTGTCTTAAAACCCTTTTATCATCAACTAACTCCCAGTCATGAGTGTATCAGCTGGATGAATCCTGAAGTAATTTACTGCAAGTTTCAAGCAGAATCTAAGTAAATTGAGCTGTGGAAAAAGGAACAGATGCTTTCAGCTTTCTGACTGCAAAGATAACCTCCCACTAGGAGTTGAAGCAACGCACCTCAATTCATGTTTACACACTTGAGTCATAAGCCTTGGTTTTCAAGTATCTTCTAAAATCATTATCTGTAATCGAAATGACTAAGTACTGAGCAGTTCCAGAAATACTATACAATATAGATTTCTGATCATATGTCAGGAATCCCTTAAGAAAAAATGATCTATATTTTTTGCCTTTTTTGACTGTGAAATTGTGAAACATGCATACTACTTGAACAACATAAATGCAGGCATAAAATATTACAAGATGATTATTGATATAAACACTTCAGTTAATATTTGGGGCAGGAACACAAAATGCTTTCTAATTGACAGTAAGTAACTGTTTCTTTCATTGTTCTAAAATCAAGTCGTTTTGACTTCAAGAGCTGCTTAAGCCCAGTGACTCTCATTTTTTTTAACAATAACTAGTAAATAAATNTAATTGACAGTAAGTAACTGTTTCTTTCATTGTTCTAAAATCAAGTTTTGACTTCAAGAGCTGCTTAAGCCCAGTGACTCTCATTTTTTCAGTTAACAATAACTAGTAAATGATTTACTCATTTAAAAAAAACAACAAAAAAGATAGTGGATCCTCCAAGGGTTGAATTTTGAGATGTCAAAATAACTTGTGAAAAGCAGCAGTTTGTGCTTGCACTGCTCTTTATCTATCAGCTACTGCTTTTTGTGTCAAAACAGCTTAGGCTGCGTTTATTTTACTTTCAGCATACTTGGCCAAAGCCCTTTATCCTGAAGAAAAGCATGAAGCATATAGCAGTTTTCAGTTTCACAAGAAACTTCTAAAGTTTTGTACTGGTCTTTCAAATCATGACAAAACTACAGCAGGGCAGTCATAAATTGTTGTTTAGCATCTTTAGCTATTAATACTAGATTATACATTCATATTTTTGGAAATAATATGTATTAGACTGCTGAAGTACCCTGTTTGTTTTCAAAGCCAGAGATGAGTACTGAATGCTACATTACATCATTTCTTAGATTTTTTTTCTTGTGTACACCTCACACACACACACACAGAATCACCGGGTTGGAAGAAACCCATCGGATCATCGAGTCCAACCATTCCCACCAAACACTAAACCATGTCCCTCAGGACCCCGTCCACTCGTGACTTAAACACCTCCAGGGAAGGCGAATCAACCACCTCCCTGGGCAGCATATTCCAATGCCTAATGACCCTTTCTGT
>WAAB01019735.1:184473-215692 GCA_013389865.1 Piaya cayana
GCAATCAGGTTGGTTTGGCAAGACCTGCCTTTTGTAAACCCATGTTGGCTGGGCCTGATCACCCGGTTCTCTTGCAAGTGTTTCTTGATAGCACTCAAGATCACCTGCTCCATGGCTTTCCCTGGCACTGAGGTCAGACTGACAGGCCTGTAGTTCCCCGGATCCTCCCTGCAACCCTTCTTGTAGATGGGCACAACATCAGCCAGCCTCCAGTCCAGTGGAACTTCCTCAGTCTTCCAGGACTGTTGGAAGGTGATGGAAAGGGATTTGGCCAGTACATCTGCCAGCTCCTTCAATACCCTAGGGTGAATCCCGTCTGGCCCCATAGACTTGTGGGTGTCCAGTTGGGCAAGCAAGGTTCTGACCTCCTCCTCTTGGACCATGGGAGCCTCATGTTGCTCCTCTAGTTCCGGGGTTTGTACACAGAGGGAACAGCTTTCTTTGCGATTAAAGACCTCATTGAGGAAAGAAGTAGTTTATAACCTTTGGATCTTGAAGTAGATTTTTTCCTTAAAAAAAAAGCGGTATTGATACATTATTCAAATATGAAAGGCATACAACACATTGCAAACAGTATGCATTAAAAGTCCTTACAGTTAGTCAGTATCACTTTTCTGGGGTGTCAAGTGATGGAAATGAGTTCAGTTTGAACTGATTTTCATTCACTTCTTAAATTTCTCTTGGGGTCAGCAAGTGAGTGCTTAGAAACTTATGTTTGCAGAGCAAGTGGGAATCTGTTAGAAATTACCTCTAGATAAGGTGTATGAGCTGTGTAATGAAATGTTTTCAATACCATGGAACATTTGTTTTTAATACAAAAATAGTTGAACATAAGGATTGTCTCCCTTAAGTAGTTCTTGGACAGGTGATTTCCTGTCAGTAAAAATGGTTTCTAAATTTTTACTGAAGCAATTCCCAATTCTGCAAAGTAGTTATTCTGAGGTACGAAAATCAATTCCAACATTTCCATCTTTTAACATCTGCTTTAATATCTGTTTTGTAGAAAGAAAAAAATACCAATTTGTGGATGTGTGTCTCTCAAAACCCAAAAAGCCTGATATCTTGCCTCTGATTGTGTGAGTAGTGGATGCTCTGGGGAAAAACAAGAGGAGCAAGACAGATGTGGATTGGCCCTTCCTTTTGCTTGAAAATTTCTGGTAAGCAGAGAGGAATGGCAGCTACAATGTTATTTTGAACAGCCACCTGTAGACATAGTATTCATGAAGTTATTTTACCTTTTCTAGAATGTATGCCCATATTAAACTTTCTCAAATTGCCTCATTTTGTGGCAATGAGTTTCACTATGAAGCGTGAGTGTTAGGTGGGAAAACCATATTTCCATTAATTTGTTTGTTCTTGAACACTCTGTAACAGGTCTTATACTGAAGAGTAAAAGTTTGTTCCATGTTCACTTTCTCTATACTATTCATGGACTTGTAGACTTCCTTCATATTCACTTTTCATTTATTTCCTTTCTAACAAATACAAAAGCATTAATCAAAATGGGAAAACAAAATGAGAAAACTCAAAGAATTCCCTGGAGTGCTATATTTGGAAAAAAAATAGAGTTTTGTGGCAGGTAGTATAACACCCCCACCCCATAACTGACCCTAAGATCTATTTGTATTGTGTATAGTGAGGAAAGTGTCTCTTACAACATCAAATTTAACTACAATTGTACCATAGATGTATTATCATATTATTTTTATTTTTTTAATCACATAAAAATGGTTTGAGAAACTAGAAAATACAATGCTGAAAAATTGTCTCTCCATGTGAGACATTGTTTATCAGTGCTGAGGTTGCCTGTTTAAAGTGGAGGCTTTTGAAATCTCTAGTAGTTATGTAGTCTACTAGATTTCACTAGGAAAAATTGTAAGTCAGATGCAAAAATTCTATAAATGTGCCCAGAATTTTGGTGAGTAAAAAGACCATACTCAAAAACATTCATGTCTCAGTAGTGCAGGGACTTGTGACCAAAAACATTTGATCAGTATTGCCCAGATCTGAACTAACAAACCTGGAAATATTGGAAAATTAAGTGCAGTGAAAAGGGTTATTTAGATAACAACATTTTTAACAAGTATGTTCATTTCCTAAATTAATCTCCTGATGGAAATTTTACAAAACTAATATAAAGGAAATAAATTATTTAGTGATAAAACTTTAAAATTTAACATTCAAACTTAGAGTATAATTTTAATTCCACCATTCATTTATATCCTTTCCTCTTCACCCTGGAGACCTACATGACAGAAAGGAGTAACTTTTACTGAAATTTACATCTTATGCTTGTGACCTAAGGTGATCCAATAGGATTTCTCGACCACCACCAGTCTCTTTCAGATTGTTAACACAGTGTCATCTACACAGATACACAGAATTCCACACTGGCTTTTTGTATTACAACATTGTCTATTATGATGATGTTGCTCAGGATCTGAATCTTAAGTCTTCTGTGTCAACCTGGAGAGCCAGAACTGTGAACTAGGTCACTGGTCTAATATTCCAAGAGTGACAGAGTTTAAACTCTGAAATTAAAGGTTCAGGGGATATAGAGGCCTTTATTTATGAGGGTAAATCAATAAAGGTGAGTTAAGTTGTTCACTTAGACATAGCATGCCCTGTGTTCTTCTACCATTAGTTCTTCAGCTAGACCCTCCAGAGATTCAAACTGGCATTCCAGGTACTGAGAAACTTTAATCATTTTACAGGATTATTCACATTTGTAATCAAACAACAACTTTTAAAATCTGTTAATATTATCCATCAAATAATTTTTAAACACAATCCTTTTCAATTTATTTGCAAGGTGGACCCTTGCACAGGATTCATTACCAGTAAAGACCTCATATATTTAGAATTGAGCCCAAATAATGGGGAAATGTCATTTTCCAGTGTATTTGCCTCCAAAACTCTTGCCAGGAAAACTGAAAAAGGAGACTCCAGCTTTCTGATTCTATCAGACAAGAGGGTTCAATGCTAGTTATGTGTTGAAATCATCAGAATTTTCAGTACTTACTAGAAAACTGCTGTTTTATTTTGTTGCAGGAATCAATGTCAGTGCAATAGCTACTTGTGTTTTGAGTCCTCATGGAGAAGAATATCAGAAGAGTACAGCTGACACACTTCTCAGGAGATTTTTCTGCAAGTGTTTGTCTTCCTGCTTAATTATTAATTAATTGATAGATCTATGCAATCTCTGATGGGAGATGAGTTAACTTATCAAAGAAATTGAGCTTATCAAACACTGTTCAGATGAGGATGATGTGATCTGATTTCAACAGATATTTGCTCCCTCCTGTTCATTTACTATAGCTCCTTCAGACTACTTCAATCCAGAGTTTCCAGATTATGGTCAAGCAAGGGGCAACGGAGAGGTGAAAAAACTGATCAAAACTGAAGAGACATAAAACAGAATTCCCCTTTGGTAATACTTAGGAACTGCAAACATTACTCTTCCCTTTTTTTTAAAAAATAATTATTTCATAGACATTCATAAAGCTTCTATTTTGTTCTTAAAGAGTAAAGTCCATTTGAATAGAAATCTCCATAGAGATTGTTAGATAGGAATGATGATGAATGACTCAATGATCTGGTGGGTCTCTTCCAACCTGGTGATTCTATGATTCTATTAATCATGTTTTTCTCCTCTATAATTTGATTTTAAGACATATGTGTCCAGGTAGCCGTGAAACATGTGAGTCCTGAAGGTATCAAAGGCATAGGACATTTTCTTACTGACCTGTTAATAAAGGTGACACTCCTTAGCTTTGGCCTTTCCTTTTCAATCTGACCTATTTTTGACTTCTGCACCATGATTATCTTCACATAAAATAATTGGTTTCAATCGTACTGATTCCTCCTCATACACAAAAATCCTTCTGGACTACTGCAAATCTTCATCACCAAATGTATTTCCCTTACGAGTACGGAGCTTCTATTAGGATCAAAGAACTGAACAATGAATAAATCTATTTATATACCTTCATTCTTTCAGCTTTGGTATTCCAGTCTAGGAGGCAGCTTTGTATAGACTGTCATTATATCATTTTGATTCCTCCTGTACTTCAATATTTAACCCGATTATTATTTATATCAAAATCAGAAAATGAACAGCTGTACATTTATGCTTTTAGGACAGCTCTTGCAGTCTGGCAGCTCAGTCAGTATTCATGATTTCCCTCTCCAGAGAACTTACACAAGTACTTATTGAAGGGAAATTCATGGTAAGTTAGTCAAGAAAATAAATGTAATAATAATGACTTTTTTTTTTTTATGAGGTAAGATTTCCAAATACGTAGGCTTAATACTTTCAGGTGTGGAATGTCATGACTTCCATGACTTGTGAGAGATTTAAGTTTCCAAAGATGCATCTAGCAGCTTGCAGGACTGGAACCTCAATGTTATGGAAGAGTCCTGAAAGACTCTCTTGTGGAGTTGTAAGGTTCAGACTAGACTTTCATTGCTTTCTAAACTACCCTTTATGTGTGGCTGAAACCAGGCTTACTTCCCAGCTGTAATGAAGAGTTCTGTGCCTGTCATAGAGTCAATTTATTACTGCTAAAGCTGAGTGAGCACACCCCAAATGACTGAATCCCTGGGTGATTATAACCTTACAATCAAAGATCTGATCCCCTCCTCCCTTATGTTCTTCATGTGCTATCCATACAGCAAGTAGTTCAGTGACATTTCAGATGCTGGGGTGTCACTGCCCCTTATTTGTTTTTTTCCTTCCTGCTTCCAGGCACAGTGCCTCTATATTTTATCTTTAAGGTTTACAAAAGGTGTAGCTTCCTTATCTTCCAACAGGACTCAGCCCTGGAGCTTGCTTTTGTGAAATTCTGTGAATGTTCATCCTCCTGTCTTATCTGTCCTAAGTTTCTGTGGTCAGTTATTGTTCATTTTGGAGGTCTTTTCCCTTATATCACAGGTTTTGGACCTGTTATCTTTGCAGGGCAACATACTCTGTACCTCTTTTCTGTTTAGTCATTCTTGTCAACAAAAAATGTTCACTTGTACCAAGTTATCCAATCATGCTAAGCTATAAGCAAATTACCATTTGACCTAACTCTAAGCCATTAATTTTAACACTTCTTAGCAAGCTTACTTTAATCCCCAACACTAAGTGAAATTTGTTGTGTTAGGCCATTTATTCTCAATCTTTTTGTTTTCTTCATTGCCTTCTTGTATCAATTGCCCCATATTACCCTCTCATTTATCTCTTATTATAGGTATGAATATGTATCTCAAAATACGTCTCCAGTAAATGCATCTACTAACATAACCCTGTCAACTAAGATTCTAAAATTGTGTAATCTCTATGGCAACCTGAAACTGCTAGCGTAAATGTTGTTACAGCAACAGAAGTGATTTAATTTCAGAGATACGTGAGGCTTTTGCTGTGATACAAAGCGTAGCTTTCTGGGCATAACTACAGTAATGCTGGATGTGCTCTGCTGGTATAGGGCATTGTGATAATTCCTTGCCTATAAAGAGCAGTGCAGTCATTGCTCTGATGGTTCTGCACAAATCGAAGAGACTATCTCCATAGTCTGTCAGTAGTTACTCCTTCAGTCAAAATAAAAGTTCCGGGCAGTTGTACAAGCCTGGGCCTTTTCTGTTGGAGTGTAGGGACTTAGCAAGAAGTTTACTGTATTCCCTAGCAGGAATGCTAAGCATAATATTGTTGGTACTGGAGTATGAGACTACAGTGGTTTACCAGCATGGGTTTATAAGTTTCTAGGCCTAGGATGTAGTTGTGGTTTTATGAAGTTGAGTTCACTGTTGAGCTTCATCACACCTTGGTGACGAGCATCCCTTAAAGAGAAATTTCTGGTGAATGAATATTAATATCCTAATAATGATCTTTTGGGAAAAATAAATGACAGTTCCACATATTCTTTAGCAAAGTGAGGTTGTAAGGCTCAGCAGCTAAGGAACTAGTTAGGCCTCTCTGAACATTCAGACAGTTCTGTTTATCAGTGCAGTAGTGTGCTAGGACCACTCTTTTCTTATCTCAGTTTGTTTTCCCTTAATGCCTCTGGTGAACCAAGCTCTTTAAGCTCAACATTTTATCGTGAAAAGGGTGGTAGAGTTTTTTAGTAGATGATCCTGATACATGAAATGAAATGGTGATCTTCCACCAGCACTCTATCTCACAGCTATCAGTCACCTCATCACCTGCCATGTGGATGAACCATTCCTGAGTAACTAAACAACAGCTGCCTTTTGTTATTTTCCTTATGCTTGTTTAGATTCAGTGCATAACACAGGCAACAATATTTAGTAGTATCTTTTTCTACCTCCATTTCTAATGCATTCCTGTCTGACCTCTCAGAATAAGCAGCATAAAGTCATGCATTCCCTAACACAGCCTTATCATTCCTCTTTGTGCTATACCAACACACCAGGTTTGCCTGAAAAACACACGTCATATGGAGCTTGAAATGTTAGTGGCTGAGGTTAAGGTATTTGTTAAGAATGATGCTGTTGAAAACTGCCACCAAATACATTCGCTTTAAGAGGTGTTCAGGAGTTGGACAAAGATCTTTGTTTCCAGTTACATGTTTTCATTGACACCTCATCAAGGTGAAATGAAGAGATATAGTTGATACTTTTGCAAGTTTACTGTTAAAGGCTCTGTAAAACTATTGCAAGGATATATTGACTTATTTAAAGAAAGGCTCACATAATACAGGGTATACAGGAAACAGTCTAGTAGCAACTGAACATTGATGGACACATGACGGAAAATTCAGAAATCATTTCACTAGGTGTGATGGAGGGTGTAACAGAGCAAGTGACTGTGGCAGTTATCCAGAGAAGAAAATTTAACATGAAAGCTATATATCAGAGTAGGGAAAGTAAATTAATGAAGTGAAACATTCTTGCATTAAAAATATTTCCTATAATGTTAAGAAACCACTAAAAGCTCTTAGTAAATAGAAAATATGATAATGCCATGATAATCTTTAAGACAGTATTTACCACTTTCTTTTTTTATTACTTTTTAAAATCTGAACTTCACTTGTTCTTCTTCATTGCTAAATCCATTGTAGTCTATGTGGATAAATACATGCATGATGCCACTGGAGAGGTTTGTAGCAATAAATAAAATGGGACCATAGGACCAGCTTAGGGCTGATATGGGGCCTGTTTAGCTGTTAACGCAATTCCCGGCAAGGTTTTTGGCTACGTCAGCTAGCATTCTCTGAGACAATGTGTGAATATAGTGTGGATCAGTAGAGCTTTTTCTGTAGACAGTTTGGATGCAGCCACTGTGTCTTGGAAGAGAAGTGAAACATATGCATGAGAGCCAAACCATAGTGCTTAGTCTCAAAGAGAGACAATGTTCTTTAGATTATTTTAGTTATTTGTAAACATGCAGCTCCTAGAACTAAATCAGACGGAGGTCTGGCTGTTTGGAGTGCCTTTTCCTCCTTTCCTTGATTCCATCTGTAGATGGAGACCTTGTCTTTTAATGTTAGTGGTTGGAAGAGAGAGAAGATCACATTTACTGAAGAAGGGAAAGTGATGTACACTTCTCCTCTCATCTAATCTTTGTAGAAAGTTTCAGGAAGACAATAAGAAATAACGTAGTTTATAAAGGATGATAGGATCACAGACTACTCCAGACTGGAAGAGACCTCAGATTCCATCCAAGCAGGGCCACATGTGAGATCAGACCTGATTGTCTGGCACTTTATGCAATCAGGTTTTAAAATTCTCCAAGGATGGAGTCTGCACAGCCTCTCTAGGCAACCCGCTCCACTGCTAGACTGTTCTCATGGTGAAAAAGACTCTTCTTATGCCCAGTTCAAACTTGTATTTTTTCAATTTAAAATTGTCTCTCACCTCCTCACCATGCACCACTGTGAAAAAGCCTCACTCCATCTTTTGATAACCTCCCTGTCAGTATTGGAGAGCTGCTGGTAGATATCCCCCAAAACTGTCTCTTCTCTAGACTGGAAAACCTCCAGTCCATGTTCCAGGATGAGTGCTCCAGCCCCTAACCATCGAAGTAACCCTGTGTTGAACTTAACCCAATTTCTCAATATCTTTCTTGTACAGGAGAATCCAAAACAAGACACAGTACATGATACCATTTAATAAATGCCAAGTAAAGTAGAATAAACACTGCCCTTGATCTGCTGATTGTAATTCTGGTAATACAGCCCAGAATACTCTTGCCCTAGTTTGCTGCCAGGGCACACTGTGAACTTGTATTAAGCTCCTTGTGTACCAGGAGCCCTAGGGCCTCTTCTACTCTCCAGTCAGAAAACTTGAATATTATTGCTTACTTCCAGGTGGAGTTTTGCATCTGTTCTTCCTTAAGAGGCCTTGAGGCTCATTACTCCATTCTATGTGATTCTCACTCAAGTTGCAGCCCTGACCCTAAGTGTATTTACTGCCCCCCATTTCAGTGTCATCTGTAAACTTGATACATATACTCGTATATATATCCCTCCTGTATATTTACTCCTATATAGAAATATCACATTCTCCAGTTAATTGAGAAAAACATTAAATGTGACATGTCCCAGGACAGATCCCTGTGTTCGCTGTCCTCCAGTTAGAGTACGACCCATTAGACACCACTCTGTGAGTCCTGTAATCCCAAACAGTACTACAGGATCTCTGTGCACCAGTAACTCTGATTTTGTGTAAATGCAGAGTTTCTGAGAGACCTTTTCAGGTTCATTTCCAAAGGTTTAGGTAAATAGATAAATGGTAATCCATCGTGCCTTCCCCATAGCAGACAGAAGTGATCAGAATTACAAAACTATATAGACCTATCATGAAGCTGTTTTACTAGAATGGGACTTGATTCTGAATAATCACTGGTCACATTGAATAGTCTCTAGTGAAATTCATTGCTTCATAAAATCTTTAGTTTTGCTGCTTATCTTACGGTGGAATGTAGAAAACTAGATTTCATCCTGCTTTGCAAATAATGTGTGTTTGCAGCTGAAGGACATTTCAGAGAAGCGGTTGCATTGTTTAGTCATTGGCATACATTATGCTGTTCTCTTCGATTTTTGCTTGCCTTTAGTACTTTTGTTTTAAAATTCTTATGCTTCAGAAGTCTTAATTCCAATTTTATCAAAAAACATCCCATTAAAAAACAGTAATACTTTTTATTGCAGTGTGCAGGTTATTTTTCACTTTCTGCAGCAATTGCTCCATTCTCTTTTTAATGATTATTAGAGAACCTGTTAACAGACAGATCTGTCTGGTCCTTCTTGAGATGAATGACTCAATACAAGCAATTTGATGTGCAATCATGACTTGTGTACTATATTCGTCTTTTTAATGTTTAGTCCAGTTCTTGATGTAAGTTATGAAACTAAGAGACAGACAATCTATGTGTTCTTTGCATATCCTTTTATTAACACAATGTGATGATCATATATTGCAAGAACAAATCAAGAATTGTTATTAAACTGTGCTGGTCTGAGACTTGATGCTCAGCTGACTCTCATTTTGCAGCTATCCATGATAACAAAACCATAGAAAGATTTTTGAAAATGCATACATCCATTGATTGCTATTCCCCTCCTTTCTAAACTTTGTCAATATTTTCATTTACATCCATGATTTATAGTTCATTCAGCTTCTTGCTGGGATTCAAAGTAAGCTTATTAGCTGTTCAGAAAGTAATTCTTAATATTATTGGGGATGACAATATAGTATTGGTATGATTTCCTAATCCTTTAGTTATGTCTTGACTGTCTATATGTTCATACATTCAGGAAGGAGAGTAAGAGGACCATATTTGTGTTCAAGAAAGATGGGTTAAGAGTGGAACTGGTGAGAAAAAAACTACTAGGACAAAACAAAGAGTACACCATAAGCAAGGAGAATAAGATTTTCATTAACCTGAAATGAAGGAAGAATGTTAGAAATTACTTGTCTATCCACATGAAATATATGGGCCTTGAAGAACAGGACAGCTAAAAAACCTTGAGATACATGACAGCGTTGGCACTTGAACAACTACATTATTCATGGATATTAATAAATGCTATTTCTGGAGGTGTCAGGTGTTCCAGTCAGAATGATAGTTCAAACTCACTTCTGTGAAGATTTTAAAATGAAGCTTACCGTATTCATATAGCATGGTTTAATGTAAAGCTGAAGGACTGGATTGTTTTCTCTTTTATAGCCTTATGCTTGGCAGTTCCAGAGAAAGTACAGTTCTTCTTGCTTGTGCGTACCAAGCATACTCAGAATGGCTGGGAATAAATGACGGGAAAAAGTAGTAGATTATCTTATTTTCAAAGCCAGTGTTGTGTGTACAGATGGGATGGTCAGGTTATGTTTTCTCAGGCAGACATAATTTTGCAGCCTAACCCACTCCTTTTTAATGCAAACTTGTCACGCAATTTTACATTGCCTTTTTAAAAAAAATTAAATTGTTCCTTTACAGAACCATAGCTACTTGTCCTATGTGCTTGAACTTCATCCCCAACTGTGAGAAAATGAAAGAAGAAAGACAATCATCATTGTAAGAGGAAAGATTTGGGCCAGCTTCTTAGGTTGGGAGGTGTCAGTGGAGCTTGACGTAGCTCAGGTTTCTCTACTCCCACTTGCACCTTGCCTTTAGAAGAGGTAGTTATAGGTGGCAAAACTGGGGAAGTAGTGAGGGCAGCAAGCACCTCTTTAAAATAGTCACGTTGTAGGCTGCCAATATTTTTTGTGGTCTTGTGAGTGAGAGAAGAGGAAATGATCACAGACATGTATCAGGAATACATCAGGCATTTTCTAAAACCTGGAGGGTTTCTTCCTCTGAAACAATGAATGCAGATGGGCTTTGAAAAAGTGTAGAAGAAGCAGAACAGAGGACAACATGTATTTTGGAAGCATATTGCCAGTCTAATTTTTATTTAAACAGAATCACAGAATCACAGAATCACCGGGTTGGAAGAGACCCACTGGATCATCGAGTCCAACCACTCCCACCAAACACTAAACCATGTCCCTCAGGACCCCGTCCACCCGTAACTTAAACACCTCCAGGGAAGGCGAATCAACCACCTCCCTGGGCAGCATATTCCAGTGCCTAAAATACAAAAAAATACAATTTAAAAATACATATTATCTATATACATGCCACTGAATGACAAATTTTAGATCAATTTGCATTTAAGAAAAATAATGGAATATGCCTTATAATTGACAACAAAGATTTTCAAAACTGCAAAAGTAACACCGTTTCCATTTCCTGAAAAAAACCTGAGTATACAAACACCTAGAGGGAGTAAAAATTTTGTTTTCTTTCAATCTCACCTAAACTGTTACATTTTGACATTTTTTTTTACATCTCCTTTTGAAAATTGTTTATTTTTATGCTTTGAAATCGGCACTGTATCCTCGTCCTGTTGCCTTCATCTTTTTCAGGCTTTTTCTCCCTTTTTTGATTGCATACATTATACTACACAAGGTAAACCAATGTTCTGGGCAGAATTTGCTAGAGGAGACTATCTACTGTGGACCTTTTTTCAATATACATTACATTCTTGGTGACATTTCAGCTGATAAGTATTACTTGGGATAAAAGGTGTCTGATTAAAAAAAAAGTCTAATGTGGCACAGTGCCCTTGTCTCTGGGTTAATGGTGCTATCTAATCCTCATCAGTGAAGGCAGTCATAAGGATTTGTAAGAGATACAGTAGCTGGCCAAGAATGAAGGTCGTAACAAAAATGTGTGTGGAAATGCCCAAGAAAGAAACAGTGTTTCTGCAATGGGAAAAGAAACCAACTGTTTTGGTAAATTGAATAGGACTTGGAGCTTCTGAGATGTTTTGTTTACAAAATGACAGCAGGTTTGTTCTTTTTGGTTTCCTAGCATAAAGAAAATTAATAATAGAAAGGACATTCTAATATCTGTAGGAATTTTGATGGCTATATATTCTAAAATAATGGAGATATATTTAGCTGTTTTATTCCTTTAATTTTTGTATAATATATGGGGTTCAGTTTGGACCATGTGAATCCTGTGGCATAAATTTCTTGTGTTCTTCACACTGAGTGGTTGGACATGTCATCCACCGCTGCAAACTATGGCTGTGAGTGACCTGATAACATGGCCCAAATCCATCCTGGAGTAAGCCTACTGAAACTAATACAATTAACTGTTGGGTGAACTTTTCTATAGTGTCGTAGCCCATATAATTTCTTCACTAGATGATGAGGACTTAATTAACTGACTTTGAATTTTCAGCATGGTTTCTCTTTTACTTCAAATAGCTATTCTGCTGATCAGTAACATATGTGAACACTGACCATACATTACTAAACTGTCTCTCTCTTCTCCTCTTTCTTGTATGGCATCCCTTTAAATGTCTAAAACAGGAAAGCACATATCATTATGTCTAATATGACATCATTGTCCTTTTGTTCCCTTGCACACTCAATTATTTTGGTACATTCTGTCCTTCAGCTCAGAAATATGAATCATAAGTGTCTCCTTTAGCCTTGATGGGAGAAAAACTTATACCCATTACCATTAAATAGATTTCAACATATGGCTCAAAGTTTCCAGAGATACTATAGAAATTTAATTAAAGTCATCATTAATTTTGATCGTTCCCTTCAACTGAAACCTCAAGCTAAAACACCAGTCTTCTGTTTAAAATGTGTTGTTTCTGCAGATGTATTTCACCTGTTTTTTAATTAATTCATAGAATCATAGAATCATAGAACAACCAGGTTGGAAGAGACCCACTGCATCATTGACTCCAACTGTTCCTATCAAACACTAAACCATGCCTCTCAGCACCTCATCCACCCATGCCTTAAACACCTCCAGGGAAGGTGAGTCAACCACCTCCCTGGGTAGCCTGTTCCAGTTCCCAATGACCCTTTCTGTGAAAAATGTTTTCCTAATGTCTAGCCTAAATCTTGCCTGGCGGAGCTTGGGGCCATTCCCTCTTGTCCTGTCCCCTCTCACTTGGGAGAAGAGGCCAGCTCCCTCCTCTCCACAACCTCCTTTCAGATTGTTGTAAAGAGCAACTCAGCCTCCTCTCAGCCTCCTCTTCTCCAGGCTAAACAACCCCAGCTCNCATTCTCCTCCAGGCAGCTTTCTAGACAGACTTTTCCTAGTCTGTAGCACTACTTAGGGTTGTTGTGCCCCAAGAGCAGGACCCAGTATTTGGCCGTGTTAAACCTCATCCCATTGGACTTAGCCCAGCAGTCCAGCCTGTTCAGATCCCTTTGCAGAGCCTCCCTATCCTCCAGCAGATCGACACTTCCACCCACACGACAGGGATATAATTCATATCCCTGATGAAAAAAATATGAATTACATGGAGTGGAACCACTTAATAAGTGGAAATAAATACGTAGCATACTTTTAAGTTTATGTGAGAACTGTTTTGAACCCTGGATAGTCAGCATTTAGAATGCTGGATTTAACTGCAGTTGTCTGAAACTTTGGTGTTCCCATTTATCTACCCTGTACTTCTCCCAGACACCACTGCCTTCTTAGTAGAAGTGGGAGAGTGAGGCATCTGTATGTGCTTCATCTAGTCCAGACTACAGTTCAGAATTTCACACTGCTGACAGTAGGTTTGCAGTGTTGGACTGTAAGGATGCTGAAGTGCAGTCCTGCTTCTGTCTGACAGTTCAAAAGTAGTGTAGTTGGAAGCAAGAACAGTTAAGGACTCTGCCAGTCCTTCAATAAGCATTTGCAATAGCAAAGAAAAAGGAGTGCTCTTAATTTGAGCCAGCAAATCTAAATTAGTTAACTCAAGTAAGAACAGCACAGCAGATAATAAAGTTAAAATTTCAGCCAGGGTAGTAGAAGTACTAAAGTTTATAGGGGTATTTGGGAAAAAAAGGGAGACTGCCAGCTGAAATTTAAGCCAATTTGATGCAGTCTTCATTGGTCTTTCAGTTATTACTGGTCTTCTGAACTGAGAAGGTTCTGTTTTGCCCTGTTTTACTTTGTTTTGTTTAGTATGCACATACATTTGAAGAACTGAATTTGCTTAGTTTATGAAGTAGATTTAAATCTGACTTTTACATTAAAAATATGACTTGTGTAAATATCTCTTGGGGTAGAACATGTGTAAAAGGAAAAGGTTTTTTTAAAACGGCAGATAAAGAAAAGCTCATAATAGAAAGATGGAGAAAACAATTCAAATTAAGGATGTGATTTTAAGGGAAGGTGTAACTGGCTGCTGGAAAAAAGTGTTACAACAGCTTATAGAATTTCAGCTTTCATGTCTTCAAATACAAACTGGTTGTTTTTCTGGGTGATATGCTTTAGCCAAGTAGAAGTTATGTTTTAGATAGATGTGAGTTACAGGCAAATCTCTTCAGTACAAAAAAGTTAATTGGGTAAAATTAAAGGTCCAGTACATAAAGAAAGTCACAGCAGATGATCTAATGTGTTATTCTGACATCAGCATCTATATATGTAGGAAACTACTTGGAAAATGGAGTGAAGAAATGAGAAATTATATTTACACTTCTATGAATAAATGCTGCTGTTTATGTTACCATAAGCCTCTCTGAAGTATGTCCAGTTGATCTACCACTCGTCTCATTTACACTCATTAAATTAACTGGATTTATTCTCTGGTGAAACCTGAAGAAAACTTATTTTTCACTGCTGATTGTGACAAAAGCCTCCCACCTTATTGACGTGAATGATGTAATATTGCAGGGAAAATTTATCAGTAGTAACCTTCAAGTAGCTCTTCCAGGAAGGAAATTTCAGTGAAAAATCAAGAGTTTACATGCTATGATATAGACAGAACAATCAATGCATACATGGCTGACTGGAACTGTGTTCTGGTTTATGAATATTTTCCTCTCTATGTCCAATATTTCTGAATATTCTTAAGTCTCCGGCTCATCCTGGATTGCACTTATCAGTGATATCCCCACCCCAAAGAGTGTTTCATTTTCACCAGTTCAAGACAGTTGGAGTTGAGGTTTTCCAGTTATTTTTACAAAAGGAATCTGATTTCATCCACAGTACCATATAAAGTGCCGCCACTGTCTGGTGAGGCACACATTGGCTCCTAGATGTACTATATAATCACCTACAGTGACTTTATTGTCCTGAAGAAAACATCCCTCGGTGGGCTGATCCTTCAAGACTGAGCTCTAGGTTGCCACTATATCACAGCTATATCAGCTTTCTGCTGGATTCCAGCTTGTGACAATGCCTTCACTTGTGATTTGGACTTCCAGTACACTATACAGCTGTATTTACTGTATATGTATAAGCATAAAGGCTTGTACATGTAGTATTTTTTAAAATTTTTTTACAAATGGTAACCAGGCTTGGACATTCAATATTTTTAATGGAATAATTTGCTTCTTTTACCTGCTTCATTCTTAATTGTGTTAAGTGTGGTAATAAATCTGGTGCTTGCAATGATTTCTAATCTGTTTGTATCACATTTTCTGGGGTGAAGTACGTAAATGATTAACTGTTTAAGTAATAAATCTATACTGATGTTACACAAATTTCTCCAAATGTATCTCATATTGTCTTAGATTCTCTCTTGAAAATTCAGTGTTCTAGTTATTATAATCTGTTGCTTTGTCTGCTTAGTCTAAAGTTCACGAATTAAGGACATGAAAGACCATGATTATTGATTGAGGACTTATATGAAGAAAATAAGAAGTGAGTGATTTACAAAAAAAATCTATTAACTCACAAATATGTGGGCTATGAATCAGAATGAAATAGAACGGTGATGTGGATAAACCTTGTTGTAATCACAGAAATTGGGAAACACTTGCAGATGAGCTCTGATCAGTGGAAGCTGTATATATAAACAAACTGTGTTTTAGTGCCTGTGTCTGTTCAAGCTATGAATAGTACCTGGTTTGACTGTAGTCTTCCTTTCTAATTAGGTCAAAACCTTTTTTTTTTGTTTATTTAGCTCTGGACTTGAAAGAAAAAAAGCTAAAAGAGTAAACATAATGGCACATTTTAAAAACAATTGAATTAAATTAGAAAGGAATTGTACTCATATTGAACAAAGATATTATATTTCAAGATATTCTATTTCATTCTATTCTATTTCAAGCTCCGCCAGGCAAGATTTAGGGTAGACATTAGGAAAAAAAAATTCACAGAAAGGGTCATTGGGCAATTGGGCATTGGAACAGGCTACCCAGGGAGGTGGTTGATTCTCCTTCCCTGGAGGTGTTTAAGGCATGGGTGGATGAGGCGCTGAGGGCCATGGTTTAGTGTTTGATAGGAACGGTTGGAGTCAACGATGCAGTGGGTCTCTTCCAACCTGGTTGTTCTATGATTCTATGATTCTATGATATTTCTGAAACAAACATGAAATGAGAAGACATCAGGTGAATATTTCAATCTGCTTTGCCCCAGTTTAAATATATATATATATAATGTAACATATCATAATTCTTTAGAACAATGGTTAGTTTTAAGGATGTTTTTGAAAGTCGCTTTATAAGATGTTATTTCTTGTCCACAGTGGCTATGCTGCATGTAAAAATAATTAAAAATACTAGGGTGGTGTTACCTAGTCTAAGATAGATCTAAATTGGGCCAATGGATGATGGTAACTTTCAGTATTTATCTCTAATGAATCTTCCAAATACTTGTACTGCAATGAAAATTGTGGTTTTACTACTAGTTGCCAAATAGGAAATGTATGAAAATGCTGCATAATTTTGCATGGCCACAAAACAAACTTCAAGAGTGATCCCTTTTTTGATCTGCTTGGATAGTGTCTAACAGCAACTGACCTATGTATTCACATGTTCATATTGCCACATATCCTGGTCTGCATCATCTTCTAACTTAGAAATGAACTTCTTTTTTAGACAAAAATAGACATGTGTTTCTTGATCAAAGTTGTTTCTTTAGAACTGCTTCAAGGACAGGCATGTATTTGTTGAGCAGACTTTCCTTGTGTCTACTTTGTAAAAACTAGCTAAGCTTTTTCACAAATGCCAATTATCCCCAACTCTGAGGAAGTCAACCCTCCAAAAGATGCACTATTTAAAAGAAGTAAATGCAGACTTGTTATTTCGAGGGCCACTTTCCACTATCTTGCAGTTTCTACACTAAGTATTAAAACTACAGATTTTCTTCTCAACGAACTGAGGATTCTTGGAGTGACTGGTTTTGTAACAGAATGAAAAAAACCACATCTTTTAGATCTTGCTAATTTTTCAGACTTACTGGTATTGTTCAGACCTGTTGAAATGCTAATAACCAGTTAACTAACTCAACTGCTTTGTCAGCTGATGTGCTCAATCTTCACCAATGAGCTGCACTTAGGAGGAGAACTGTAATACTGGAAAAAATGTTTTCAGATTATTTCAACAATTGGCTGTAGCCAGTAAAATGGTTTAAAATGTCTGTTCATGCTTCCTCACACATTGCAGTCTCTCAGTAGGACTCAATGAATAGATGTGAAAACACTGTACTTGTTGTATGAGTGAGTCTGGACAGGCTGCCAAAAACTTCTGGCAGTAAACTCTTTTGTTTAGGTCAAAAGTCAGTTAGATTGAACATTGTAACACACTGCAAAAAAGCTGCTGTACTTTAAAATTTCTCTTGAATGCTCCTGTTGCCTTAGACATTTTAATGGTCCGAATAAGTGAGTAATGGCATAATAATTAATTACATCTTATGTAAGGTATTTCAGCCAGAGATTTCAAAGTCATGGTTATGTCAGAAACCAAGTACATTAAACCCCAGTGTGGATTCTTTGTTTGAGAAGTAAAGTAGCCTGAAATTGCCAAGGCTTAAACTAAGAAGGATTGAACTGTAGAGAATCAAGGTCACTTTATTTCTCTATGACAGTACTGAGAGAAGGTTACAATGTGCTTTAACTTGTGCTCTTTAACTGCATACCTGCAGTGAGCATATTTTAGAACTCCTGAATGCCTTGTGGGACAAAGAAGCAGAAGAGTGCCTCAAAGCAGGGTGCATGCTTCTTGTTTTATCTGCAAATAATTCTTTACAAACTGTTGAACATAAGCGGTTTGCATTCACTTTTTCATAGATTTTCTTCTTTATACTGTCACAAGCATGGTTTCTGAATTAGGAACCATGCACTTCGGTGCTTTAACAGCAGTAGGCTCAGAAGGCTTGCACACAAACTATTACATTAAACAGTAATTAATGCTTTTGTAGAGTCAGAGGCATTGTGATAGTAATAAGATGATACCGAAATGCCATATTAGCGAGTGAGTGAAACGGAAAGGGATATTTAGTGTGTGAAATCGAAAGTATCTGGGAAAGTCAACAGGTATTTTCTTGTTCACTTCAGTGCTGTTTGCTTTTGTTCAACACAAAAAGTTAAATGGAGCTAAGATTTTGCACATTTCCTGTAAGATAGCCTAATTAAAATAAATAACAAAAGGATGAGGATTAAACTCTAACTCTTATGGCAAGTGGCAACATCAAATCAGCACTTTAAATACCATAATGAGAGTATCCATAATCCATCAAAGCTGTGTGAGAAGTTATATCTCATCTCCATATCTTATTTCTACTTCTGTTTTTTTCTCTGAGAGCTGAAATGAGTCAAGCACAACAAACTTAAGTGCCACATTCTTCACTATTCTCAAAATCCTGAGCTTACAACCAATAACTTGATATTGTGATACAAAAAGGTTATCTCCAGAACACAAGAAACTCTGAATGCCAAACATGGCTTTTGTATGGGATGTCTGTTTTTGAGGAAACACATATTGTTTCTGTGAATACAAGATTATCCAAGTTTCCCCCAGGTACACCTGCAATACACAGCTTATCTCAGCTTTCTCCATGGAAATTGTCTCCAGCTACTGCCAATTTTCTTTTGTCAGTATTTATGATACTGCGATGACTTTAAAAGGCTGACACTGTATGTTGTACTATGTTTTTCTCTGTCCTGCTACAGACAGACACAGCTTTCATGTTTTCAAGGAGGCTATTAAACTTACACATGGAATGACTGACTTCCTAGATAGGATTAATTAGCTAGTTTTCTGACTAAACCAGCAAAATAGCATATTTAATCTTTGATTTTTCATGAAAGCAAAGTCTAATTATACCTTGAGCACACTTACAGAATCACAGAATCACTAGGTTAGAAAAGACCCACTGGATCATTGAGTCCAACCATTCCTATCAATCACTAAACCATATCCCTCATCCACTTGTCCTTTAAACACCTCCAGGGAAGGTGACTCAACCACCTCCCTGGGCAGCTTCTGCCAGTGCCTAATGACCCTTTCTGTGAAAAATCAGATTGACTTAAGTAGATATGGTTGACTAAAGCATGACAGTCCCATTTAAGGTCACTGGTCTATAGCTTATTTTTGCCCAATAAATAGGCATTCATCCTTTGGTTTTGTATTATTTCCTTAGTCTGTGAGATCTGAGGAATATGTGGATATGTGTGCATCGGCAAGAAATGTTCTACAGCCACTGGTGTTCTGTGCCATCTGCATGACTGTACACAGTGCTTGGAGAAGACATCAACTCTGATCTGAAACAGAAATGGGTATATCAAGGTAACACTTTGTCTTTGATAGTAAGCAGGCACATCTTGCACTCTGTCATGAAATCAACTGCTATCTGCATAGAAGTCTCAGTACTGTGTTCTGTGGTGTGGTTTTGACATATCCTTTTTATTTCTTCAGATGTGAAAGTCATCTTTCTTAATCAGAAATAAAATCACATAAAAATCAGTAGGGTATAAGGGAGATAAAGTATATCTGGTACTTGAAGAAGAAATAGGTGCATTAAGAAATGGTCAAACATAAAATAAGCAAATCCTTACCATTGTAAAAAAATTTTTGTTCAAAAGTTAGTATTTGGAACTGACAATTATGAACTGCTAAAGCTAGCTGTGTTAGCTGAAACGAAGACTGAGATATTTTAATTGTGTCTTGCACTAAAACTTTATCAAAAATAAACATGCCAGAAAGAAAACAGCTAGGCTCACTTGTAAATCAGGCATTCCTTGTGAACTAAAGGTTTTGGAAAAAACTGCAGCTCATTTTCTTTTGCTGTGACTTAACCTGTCTGTCTCTCACAAAGCAGTCTACGCATTTGATATATCCTTGCCTCTGATGCCTCTGAATTAAATGTTTCTAAGTAAATTAGTAGTTATTATTTTATGAAAACTTTTGAGCATGGTAAGTAATAGTACCAAGACAAATAAAGTGAAGTGGTAGTGATTTGCATGAATGCATTTCAATAAAATAAATATTGAACTATTATCCTTTTAAAAGTACTTGCAAAACTTCAGCTAATTGCCCCTTTATCACATCCATTATGTTTCCATTTCATGGAGCTTGAATTCTCTCTAATGGAGACAATGTTCTAGATGCTGAAAAATACTGACAGCACTTTTATTTCAGACAAAATAGGAGGAAAAGTATGAAATAATTCTAAAAAACCTTATGAAATTTTGTAACCTCATTGTTTTCTTATGTTTAGACAAACAGTAGACAATTTTGGTGCCTAGGTGGACTGAATGATAATATAATAATCATAGCTCAAAAAATAAAATTAGAACCTGTCTGAGACTGAAATTGCAGTAAGGCCTCACTCTTATTTGCAAACAATACTTCAATTTCTCATACTTTATGAAACAAGATTTTAGTTATTCTGATGTAACCTTAACTAAGTGGGATACATGCAATCATTGATTCCTTCTGCCCCCCTAGTGGGATGGAGAAGGGAATCAGAAAAAAAGAAAAAAAATCTCGTGAGCTAGTAACAAAACCAGGAAGGACAGCATAGTAAGAGAAATAATAATAATAAAAGAATAATATTAAAAACTAGTGAAGGTCAATGCCCAGCCTGTTCCTAAGCAGCAATCTCAACACCTTGGCAAACTGCCCCAGAGTTTACACACTGAGAATGTCATCATGGTATGAATAATGCTTTGGACAGCTTGGGTTTGCTGTCCTGGCTATGGTACCTCCCAGCTTCTTGTGCACCTTTTCACTAGGACAACATGAGTAGTTGGAAAGTTGCTGCATTGCTAATATTATCCTCATACTAAATCCAAAACATAGCATTATACCAGCTACTAAGAAAAAAAATCAACAGCTGAAATCAGGACTGTGAGCTGAAACAAGGACAGATTTTAGCAATCCACCGGTTCTGTACAGAACATTACTGTATAATCCACGCTTTTGACTAGCCCTATATTTTGCATGTCATAAGCAGTCTACTGCTTTCCTATAAATCAGTGAAACTGCAAATAGGGTGGAAGAAAAATGGCTGGCTTACCTAATTACTGAACACTGGGAAGATCAGAATAGAGCAGCTCTTTAATTTGAAGGACATAACATTTAAACTCTGATCGTTATAAGGTAACATGGCACACATTTACCCTTTCCTCATGACAACCATTGTAAGAGGAATGAAAAATTATGGAAGCATTATTCATTCTCATTAAAATGTGCAAACTTCCATATACTTTCTGTGAGTGGAGTATTAATATATACTTACAAATTATTACATCAGCTATTTTACAACATTTTAGTTCAAGGTTCAGCAAAGAGATATTTCAGTTTGACATGACAAGAAAGTGATCATTAAAGAACAACTGTAGGGACAAACATTTTCTTATTTTGCCCATTTAAAAATCTGTTTTCCCCAAGAGCAATGTAAGAATGATCTGTAGTATTATAGGAGATTTGCTGTACAGAACTGTATGGGGAATCATAATTCAGTACTATATAATGTTCAGATTGTGATAAAACAGGGAGAAGCAGTTTGGAATTGAACTATTACCCTGGATCAGATTATCCCATGCTCAGATATTGCTTGTGGGCAGAAGTGGAAATCTCAAAATACCAGATTGCCCTTGGTAAAACCTCCAGGGTAATCATTAGGTTAGAACTTCTCATGCTTCCTGACGTGGTTCTTTCTGGTGCAGCACGGTACAAAAAATCAAGTGATCATTTGAATTCCATGGCAAGTGGGGGAGGGCTTTTTTTGTAGTCTCAGGACACCACTAACTCAGAGTGCTTTTTCCTCTAACCATGAACCTCTTATTGCTCTGTATTTGGGGAAAAAAGACAGTTTTGGCTGCTCCCTCTTCTGTGTATGCAACTGTCTAAGAGCAAGGGCTCAGGTGTAAATGGTGCTGTTTATGTTGAGGGGTGCTTCAAAGGGCCTAAAATACGCACATTAAAAAATATTCCTGGAGGCCTATAATCTAAGAACATGACAAAGATGAGTAAAAATGGGATAAATAAATAGTGGCAGAGGGAACACACAGGGTAGTGTGGAACCTGTAGTTCCATTTTCCTGTCTTATATGTTATTGGTGACCGGAGGATCTTATTTCTGGTAAAGATCTAGTTTATTATCTCATAACTGCAACAGAACAAGCACCTCAGACTCTCTCCCTCTGTGGTTACATTTCTTCTTCCCATCTGTTCAATTGGCTATTGCTTTTCCTATAATGGATCCTCTGCAGTATTATAGTTCATAGTTATGTAAAGTGAATGAAAGACATTATGAAAATGACAAAGCAATGAACATCTCTCTTAGCTAAACCACAGTTTTAACATTTCTTCCATGACACGAAGAAAACTTGCTTTATTTTTGTATTCTTTGATGCATGGAAATTATAGTACTGTAGCAGGAATTCAAATGTCTCCTTTTTCTTTTCTTGTTAAGCACTTGAAAATAAAGAATAGAAAGATTTGTTGGATCAGTGTAATATGTACTACACCCTGAGTTATGAATGATTTAGACATGGCAAAAACATTCAAGACTTACAACATGTTCTTATGACACTGTTTATTTCTGAAAGTACCACCCACAAAATTCTATCTCTGTACTGTCAGGCAATGTTAAAGTATAAGGGGGTTATAAATAGTTCCAGAGAAATAATACTTTTTCTTACATATGAAACAAAATTTCATCATGGTACTTCTCTATAATTTTGTAATTGTGTAAAAAGTCTACCTCATTAAGGTACATTTTAATGAAGACTACAGTGTAGAAAATCATCTTCCTGGGTGATTTTTTTTTGGTTTTGTGGCACAATTTAGTTTATGGTTATGACACTATGTGTGGGATTGTGGACAACAGGAAAAGCCTAGTATCTGATCTGTGCTATATATCCAGAGTTAGTGCATGACTGAGATACTTCCTTTAATATAGGCTAAACTAA
Source organism: Piaya cayana (assembly GCA_013389865.1). Lineage (NCBI taxonomy): Eukaryota > Metazoa > Chordata > Aves > Cuculiformes > Coccyzidae > Piaya > Piaya cayana. The sequence goes on from WAAB01019735.1 coordinate 207,617, forward strand.
GTTGAATGATTTAATATTTGCCATAGGCTAGAATGAGACAGATGATTTGTAAGGGTTTCTTAAGCTTGTTAGGTTGTGTGAGACTTTGGGAGACCCTAATGTGGGTCAGATGTACAGTATTGATTTTTTAATGTAGATAATGCCAGCCCCTTTGCGAGTTCCCACGTGTTCAAGGCTGAAAATGTAGAAGAGCAGAAAATGGTGCAAAGAAACTTTCTGTGAGATACAGAGGTAAAACAACAAATCATGACATTTATAGCAGGGACAATTTCACAAACACAGGAATACCTGATCTTTCCATAGCACTCACTTCCTCTTCCTCTTATAGACAACTATGTTCAGGGGATTCGTTATGTTCATAGTCATGCAAACTCCCTCCTGTGAGGTAAATCATCGTGCAGTCTACAACAATGTACCTGTTTGTATTTAATGCTTTCCAATTTCCCAGTACAAATACTGAGCAGTAGTTGTGATGCATTATGACTACTTCGTATTTTTTTCACCATAAGCTATAACTAGCTGTCCAGGAAAATATGAAAAATAATATTTTATACAAATATATTTTAATATTATATAACATATCCATTCATTGGAAACCTCTTCCCACTCCCTCTGCCCCTCAGAAGCTTTGAAAAACATACAAGCATGGGCCACTGTATACAGTGAAGTGGAGTGAGTATCAAGGTTTAAGTCACTAGTCAGTATGTTGAAAGTATTAGCTGAAATGGCAGTGTATCAGCAGTCTGTTGAGGCACAGCAGTGCACTCCAGCTAATGAGTTATACACTTTAATTTTCTGCATGGTAATATATTATTAATTGGTAATTCAAAATAAATGTATACTATCAAATTTATATCAGCTAGCCATATAAATATAATTAAGTTTTCAAAGTATCCATTGTTAGGAGTTTAAGTTTTGCAGCTGTCTCTGTACAGATGTCTATACCAGATAAAACTCACCGATGTATAGTACCAGTTTTGAGCTGTACTCCCCTGACAGTAAACTAGTTATTTATTTATAATTTCTTTTTAATCATTAAGCATAGAGGATATGCACTCTTTGTAGGCATTCACTAAAGAATATATACAGTAAGTTCCCAGAAATGATGTTAAATGAGAACATTTTCTCTCTTGTTTCTGCTCCTGTTGTAATGATTATGGGTTTTCTTGAGACTATTGAAGAAATATTTCTTAAGGGAAGAGCTGAATGGGGAAGGGTTTGAAGGATTTACCTACTGCATATTGCTCTACTCCTCAGTTTCTGCATTCTTAGCAGACAAAATTGGAAAAAAAAATAATAAAAAAAATTGGAGAGATGAAAGCTCCCCAGATATTCTTAAGAACGAGGACAAAGTTAAGGAATTTGAATTTAACTTTAGAAGTTTAAGTTTCACATGGCAGAAGACAGAAGGAATTAAAGAACAAAGTGATATGGTCTGAGTGGAAAGGAAGATAATCTTCAATTAATTACAAAAGAGCAACATTAGCAAGTCAAAAAATTCAAAGACATAAAGTCCCTCTCCAGATGCCTACTGCAAGTTTTATGTTTAAAATAATAATAGATTTCAAATATTTATAATTTGTTTTGTGATATTTAGACAACCAGATTGCAAACAGTCTTTCTTTATTGGAGGTACTTCCAGTGCAGTTTTTACTGAATAACTCCTGGTCACCCTCAAGTCCTCATGTTCTCCCCATTAATCTTCTGGTAGTTCCTCTATGACCAAAGGTACCTCCATTTCAAAAGAGGGTCATCCAGATTTACAGTCCCCTGCTGTTATCATTGTTTTAATACTTGGAAATTCCAGCCAAAGCAGAACTAAAAAGGCAACAGAGAAGTTCAACTAGCTTTACAGCCAGAGAAGAATTCGTAAGGTTTTAAGTAGAATTGCATAGAATAGCATAGCTTAGAATAGTTCCTGTTGGAAGGGACCTAAAGTAGTCATCTAGTCCAGCTGCCTGACCAATTCAGGCTTCACCCAAAGCTAAAGCATATTATTAAGGGCATTGTCCAAATACCTTTTAAACACTGAGAATACTGGGGCATCAACTGGCCCTCTAAGAAGACTGTTCCTGTAAATAAGTATTGAGAGTTCATAATATCAAGCCTAATTCCAAAAGAGTATACAGACTAATTCTGAGAATCATTGCATCTTCAAATTTGCTCTGAAGGACAATAAAGCAATAGCATTTTTACCATTTAATTCATTTTTCTTGGTTATAAAACTAGGAAACCATACGTACATGGAATTCTTAAAGAAGCAGAAGGATTTCTATGAACTTTGATTTAATAGTGGGTTGTAAAGAAGTTTTACAACACAGGCACAAGATGCAAGGAAGCACATTCAACTAACATCTCTCTGTACGTCTGGAGTAATGGAAAAGTACTGAAGAATCTTCACTATTAGCAGTGCAGATGGAATTGGGGAAAACACTGGTCTTTTCTTTTTCTGAAAACAATTAAGTTCTGTCTTTGCTGGAAAGTTCATTTACATCTTTGTTTTTGTGTGTGCATGTGTTCACACAGACATTATTTGTCACCAGTCTGTAGTTATCTTTGCTGCAGATTATGTTTTCATCATCCCTGTAATCATGTTTGAAATAACTGTGTCTCAATTTGATATCACTGTCTTTAAATGAAATTAATTTTGTCTGCATTCTCTTTATATAGAAAAATGTACACAACTGTTGCAATCATTTAATGCTTTTCATTCTTTTTTTCCTCAAACTTAAACAAGAGCAGCAAAACTGTTCTCATAAATTCAAGGTCTAATCCATGTAGCCAAGGATTGTTTCAGATTACGATTATTTCTTAACTTCTAAAATTAAACATTACAAGTGTGGGTGCTTCTATTTAGATTTACAATTTTGCACTGCTCTTTGGCAGTGCTGAGATCTATCTGACCTTTAAATTTGCAATGGAAAAATTAAGTCGGGTTTTGGAATACAGTTTCCAATGACATTCTTCATCTATTTACTTGCCAGTTTTCTTGAATTTAGCAGCTGTGGTTAGAACATATCTTCAAGGAATCCAACCCAAGAGGAAGGAGGATGGTCAATAGGAAGCTGTAGACAGCAGATAGTTGGAATATGAGAACCATGGGTGATGTTAGAGAGATTTTGCAAGTCAAGAAGTTTGGCAAATACATCAAAGTCAAAGAAAGACATGTAGCAGTATTGCAAGCTAAGATATACTTCTCTGATACACTAACACTGAATTTTTTTTTTTTTCCACTGCTGTCATGTTTTTGCATTGTTGTGAGCTCAGATTGTGGTCCTATGGGAGCTTATGATGCCTCTGGAGCAAAGATATTTGACATTTACAAACAAACTCCTGATACACAGGAGAGTATGAGAGAACTTTGCATCTATCATTCACACAAGAGAATCAAGAACATTAAAGAGGGAATAAACTCAAGAAAATATTATCTAGGAATTACAAATTATGTTTGCTTAGTATGTGGTTGTCTTGCATTCTTAATTGTGTGTGTGTGTGCGCGCATGTGTGTGGCATTTCCCATTTGTATGGAAATAATGTCATAATTCTACAAAAAGTTTTAGAGAAGTTGGTCATTGCCTTGAAAACAGACACAGAACTTCCATGAGCTATGGTAAAAAGCTGCATATTTTGCACAGTTTCTTTATTTGAAGATTTCTTTAAAGGATGTTTTTAAAACTGAATTATCAGGGCTTCATTAGGCCTGGTACACAAAGTGTTAAACCAAAAACACTGGGGACCAACACATGTGCTATACAAATTGAAATCCCTAGAGATATCAAGGTCTATTTTTTGTAGTCTTTTGTCCATTGCAAAACTGGGAGGGCAACCCATTGATATGAAGTGAAATCTTCCTGCTTTCTCTGTGGCAAAGGCAACATAAAATACTGGACTGAGCTTTTTATCTGCTTTTGGTTGCCTCAGTTTTATCTGAGTAAAAAATAGGTAGTGTGCCAGGTTGTTGTCTTTGTTTATAACATAGTCTCATTTTCTCAGCTAAAAACATGCAACTTTGAACCTGAAATGGTCATTTAGAAGACAGGGCTCAGAAGAACAGAATAAATTACAGGACAAAAAGAGTGTAAGTGAAAAAAAATCCTATGCCTTTTTCACTAAAAGGAAAAGCATGCTCTCAGTATGTTCTTTATTAGGACTTCTGTGTTTTCTGCTGAGGAAAGATAAGATGTAGGGGAAGAGAGAGTAGGAGTTTAAATTAGAATTGATATCAGATGCAATGATTAAGTATCGACAATTTTTCAGGCTTTGGAATGGCTCCCATTTGCAGCTGCAAGGCACTACAGCAGCTTTAGTATTTACGGCCAGTTGGTAAGTATTCTGACAGGTTTATTATTTGTTGGCTTTCTCCAGCAATGCACAGTTAAAATTGTTTTCAAAGAGTATTCAAAAGTATAGCTGGCTGTCACTGTATCAAACCTAATCAATCCACTGATATATTTCACATTCTTGATTGATAACTGGCTCAGCAGTTTGGTGTTTCAGGGAAGGAGCGGAAGGTGAGCAAGTCTCGATGGTCTATAATCCTTTTTCTGCCAGCCTCCCTTGGGCAACTGCTTGTGCCATTATCCACATTTCTTACTGCCGATTTCCACAACACCATGGCTGCTCAAACCACCACAAATTCACCACTGTCCCTTTCACTTATCATAGACCTTACATCAAACTGACCTCAGCAGCCCTCCTGGGCTGATAGTGGTCAGGGGAATAGCTTTCTCTCTTTCTTCTAAAAAAAATATGTTGGGCTATTAATTAGATCCTCTATCTCAGACTCCCTTCCTCCCTCTAAATTTATCTTGTTCCTTCCTGAAAAGGAGCATGAGGGTATGAATGTACTTTCTTTAAAATCTATCTGTGTGGGTTCGAGGGAGATCTGTTTCATAGTAAACAGGGTAGAGATTCTGTCTGCCTGCTCTTCTGCTACTGGTTGAACTACTTATTCATGATGTTTTGCCCATTGTGGTTTGCCTTACCATGAGCCAAATAAACTATGTTAGCTGCTGGGGAAATAGGCTATTTAGTTATTTATTTGTTTGTTCATTTATTTATTTAAATGCTGCAAAGCTCACAGCGGGCTGACAGAAACATCAGAGGTAATTAAGCCAAACTGTTTCCAATGGAAAAAAAAATCATCTGTCATTATGAGAAGCAGATATCTCTAATTAATTGGGAGTTGGAACTTTTAGAGAGAAAGGAAAGAGAGAGAAAAAAACCCCACTGTTTTCACATTTTTCCTGTGTGGGTACTGAATACTCCAGATATGTTTAAAAAACATACAGATTTGAACTTCCCACTGAGGATTCGGGATAAAATCTATCTGTCATTTGCCAGTAATCTGGTATCATGTGTAGCTGGGCTGCCAGGAGCACTGCCTTGTGTGTGTATTTACTGTTATGTTAAAGAACAAATGTCTCCTCCACCTGTCCTCTAGAGAGTAATGTGTCCTGGACAAATCTGTTCCGTGTAATCTTGATTTAACTATCCCTAGCTTTGAAGGCAGAATCCATGTTAGGGAGGAGCAAAATATCCAAATGAAAGGAAATAATTGTAGGAGCAAAGGGAATTCAAGAAATGGAGGCAGCATAAAGAATTTTAAAGGAAGTAAACAAAGACAAAGAGACTAGAATCCCACTGGGAAAATATAAAAGAGAGTGAAAGATTATGAAATGGTTGAACATGTATAGAAGTACTCCAGTGTCTCTATAAATTGCAAATCAAAATCTGTCCCTGAAAACCCAGCCCCTGAAAGCTTTTACCCATGTCAAAGGCTCCACTGAGTCCACTAGAATGACTGCCCCTTAATCAAATTTGTTTTAACTATTTACAAGTCTGGGGCCAAGTACCTCAGGAGATCATTATTTCAACTGACAAACCCACTGTGTTTTATGAAAAGAAATTAATAAAGAGCAAATAGACAGACTGCTAATGCATACAGACAAGAAAACCTTTCAGGTGGATGCTGGGAGCTGTGTCAGCTTGGCCAAGAAATTATAAAAAGTTGATCAGTATTACATGATAGTATTGCTATAACCTAGATTATATGGTAAGATAACTTGATTACTCATGTTAGGAAAACACCAGACTACCTGGGGAAATGGGCAGGATTTACATGAACTTACTCTGGAACTTGAATACTGCCCCCAAAATAGATTTGCATTGAAGCAGTGCTGATGTGAGAAAGGTCAGTGCTTTCTTGATCAGTCTCTGCAGGCAGTATTGCTGCAGAGATTTGGGACAGCTTGAAAGAATCATGGTAAGCTCAGCAACTTGCAAAAAACCCACATGTGCTTTGTAAGCAGTGGAAAGTCTGAAACCTGGCTTCCTGTGGGTTTATGTCCCAAGGAGTATGTAACCTTTTGTATCTAAACCGGATGAAGTAATTTTGTAGCCTGTCTGCCTGTAGAGGCACTTCAGAATTGCTTTTGCTCTTCTATGCTACCGTGCTTTAAAAAAATTACAGTAATTTTTATGCATTGGAGAACCTCATCTTGCCTTAATTTGAATTGGTAGAGAGTACAGAAATTGTTGGGGAACAAAGGATTAGAAAGCATACAAAGCTGGGCATGATTAGTGTTTATAAAGTAATACGAATGCAGAATATTCTGGGGAGGAATTCTGTCCTGTTGACTGATTTCCCTCTGGTCTTTTTCTGGTATCTCCCAGAGCCAGTAGGGCAGGATGAGACCTTTTTTTCTTTTTTTTCCCTTAGGAAAAGAAAACAAAAATCAAAAAAGGACCTTCATTTTTCATATCATTCTTCTGAACAGCCTTTCAGAATTCTGGCCAAGCTGATACCTAGATTCCCTTATAGAGATCCCATATCCTCTGAAAGATCCCTGCTATCTGAATTCTGTCTTGCTACTAAACAGCCCATAGGGGAAACGATAATGAAGACCTTGGCTTTTGCCTAGACTGTTTTAGAAAAAAAATACTGCTCTATAACACTTTGAATGCATTGTAAGATTCTAAAAATATTGGATTTAAATTAATGTGTGTCCTGCAATATTGAGTTATATAAATATAATGTCTTCTCAGAACATGTATGCATTAATTTGCAAAACTTGTAGTTTGAGAATCAGTCTACTGCCTGGGCTACGCACTAGCAAAGATAATAAGAGAATTAAACATTTACCTTGTCTAGGAGTATCCAGTGAATGTCCCATTGTTGCTGTGCATTCACTGCTAAAGTCTGAGCCTGTGGCAATGTGTTCTGAAAATCAGAATGTGTCAGAATATTCACAGTTTGTAAGTGTTAGTAATAATGACAGGTTCATCAAACTTATCTTCTTACAGCTAGGGCAATTTATTACATTTTTTTAACCCAAAGGAATTTATATAATTGATGGATTTGGGTTATATTACAGATACAAAATAACCTTGAGAGAATTGGTATTCACTGCTGGCATTGAAATTGATAGAGCTGAAGTACCATTCAACTGGTGCTTCAACAAAACTCATAGTTGTAGATGCTGTGTGACTAATTTAAATGGTTTGACTAAAATTACATTTTCTGTTTTAAATATAGGGCATGCTGACTAGATTTGAGGGAGAACGGGTGAATGGGCAGAGAATGTATAACTTACAACCTCCTAAATTCTCCTGAATTCTTCTCTTAGGGCTTTATTCCCCTTTTTTATTCCCTCTCTTTTTTTTAATGTTAAATGATGGTGTTTCTAACATGCAAGTAGGATGATCAGAAGCCAAACTCAACATTTCCACTGTAGAGAGTTCTTTATTCTCCATGATGAGTATAGTATATACTGTCATGCATTTCTGCAAACTTTAGAGAGAGAGCTATGTCAAATTAAACCTGTAAATTATTGTGCATGTGCAGCAGTTTTTATTTTATGGTTAAATAAGACTTTCAAAAGGACAGCTGGAAAACTGAGAGATTAAGTGACATGATTAAGCTCACATAGTAAGTCAATGGCAAAGCTGTGGCTGGTCTGTACACTGCTGGGTCACTAGTATGAGGAGTTGGTGCTGGTCACTAAATCCATTTCCTTCTTTGCAGATCTGAACACTTCAGTCCTGACTATAGCTTTTCATGCTTCTGTATGTGAC
>WAAB01019736.1:0-31208 GCA_013389865.1 Piaya cayana
CTTACAGTTAGGATCCTATCTCATCCCTTTCAGTGATTTCAGTTTCACTTGGGTCAGATGAATTTAGGCTTTTGGTTACATCCATTCTAGACATTCCAAGTAGGGAATCTTAAGTCAGATTATCAGACTGATACTTCTCATCTTTCTGAGGGCCAAATCTTTGCAGTCAAAAAGAGTGTTTTGTCAGAATATATCCAATATTAGCTTGGTTTGAACCTGAACATAATCATCCTAAGTTTTGGAGCTCTGTGATGGTGTAGACAGGTAAAACTTATAAACTTTTTATGTAACTAAGCTATGTGCCCATTAAAGAGGCAAGAGAAGATGAATGTAGCTGCTGGTAGAGAGACATCCAAATTAAAATAATTTGCTAGAAAAAGGATAAGGAAAACTCAAGTTATTGCAGAGACATCCTGATAAACACAGGAAAGTTACTGGCAAAACCTAAACCCAAGAAAAGTAGCGCCAGGAGCAAATAAGGCAGATGAGGCTGCTCCTTTTGGGAGGAGGGCAACAGCAAAAGTGTCAGGAGATGACAGAAGGTAAGCCTGGCTCAATTCTGACTTCTCTTATCAATGTGCTCTTCAGGCTGCTCTCAGCTGCCAGGATTATCAGTAGCTGTACCCATCAGTGCTAACTATATGATTGTGGTATAGTGTATTCATCTGTAATTTAGGATATAAGTACTAAAGACTAACAGTTTTTTATGGTGTCAATGACTAATAATATGTAAGAATTGACCATTAGCATGTGCACTGCTAATGAATAAACTAATTCAACCAAGCTTTGATTTAAACTAGACTGATCTATCAGTCTTCTAACGGCTCCTATCACGGTGATCTCTAATTCCTTAACAAGTACATACTTACATACACACATTACAACAATCCATTTTCATAGAATCATAGAATCATAGAATCACCAGGCTGGAAGAGACCCATCGGATCGTCGAGTCCAACCGTTCCTATCAAACACTAAACCATGTCCCTCATTTTCTAGACTTTCCCTACTGTTATATGTATCCCTGGCCAATAGCAAGGAATTTCCTAGAGGGGAACTCTTGCTGCATTCTCTGTATCTGAGCAAACAAACCAAACAAGACTGTCAAGGTTCCATTACTTCTTGCTGCCACCCTATGCAGACAAAGATATGATGCCACTTTTTTCAACATATCTCTCCAAGTGTTGGTGTTATACAAATAATAAAGAGCAGTGGCTGTTGATTCACATTCGTACTTATCCAGCTGGACATAAATAAGTGAAAGTCAACTGTGACGAGACAAGCTTTACAGGGTTATATTTATTTCAGACACAGAATATCAGTGAAGAAAAAGACTTGTGGTTATATCCAGCATGTTCGATTTTGTTTTTCATTTATTCGCTTTCACATTTGAGGAAGAAACAAAAAAGAAAGGCTAGACTAAATAAATAAAACACAGAAGTATCTACTAAAACAATGGACATATGCTGAAGGTCATTTTGGGGAAAAATATCCCATTGAGCAAAAGAATTCATAAGATTTTCCTGGCTGTGATATGTTCTGGGCTAATAATAGATCCCCTACGGGAAACCACATCATCAATAGCTTTTTACAGTTGGATTGGAAAATGCATTGGACAAAATAACCCAGAAAATTTTGTCTTGGGAGAATGGCTTAGTGGGTTGATTCTATTCCTAACTTCTAAGGTAACGGGTTAACATCAAACTTGGTGATTTCATTCTGATTTCTGTAACTCCATAAAGCTGACTTTTGAGATCTGCTGTTTTAAGGAGTGGTAACTTTACCTAGAAAGATGGATTGTAATGTTGGGTATTTTATTATTATACAAACCTTCACCTAGGTTAAACTAAACTAAGGAGAGAAGTTGTTATACATAGTTTCTGATTATTACCTGTAAAATGGAAAGAGCAATTATTACCTTGCTTTCCTCTATAATGAAGGAAGGAGACACACAGGTCTATTGACAATATAATATTTTTTTTAAACAGAATCAAATTACTATGATTGTAAATGGACTTCGAGTCAGTATTTTGACAGTTCATTGGTATGGCTCATTCCATCTCTCAGCATGATTTTTTCTTTTTGTTTTATATAAAATGTTGTAATATTGAAGTAAAAAGTAGAGTCTAGGAACTCAGCTAATGAAGGAGCAAGAGATCTCTTGAAGTACATTTACTTTGGAAGAGGAAAGACAAAAATAAAATGTAACAAGAACAACTGAAGACTCCATCCCTTATACCAGTACCTGTCCAGACCATCGACTTATTTAAAAAATGGAGTCTGCAGCAACCCATATTGTTCTGTCTTTGGCCTTGCACTCCGTTAGAGCTAATTGTCCTCACAAGACTGCAAATCAAACTCAAAGTCTCAATATATCCCTGACTGCAGGATATCCAGTGAGAGAAGATGGGAGTACAGGAAATCTAAGAAGGAGAGGTAAAGACACCTTTTCTGGAGCTTTTTGGGGGTAGTCCTTTAAGAACTGCTGCATTAATTTCAATCCAGAAAAAGTAGAGACTGTATAAACTGACCCAATTTAACTTAGAGGTAGCTAAGAAGGGATGGAAAATGATGAAAGTTGCATAAACTGTCTGTGGAACTATGGTGAAAACTGATCTATTTTTTTTTTCAAGTTTTCCACTTAGTAGAAGGAAATAATTGGGTTTATGTCAGATGATATTATGAATGTAACCCTGCTGACTGAAACAAGATCTTCATTGAGTTGGGAGGCAATTTCACTCTTCAGTCCACACCGACTTTTCATAAATGAACACCAAAACCCCACAGTGGTCTAATCTTCAATTAAAATATTCCAGGATGCAAGGGAAATAAATGGACATTGTGGCTAAGAAGGAAACAAGATTTAGCTTTTTTTTTAAAAAAAAGTGTTTGCAAATTACCTGCAACAAGTCTAAGATTATAAGGGAGTTTGAATAACTTTTCTCACATTTGAAAATATATGAGAAAATGAAAGCAGCTGAGCTTCAATGACAGTTCGTTTCCTGGACTTTCTTGAAAATGGAACCAGCTAGATACCTATGTATAAGCAGTAATGAAAGAAGATAGTAAAGCAATAGACCAGTTTATCACTTGTTATTTTTTTCAACATAATGGCTGTAGTTTCTCTGCTAACCAAAAAACCTCAGCCTGTTTATTTTTTTTAATGATGAGCTGTTACCCAAAAAGAAACAAAGTGGCATTCTGTTGACACCATATGGTGGCTGAAAAATGGATTCCATAGTATTCTATTTGTTAGAATGTCTCCTGACTTTCTGTATCCATAATTTATGTTGGGCCCTTCTCTGATTGCCAAAACATTCAAATGGCTTTCTCTTCAGAGGGTAGCCGGCATGGAGGGAAGAAGGTTTTCAAAACAGCGGGACCCGAACAATCTCCTACTGCTCAGAGAAGAAATCATTTCCAAGCTTCTGTCTTTCTGGCTGCTTTCATTGTAATAATAATTTACATCCTGTGTGAAGAGGCTGTTTGCATCCAGAAGAAATCTGAAATAATAAATAAAAAGGAGGGGGAAAAAAAACACCCCAGCTTCTGTTCTTGCAGGCAAGTACAAGAATTTGTGAATATTTTGCATCAGTTTAAAGTCACATTGACTCCTAGGCTCTGACGTAAGTAGCTAGCTTAGGCTTTTGTATCTTAATGGGAAGAAATATGCAGAGGTTATTGAACAGTGCAGTTTCTAAATGATTGCCTCTGCAGCTGGCTTTCAGAGAGAGATCCGAACTGGTTATGGATGAGCCAAAATAATTGAGATATATTTCTCCCGGTGTCTACTTGGTTATTACTCACTTTTTAAGAGGCTATATTTTAGACAAAGATTTCAGTATGACTGTGTGATTTACAAACAGATCTTTCATACACTCTTAATACAGTGTATGAGGCATCTTGCATTATGTAGCAGGTTATGCCTGCTGTAAGCAGCAGGGATCCTGGAATCACATTTAAAGGCTGAGCCAGAGGGACAACATCCCTCCTTTCTCACCTCCTTCTTCTCTGATCTATCACAACTCAGTGCTTGCTGCTATTTGACCAGTCCTGTTTCCTTGTTGCCTCTGGGATTTTGGCAGCAGCTCACAGTCTAATGAACGACCACCTGAGCGTGGATGGGGTTAAGAAGACCAGCTGCAGCTGGGTTATTAATACTAAGCAGACAGCATTATAGGAGAAGGAGACCACCTGTTGTGAGGATCTTCTTAAGAATTTGATTAGACCTGTTTGACCCTGGGGTACCTTATGCTCAGAAGTTTATTTGCCCTGTGGAGTAAAATGGAGATAGACAGAGGTTCTATCATCATTCATCAGCTTTGAGAAACATTCCTTCTTTCTTGACCCTCCAGTCATACTGGGCACACAACTAAGTTACTCCAGCTGAGATCTGGGAGGGTAATTTAGCCAGCAGTGAATTTGAATCCCATGAAATTGTAGATTTTATAAAGAAATAAAATGGAAGCCAGATACTCCTCCAGAACATCTGGCAAAATGCCACTGACAGCTTTGCTTATTCTGAAGATGTACTGCTCTAAAAAATGACTTCACTTTAACAGAGCTTTAGTGATGTGAATACATATTTCTTATATTACACTGTTTAATGACACACTCTTGGAAGTTCAGTCAACGTTTAAAACTAACATACTCTTTTTCAATACAAAGGAAAGAACTGTTAATCTCCTAGAAGAAAATAAAATAGAAAACTTGCAACCAAATTAAATTATTAAATTTTCACAAAAGCATTAAATCTGAGCGAAATCTTCAAATTCTAAAAGTAACCATATTTAGTCTGAGAAAAGAAAATTATCCATTAAAGGATTATTTTTATTTGTGACATTCCAGATATGTACTGCAGACAGTTTCTAAAAAGAAAAAAATATAGGCTAAAAGTTCACACTACAGGAACAATAGACCTAAACATCTACAAATTACTTCGTAATATATGTGAGAAATATTTATTCTTCCTTACAGAGTAATTCTCCAGACAACCAGGATTTAGGGTATCAGATAGTTTTTGCTCATGTGAGCAGCTCCTTTAAAGTTATTTATGTTAGGAAAAAGATTGGATCCCGAATATTCACACTGGCTAGTGGCATTATTAAATGAATTTCCTTGATCCAAGGTTCCATTTTCCTTTCAGGCATATCACCTTTTGTGCTGAGTAACAATTACTAGTCTTCACTTCTATTTTTCTATATAATTGCAATCTAGGTTGAGTCAAGTTTACTCTCGATGTGTAGATAGGATAATTACTGGAGAGAATGGTGAGAAGACAATCTGAAACTCATTTTAGGCTGAACATGATGCTTGTGAAACTGCTGTAGAACTCTCCAGAATCAATAAGGTGTTAGATTAAGTTAGGTGTTCACAGTGTCGGTGTCATGATGTAATCTGAGGATTAAGCTTCCAGTATTCCAGTTGTTGGGGGTTCTCCTAGGGTTTTAGTTGCCACACATGGATCTTTGTTTCTGTTTGGGAATGGGATATCTGCATAGATCTTATGGGTATCATATGGAAGCTAAGAGATCTCTATATCCTTCTGGAGCATCAGATAGGGCCTAGGAAAAATATAAGCATAGGATCCCCCTTCTACCAAACACAGCCAAGTCTAGAGAGCTGCTTATCTCAGCTTTATAGTAGAGACCCAAATCTCATTAGCTGAACTGCTCTGTAGGATCCATGCATGGTGGAGTCATCGTCCCTGTAGGTACTTGAAAAGCACGTAGCTGTGGCACTTGAGGACATGGTTTAGTGTTAAGTTTATGGCTGATCTTGATCTTTGACAGGACAAGAGGGAATGGCCTCAAGCTCCANGATTCCGTGAATCAAAGCTTACGTCAATCTACAAAACTTGACTTGATTGTGTTTGTAGACCATTATCCACAATAGCACTGTGCTAGAAAATGTGAAGCACCCAGTAAGTGCTACATTTTATTCTTTACTAGGATATGACAACAAACAATTTTATTCAGGGCAAATGGCACTGCATAAATGAAAAGACATTGAGAGGATTATAAGGGTATTCAAGAACTAAATCCTGAGCAAAACTAAAGAGGATGTCTATCGTCAGGGGGGTCACTGGTAAAGCTGCAGCATAATTAAAGTTCTGATGTTTTTTTTTTTCAAAAGGCTTGATTCTTCATTTCACAACACTTTTCTAATGCCAAGGTACTTGTCCTTAATCCAGTGAAGACACACCAATGTAATGAAGAATGATTTCCAATATTATTAATTTCTCTTATCTATTGCCTTTTACAATCTGGGAAGATTAGGAAACAAAATGATAATTAATTTATAATAAAGTTGATCCAGTATACAAAGATTTGCCTGCAATATAGTTTGTTATGTGTTTTGAAAATAATCAGTTTAAGCCATTATTAAAAACTTTAATTTGTATGTAAAAAAGACCACTACTTGTGAAATCCTGCCCCCTGACAGCAAATCATCGTTTGCTTCAGCAGAGGCTTGATTTCTGGCGTTGTCTTGACTTCAAAAGAGTTGTGTTTTATTATTTAAACAGAGAGAAAATAGTGAACCAGGGAAGACCTGCAGTAAACATGTACTAAGACTACGTTCTCCTCTTGGAACAGAATAAATTATACAGACTGAAGGATATTTGAAGCTGGCCTAATATTTTGTGCTTAGATTCCACTTCAGGATGATGATGGACATCAGCATGACACATTTCTCCACAGAATAGTCTTCTCCAGACTGGACTGATGCTATGGGCCTTGCACCAAAATCCTCAAGTAGATATGACTGGATCTTTCATAGTTTTCTATGCCTTTCCAACCAGATTGAGTACAGAAAATACTGGATAGAGTGCAAAAAAACAAAACAAAACAAAAACAAAAAACAAAAACCCCCAAACAAATCCAAATAAAACCTGTTTATGAAATATTTCTAGCCAAAGGTTTCCATTTTAAAAAGTTCATTCTTTTTATGAAATTCAGATTCATGTCCAAGCTTTTAGGTAAGTATCTAAACCACCAAACTCATCTGTCACTCTGGTAATCTATGATGGCTTCAAACATAAAGAATCTGCATTCTCAGCATTAATGTCAGCAGCAGAATGCTCTAACTAGGCCTGAGACCATATTTGATATGTTTTGTAAAAAAGGTAAATATTATCTGCCATTACACAGAGACCAGAAGAGTTCCAGTGATTTCTTCATAGAAATATCATTTTTCATTCATAAACATATTGGAAACATATAAGCTGGGTCCATGTGCTTTTTAAAATGGAAAAGCAAGGATTACCTGTGTAAGGTAACACTTGGTTTTCTCCACTGTTGTGAGAATTACCCCGGGTTTTTTCAGTCTCTATGCCACAGCCTTTTATTTTGTCAATGCAAAATCAATGTGCTCTGTGGGCAGCACACCAAAAGCCAAACTCATAAGAATTCAGGGCTTTTATTCTGCTGCCTAACTTCAAAGTCTAAACACACTAATCATTTCCAGTAATCAATAGAGAGATATATGCAAGGAGGCAATGTTGTTTATGTGGAGTCTATTTGAGCCAGTAGGAAAAAAGGAAGCAGGAAGTGATGCAAAACCAGAGGGGAAATAATAATGTTATTCTGTTGGGAACAGCCTCAGCAACTTTCTGAAATTATGCAAGTGAAACAGGACTGAGAAGAGAAGCGTCACTCAAAAGACCTGGCTCATTTGATCCTGAGCTGAAGGTTAGCTTCAACCCGTTTACAATCTTAACTGTTTTATTTCAATACTCTGTGTTCAGTTTGCAAGGCTTCTACATTCAGTGTCTCAGCCAAATAGTTACGTTTCAAGAGGGTGGGAGGAAGGGGTGTTGAATATAACCTTTGTTAATGATTTAGTTTATTGCCAATAATTTTGTGTTGATGTTGCCTTTCCTTATCTGGTTTTCACACATTTCCTTCATTGATATTCCTGCATCATTCTCAGTTGATTTTCTTTTATTTATTTTTTTAAGAAGCTCTCCAAAGTCTCTGATTTCCTTAATCATGGTTGCAGTATTTCCTGAAACTGTGGGGGTCAAAAGCCGTATTTTCTCTCTTGCATTTTTCTTGTTTATTTAGATTCTTATCCCACTATTTTTTCATGTTGTACATACACAAGTCGGTAATCTAGAACTTTGTCGCCTCTAAAATTTAGCTTCTTTGTAGTCTTGTCAAATACTCAGTGCCTCTGGCAGTAGTTATCAGTGATGTAGGACTGAATGGCAGGACCATATGAAGAAATGAGGGACAGGATTCTCTGTAGAAAACAATGCTTTTAAATTAAAACAAACAAACAAACAAAACAAACAGAAAACAGAAAAAGAAGATGTGGGTGAGTACATCCTCATCCGGTTAACAGAAATCCCTTGAAGGTAATGAAACCAAATGTGTTTACACTTGCTGAACATACAGTTTGGGGTCTGCATATGCTGTATCAAGGAGAGATGCTAATGAGTTAAAAGCAGTGTGATCCCTTCCATGGTCCCAAGGTAATTTATGTTGGAGAAGAGACACATGTCTTGTGAAACTGCAGCATCTTTCTGACTGGGAATCCAGCTTTCAGTGGGGAAGTGCTATTGATATCACCTCTGTAGAAACAGAAAGAATGGGAAAATAATAATAATAAAAAAGAAATCCACTGCTAGTTTTATATCTGTAATCCAAGGGTAGGATTTAAAGCTGATGATTCAGGCTCTTACTACATATATATACATATTCCATGATTTCTATGATCAGAATTGCAACAATATGATAAATGAACACTGTGGTTTAATTTCCAGCAGGGATAGATTTTCATTTGCTTCATGAGTTGTTTCAAGCCAAACTCCTACAGTTACATAACATAGGCTGTCATCTGTGTTTCATTTTCTGTTGGAGTCAGCTGGCCATGATAAATATGTTTTCTACCTCATCATTCTCATTTAAGAGCAACATCAAATATTTTAAAGACAAAACCAGTCTATTTAACAGGACGTTAACTACTACACAAGTATAAAAACCCGGTACAATTTGACAATACAAATTTTCATAAAAAGATATTGCAAATTTTTGCCATAATCATTAGCCTGATATTTTGATAATAAGGCTCAAAATATCTCCTCTGAATCAAAAATAAAAATAATGACTGTATTACTTAAAGTATCTTTGTGACAGGCCAAATGTTTTGACCATGTGATAATGACTGTAAAACTGGGGAATAAACTATAACTCATTAGATGTCCAGACCTTCAAGTTACTGAGTAGCTTTAGAAGACTACTTCTTAATGATACATTTAAGCTCTAGAATAAACAAAGTTTTATTCCTTTTAATCACCATGCAATGCCTAGAATTGATTGCCAGTATAAAGATATGTCAGGCCTCAGGCCATCCTTGCATATCATTTGCCATGAATTCTGCTGAAGACATCAGTCGTGAAAGATTAACTTCTTAAGACAAAAATCAAACTTCACAGGCGGCACAGCAGATGTGCGAACAAAGGGAATCAACAGTTTGGTTTGTTAAGGGAAAGCCGTATGAACACATGCTGAGCACTGATTGGTTTGGTTTCGTTTTTTTTTTATTTTATTTTATTATTCCTCTCCTTCATACCCTCAAAATCCCAGTCTTATTCTCCATGTTTCCTTTGGGCATGAACCCTGGCAATTCTAGAGACTCAAAGCATTTCCAGGTAAAAGACGATGAAGTATTTTGTACTGGAAGAAGTTCTATAGTTTCCATCTGCCATAGGATGAGATATACATATCACATTAAATCAGACCCAAGGGAAATCTCCTCCTTTTCCTGTGCTTCCAGTGAGACTCTTAGGGTGAATTTCTTGTATCTGGAAGAACCTTCCTTTTCAGGTTAGCCACTGCAAGCTGCATGAGTTTCCTTTGGAAAGCAATGTCATTGTTCATTACTGGAAACCATACCAAGAAAAAGCTCTCCCTGGCTTTCTGGCTTCCAGACACTACTAATACCTGTGTTAGTATGCAGTGTTGCCATATGGAATCTGTCTAAATCTTGCCTGGATTAAAGAAGCAAGGAGTAGATTGATGACTGTTCTACTACCATATTGATTTCATCCGAAGTTTGTTGAGCTTGCTGCAATTCAACATTATTAGGCATGAAGAGTGCCTTTCAAAAAGAGTTCTTTTCAGTGCTGCTATACTTACCTTATTCCAGGATCTGTATAATAATAAAAAACCCAAAAACTTCAGGCATGCTTCGACTCACACATGTTGCAGCTTTATACCTAAAGGTTTGGATGTTTACCTGAAGTTTAACAAAATTAGAAATCCTTTGGAATTCTTGTGTTATGTGGTGGTGTAAAGGGATTCCCAGCACAGATGTTTTCAGTGTTGGAAAGACTACTTCTGCCATTTTTTGTGGCATTTCTATAACGAAAAAGACTTTTTTTTTTCTTTAAATGAGGTGTCAGGGGCTGGAGAACAAATCTTACAAGGAACGACTGAGAGAGCTGGAGCTGTTTAGCCTGGAGAAGAGGAGGCTGAGGGGAGACTTCATTGCTCTCTACAACTACCTGAAGGGAGATTGTGGAGAGGAGGGAGCTGGGCTCTTCTCCCAAGTGACAGGGAACAGGACGAGAGGGAATGGCCTCAAGCTCCACCAGGGGAGTGTCAGGCTTGACATAAGGAAGAAGTTCTTCACAGAAAGGGTCGTTAGGCAATGGAACAGGCTGCCCAGGGAGGTAATTGACTCGCCTTTCTTGGAGGTGTTTAAGGTGCAGGTGGATGAGGTGCTGAGGGACATGGTTTAGTGTTTGATAGGAATGGTTGGACTCAATGATCCAGTGAGTCTCTTCCCACCTGTTGATTCTATGATTCTATGAATATTTTGACATGTAATGAACAACTATTCAAATTCAGTTCTAGGACCTGACAGAGATTCTTGTTTCCTTTAATGTGTCTATAGGAAAAGAAACATCATGGGCAGTATAGAAACAATGAGTTAAAGGAGCAATATTTGGACATCTAGAAGGGGATACTTTTCTTTTTTATTTACAGGTTGGACTCTGTGTGCCCTTTGGAACAGACTTTGAAAGTATTGATGCTAATCTAGTACACATGTTACCTGTCTGGTTTTTAAAGAGTTCGTATTTACAAATAAAAATAGCCTGTAATGTAGATTTAAAGTCAGACAGAATGTGCTCAAGTAGACTAGATCAGGAACGGTTGGATCAGTGGAGTGTCCTCCATCTAGGTGGCTTGTGGTTTCCTGCACTTTGGAATTTTCATTCCACGTGCTGCTACTTGTCACACTTGTTCTCACCAATGCTGCAGGCTTAGAATGATGTTTGAATTGCAAAACTCTAAAAGAAATAAATCTGGAACAATCTTAAAGAAATAGTGATAATAATATGGACTGAATCCAGGGATTTTGTTCTTTTAGTTTACATAAAGAGCAGGATTACTAAAGTGAAATCAGAGACGCAACAGCTCAGAGAATTATACATTCAAGAAAGAGAAATGTCTTCAAATTATTATCTTTCTTTAGACTTCTGCAGTTGCATCAGAAAAAAATAATGTTATCACTTCATTTTCTCTAGCTGGCATTTCATTTCTGTTCTATAACCTTTCTCAACGGTAGTTGCGTGTCCAGTCAGCATTGCTCCTGTTCTTGGACTATTATGGTTACTAGATATTTGTGACTCTTCATTGGAGTTGCATCAAGAAACAGACAACTGAGACCACAGAGCTGTTGCAGAAATGTAGAGTTTAGTGTAAGTCCTCGTTCTAAAGAGACTATTGAATGACCTATGATGTTTAGCCAGTGGCTGCAGCAGATGCAAGAGGAACCAGGGGATGGAGAGGACAGTATAAGAAAATTTGTGTGTAGAACACTGTTGAGTTTACTTATACTACAATAATCATTACAGAACAGTTTAATTTTAAAGGGTGACTTGGAAGACACTGTGTTATCACTGTAGTAAGGACCAGAACAGAGAACACGTCAACAATGTGAGCATAAATAAGAACATGAGACCTATGTGATGCACCCATGAGTGCTATGGAAGCTAGTCGATGCTATTGTAAGGCTACTCTTCTTGATAATCTTTGAAATATAATGAGGACTGGAAGAAATCAAATATAACTTATTGCAAAAATGGCAAGAAGAAGGACCCAGCAAACTACAGGCACGTCATCCTAACCTCAGCCCCTGGAAAGGTGATAAAACAGCTAATCCTAACCTCAGCCCCTGGAAAGGTTATTCTGGAAAGCTAATTCTGGACACCATTTCTAAATTCAGGAAGGACAAGGTGAGTGGGAGCAATCCACATGCATTTATGAAGGGGAAAACTTGCTTGATTCATCTCCTAGCTTTCTAAAATGAAATTACTAACTCCGTGGATGAGGAGAGAGTAGTGATTGTATTAATTTTGACCTTAGCAGGTTATGAAACACTGACTCCCATAACATTCACATAAGCAAACTAATGACGTGCAGGCTAACTACTGGACTGTGGGATGGACTGAAAACTGACTGAACTTCCAGGTGCCCACCAGAGCTGCTCTGTCACTTCAGTCCTCAGCCAGACAGAGGAGAGAAAATATAACATGGTTCTCATGGGTTGAGATAATGACAGCGATAGATCATTCAGTGATTACTGTTACAGACAAAACAGACTTGGCTTGGGAGAATCAGTTTGATTTACTACCAATCGAATCAGAGTAGGGTAACAAGAAATAAATCCAAATATTAAAACACCTCTNTTCAGCTGGAAGATGGTCATGAGTTGTCCATGCTCTAGACACTTCAGTCCTCAGCTAGACAGAGGAGAGAAAATTTAACATGGTTCTCATGGGTTGAGATAATGACAGTGACAGATCATTCAGTGATTACTGTTACGGACAAAACAGACTTGGCTTGGGAGAATCAGTTTGATTTACTACCAATCGAATCAGAGTAGGGTAACAAGGAATAAATCCAAATATTAAAACACCTCTGCCCCTGCAGTTGTTCTGCAGTTTTGTGTAATTCTGTAATAGAATAACTTCATATGTAGCAGCTTTTTTTCCATTCAAGTGCAAGTGACACCGAATTCTTTAACCGAAAGACAAAATAATGACCTACTCAAAGGCTCCTGTAGAATAAAAATATTCCAGATGATATTTCAAATTCTAAAGTACTAAATAGAATATATTTTTGAAATTCTTCTTTTAGTAGCCTTAGATGTTTATGAAAAAAATGTCTTTGTTGATCTAGATTTGATGATTATGCTATAGTGAATTGTATTTCTGGGAGTAATTATGCGTTTTTATATCATGAATACAACTGAGGAAAATTGCTATTTGACTGCATGGGATTTTTTTTCTTTATCAAAAATGTTATTGCTTTTCTATTTATTTACTTGGTTTTCCTTTTGAACAAATGTAACCCTCTTTACTGATACTATTTTGTAAAGTGGTCTCTAATCACAGCCGAATTAAATAGTTACAAAGCACCTCTTGAAATGGTTAAATTAATGGAAAAGTCACAGGAATGTGAAAAGTTATGGACAAATGCACAGATGAAGGTGCGGGAGAAAGGTGCAGATATTTGACATGGAACTTCTCCTTATCTTTTCACATGTTATGAACTATTAATGCTTTTAAGTGAAGTTTCTGTATAAACAGAAAATAGAGTCCTAGGGAGCTTTGATTTCATAAATGTCTTCACAGCACTGAAGTTGGCTCTGTTGAACCATCCATACACATTAATGCTGTTTGAGTTCTTTATACATATCTTTAAAAAAAACCCTACTGAAATGCTTCTAACTTCAAAATATTGCTGCATTTTAGGCACTGAAAGGTCCCCAGAATAGCAGATGGGTTTGGTCTCTAGAATTATCTAAGCAGCATAAAGCAAACAAAAAAGTGTACTGTGATTAAGTTCTTTGTTCTTCTTTTTAAGGGAAAAAAAAGTGTTTACAAATATTTACATTGATACCAGTCTTGTTCTGGAAGATACACACTCTCATCTCTGATTCAGAATGTGGAGCACTTCTCCTGTGAAGACAGGCTGAGAGAGCTGGGATTGTCCAGTCTGGAGGAGAAAAGACTCCTGGGACACCTTAGAGCAGCCTTTAAGTATCTGAAGGGGGCCTAAAAGTAAACTGGAGAGGGACTTTTTAGTAGGGTATGTAGTGTCGGAATGTGGCAAAATGGCTTTAAACTGAAAGAGGGTAGATTTATATAAGATATAAAGATGAAATTCTTTATAGAGGTCTTTAAGATCCCTTGCAAGCCAAAACATTCTATGATTCTGTGATTTATCAAAGTTGATGAAGACTTTCAGCTAAGGAATCAAATCTCAAGCTTAGTTCCCCTTTATGTACTAGGAAAAATGCAAGCTTTCCAACTAACCCATCATTAATTAGAGATTATTGATACCATTCTTTCCTTCCTTGTCATTTGTGTGGCACCTGTAGTGATCAAGGTTATTTTCCCTGCTCTCTGCAAGTCAGGCTCTGCTGTTATGAGTACGGTTCTACAGATCCGCTTGCATTGTCCATGGCAACTTTCTGCTGTACTCGTGTGGTGGATCTATTCATGTTTTCTGGCTCCAAAGCTGGCAATTTCACACCTTTCTCAAGCATTCACAGAATCACAGAATCACCGGGTTGGAAGAGACCCACTGGATCATCAAGTCCAACCACTCCCACAAAACACTAAACCATGTCCCTCAATTCAATTCAATGTGCTAAGCAAAATTGTGAGAGAGTCTTTGCACAAAGGTACACTTTTTAAACTGTAGTGGTTCCCATAATAGAATAGAAGCTCAAATTCCGCACCAAAGGGCATGTGGAAAATAAGAATGAACTTATATTAAACCCTTATCCTCCATATTGAAAGCTAAATCTTTAGTGTTTTTATTCTAGGCAGAGCACTTTTCCTTCCATGTTAATGATTAAAACCTGAAAAACAGAAAGATTATCTCCTCAGCATCAATGCTGAGGCATTTTCCCATTACTGTTATTAGTTCAGTAGTCTTTTCATCACTACTGATCCCAAGGTTTCATCTTTAAAATCTTTACTACGCATCATGTATAATTTAAGGGATTAAGAAGGAAATTTGTAATTGATTCTGGGGTTTTTTTGAAATACAAAATAGAAGACAACTCATGACAAAACAGCAAAGTTTTCAGCAGGTAAAACTCTGCACAAAGCACTGTATCCATACTGATGTGTGAACACTCAGATTGTAATGATTTTGGTATGGGGAACATCTTTTGGTTTACTCTCAGAGTACTCCACTTCGCACAATGCAGGGCTGATCTGTGACTTGAGCTGTGGAGAACGTGAATAACAAATAATAACTACACCAAAAGTCAAAATTAAAAAAGCTAATGGGACATCAGCAACTAAAGAACATGTCATGGCCCATCAAGGACTGTGTTTCAGACTGCAGGCAAGCTGTTCAGAAGTTTAGCATTGTTTTTCATTGCAGGATCCTCTGGAAATGCAAAACTTTATTTTTTTCCCATAATTCTCACTTTCTTCTTTTTAATCTGCCTCTCTTCTCTTTTCCCCAATCTCTCTCTCTGTGCATTTCCATATTTGGAGAGGCATGTTATTGCTTTATATGGTTTATACATGTATACATCTTTGCCTTCCCAACTAATCGATAGCTACTTTACTGTAGTAGACAGCTGAATATTTGCAAAGTGCCTTAGAATTAATAACTTAATTCAAATTAGACATGTGGTGAGTTTTCTCTTTAATTCACTTCTCAAAACTCCAATTTAACAAACCACTTTCCACTTTCTCTTATGGAGGAGTTGGAATCAAGATATTACAGTATCTTACAAGAGAGGACTCTTAGATAAAAATTACATTTTTTATTGTCTTTTTCTTTTAAAAATGTCACTTTTTCATATTTTGAGTCAAATCTGATTTGGATATTTTGTGGGAAGTCATTACGGGGTTAAATTAATCTATTTATTTGTTGGTTTGGGTTTTTGTTTATTTTACATCTAGTATAATTTTCATGTTTCCTGCCTGGAAAAGAATAGGAAAAGATAACAATACAAATAAATCACCTGAATTTAAGGAAGAAATGTATTCTTATGAAACATGGAGTTATAGTTCATACACATCCATGTGTCCAAACACTTGTCTGTTTTCTCCAGGCTGTATCAGCTCATCCAAGAAAAGACATTATTTGGCTTATATCTGAACACTTAAGGATCTTGCTAATGATATAACATGAGATGCTCTAAAGATCTTTGGTAAGATCCTTAGTAAGATCTCTGAAGCATTACAGGAAAAGAATGATGCTACGTTAACAGAAGCATTCATGAAGTAGAACAGCAGTGACAGGAAAACAGAGCACCAAAATCCTTGGTTAACATCTTGACAGTGAGGCAATTAATCAAACAAGATGGGCAAAGATATGTGACGATGCCCTTTTCAAACAGGATTGTAAATGCAAATACAATTACCATATATAATGGTGACAAAAGAATCGCAGAACAGCCAGGTTGAAAGAGACCCACCGGATCATCGAGTCCAACCGTAAAAAGGTAACTGAAGGTAGCTTTTTGTACACTGCCAGTAAATTTTGGTCCAAGATGTTTATGTCTTCTTACCCAGTTATTTTTATTATTGTCAATAGATTCAGGTTCTTTTTAATTATGAATCCAAATATTTACAAGAGAATACATGCATAAAGGAGAAGACAGCTAATGCAGGTTTCTTTGTATTTCCAGCAAGTGATTGCACACCTACTGACTGACTGGAAGAAATGACTTAACTTCTAATTTTACTTTGCTCGCACACTTAGCTTTGCTTCCCTTATTAAAATTCTTTTATCTTGACCCAGACATTTTCTCACTTTTGCGCTTTCCATTTTCTTTCCCATTGAGATGAGGGGGGAGTAGTGAGCAGCTGGGTCAGGGCTTAGCTGGTGGCTAGTGTCAATCCATCACACCTAATATTCTCAAGACCCGTTCTCCTTTGCTGATGCCTTTCTCTCAGATGGCGTCTCCCTCAAGACAGCGAACTTCTCTTGTCGTCTTCTTATTTTCAGAAATAGAGAGACATATAAACAAAGTTGCATGACTCAGAGGACCCAGTCAGAGAGCTACAATTACTAGGGGAATTGCAATGACAGGACTAACTGTGGTGATCATGATGAGAAGTCAATATTATGGAAGGGAGATCTCCAGAAGAGGAATGAGGCATATAGAGGGATAATATAGATGGAGATTCCTCTTCCTTTCTGTCTCAGCAGGTTGCTGTAATCCCAGTCTCGGTCTATTCATTGCTTGCATGGAACTCACATAGCCAAATTCCAGAATACAACAAATTCAGGTGATCCAAACTCACATACTATTTCAAATATCTGAATAAAAAATAATTAGAATCACCAGGTCAAAGATGGAAGGAAGTGTGTCATCTCCAGTGTAGGCTCCACAAAACTGAGTCAAATTCAGACCTTTTCCTGACTCATGGATGACCCTCTATCTAATGTCTATAGACACTTGAACCATTTTTCTGGTATTTTGAGTCTGGAAAACAGATTCTTTCTTTCCAAAGTGTTTTTGGTGAGTCCTGAAGTGAAAAGAGATAATTATGCGCTAATTTGAATTTAACAATAGATGCAAATTCACTGAGTTTCACAGAGTAGTTAAAAACAATCTTAGAACCCCCCACCAAGTAGTTTTAGATACACTCCTATGCACAGTCCCAAATCTAGCTCTGCTGTGCACAGGCATGCAGTAATTAAGAAGAACCTGATTGAAAACCTGTGGACATCAATTGAAGCCTTTTGGTTGTCCACAAGAAGGTTTTATTAAGTGTCTTTGCTAGGAGGTTTCCTGGAGTACGTATGGCAGTTAACCAAATGGTTGAAAATAGGAAATAGCTGTTGGGAAAGGGAAATGGCGATTGTGATTTTTAAGGTGAATTTTCATTAAAACCAGTATGTGAATCTGAAGTGTGCTTCAGGTTTGTTTGGGGTAGAAAATCTGCCAGGCTGAAAGCCATTTATTTAAGTTTATCTCTCTCTAAGTGACTTTGGGACCTCTGCAATGTTGCTAAATAAGTGAAGCTATTCACATCGTGAACCTTGGCACCTGCAGCAAAGTTACAAAGAGAAGAGATACTTCAGAATTCAATTTACTTTGTATTAACTTGAGATCTGATACTCATCATCTGCTTTAACTGCTTGTTTTATCTAAACTGCTAGAGTCACATGAACGGGAAAGAAAATTAAGAGATTTCAAATTTGTTGCTCTAAGCAAAATGACTTCCTTATCTAATCTAATAAGAGGCTGGATGAGTTTCCCTGTTTTAATAATCACTGTGCTCCAACCTTCCCTTCCATTAAAAAAAATTAACATAAATTGTCTGGTGAATTTATCTTACTATAATCAAGAAAGTTTTCTTTAATACCACCCTAAAACATTAACCTGATAGTAGACTGACGAATTTTTGCTTGAGGCTTTCCCTAGCGCAGTAGCATATTAATGATGCATATAAGATTTTATAATAAGAAAAATATATATTTATAAAGAACAGAAGGATGTAGACAATTCAGTGTCTGTAGCTCATGTGAACTGGATTGTGATTATAGAATCATAGAATTATAGAATCACCAGGTTGGAAGAGACCCACCTGATCATCGAGTCCAACCATTCCTATCAATTAGACTAGCACAAAGGCAGGAATCTTTAAAAGAAAGTCAACAAGAAGTATTTCTGATTTATCAGGTGGGGTTTTACTACAAAGTAAGCATAGAATGAAGTACTGACATATAGAATCAAGTTATTTAATGTTTTAGTGCTCCATATCATGATATCACATTTACCAGTCTAAATGCAAAGCAATGGTAGTTGACTTTGGTGCTTATTTTAGTATCCCTGAGATTTAAAACTTGGTTGTTGCTCCTGCTGAGATTTAATCAGCTGTGGTTTTTAATGTTAACAGCAGCCTATCATTCACATGAGAGACCTCATAAGAAAGATGATTAAGGGTATGGAGGTCACATCCTTAGAAGGAGGGGGAAATCATATATCTCAGAAACTTTTGAGATGATTACTTTACTGGTACTGTATTCCTTTTGGCCTGGGTGTTTGACAGAGGAAGATACCAA
The DNA here is from genome assembly GCA_013389865.1 of Piaya cayana. Lineage (NCBI taxonomy): Eukaryota > Metazoa > Chordata > Aves > Cuculiformes > Coccyzidae > Piaya > Piaya cayana. The sequence continues at coordinate 19,065 of WAAB01019736.1, forward strand.
AACTTCATGAACGAGTAAAAAGCAGGTCAAGGCTTTATTTATCATACACATAAATTTACTTAAAGCATCCTCAAGCATAAGAGATGTTCTATGAATACAGGGGTGCCTAGCTATTGGGTGGTGTCAAAATCTGTAGGTGTAATTAAGAAGGGGGTTGGGGCAAGCAGCTAGGATAACCCCCTTGTCCTCCTGCAAGCTGTGTCTTTCACTGTAGTCGATGGCTCTGATAAGATGTTTTATCTCTGAGAAGTAGTCTTGACTCTGAAAGCATGAACTTCCAGGGACCTTCCTGCAGGGAACTCCAACCAGCGTTAGCCCTGACCAATGCCTCTCTGAAAAGAAATCTCGATTTCTGCTCCTTAGAATGACTGCTGCCTCCAGTTCAGCCTGATCAATTGTGTATGAACAGGTGGCAGATTAGCAGTTTTTCAACTGGTTCTAATAACCATGAGCATTCAGGGCATTTTTCCTGTAGCTTTAGTGACTGTTACAGTCAGTAACTCACTGAGGAACTTGGTCAGGTGGCCTTTGCAGTAGCCACTTGGCAAGTAGGTATAATTCCTTCAGCCTTAGCTTATGTGTCTGTTCAAGACTGAAACTTTCAGCTTTATGTATTCCTTAATGACTTCAACATGTACATTTTCCTTCACTGAAGCCTTCTAATTTTATTGATGAGTGATTTGGTAATATTTAATAAAAATAAACACAAACGTGTTATTTAGAAGGAATGGGTTTGCCAATCAATTCTGATAAAGGCAACTAAATTTTGTAAGGACATCTCTTTACCTTTCATATCTAATATCCCTTCCCTTACTTTCCTAAGAGTCATGCAACATTGCTGAGCCCCAGACAATCCTGCGCATTGTAATGACAATCCTGGCTGTGATTTCTGGTCACACAAAGGCTGGATTATACACCTGTGGCACCTTAAAGGGGTCTGAAAATGAGAATAAAGTGAAGTTGTGCTCACCAAACGGTCCATTATATTGCCATGAAATATGAAATGGCTTCTGTGGAACTGAGAAATAGGCCTCTTACTTTTTAAGGATGAAAAGTAGGGTATAATTGTAAGAGAAGGTATTGTTTTAGGAAAGAATATACTGTAGCTATGGTGTGGAAAATGAAAATGTTCAGATCTCATGAGTTAATTTTAACATTTCAGCACACAGACTGTAACATGTTAAATGTGTGTGTATATATATGTTATAACCTATATATACATTGACATAACACTAGTTTAAGCTTGTAATCACACTCAGATACATACAGCGAGTTCCACACAGGCATACATATATAATATTTTTAAACCTTTTTTTAAGTGATCTACTGATGATATTTTCAAGCAAATCCACAAATTAAAGGCTGCAAAACTCATTCATGTAAAGTATTGAAGGCTGTATCACAGTCTGCCTCCAGAATAATAACTTTAAATTCATTAACAACCTCTGTGAGATCTGTGAGAAAACAGCAATAATTAGCAACATTAATACGTACATAAATGAATGTGGAATTTACTCACCAGAGATTTTTGAACATAAAGCAATCATGTAAAGATGGATGTTGATACAGTTTAAAGGAAAATATCTTCACAAACTGAAAATCTCTGTTCAGTAGCTGTCTGGAATAGATCCAAATTCACTTACTCCTGAAGTAATGACTACAGGGTAATTTGAATATCTGCTGGAGACACTTTAAGGTAAGAGAAAGAGCTTGACACCGTTGATATTCAAGTGTTAAAAGTGAAGCAAAAAGAGAGGATATAGACACTGTGGTTCTGTGCTGTCTTTCACTTCTTCTGTCTTCAGGATTACTAAGCTAATATTCAGGGTAACAGGATGAGGTGGGTTTTGTCTTGTTTGTTTGTTTGTTTGTTTGTTTGTTTGTGTTTTCCTTTCTCTTAGATGATTTAGTGCTAAAGTTCTGTCTTGTGTTCATGAAATTACAGCTCACCAATGCAAATATTTGGATTCCAAATGAAAGTATACAGTTTTCTATTTTGATCGTGTTGTAGTTTAGATGAAAAATATCACTAGGGAAATGTTAAAGCTTTCAGGCTACCTACTCATAAAGCAAACGGTGTCCAAAGCCAGCTCCTGGAGGGATCCACATTGTGTATATGTCTGTATAGGCCAATATATTTTCCACTAATGGGCTTTTATCCTGATCAGAGAGAGAAGGGAACAGCATGGGGCTGTTGGTGCTTTTTGTGTTTGCATTAATATTGTTTGTGTTTCTGTCTGTGTTGATCTGTGTGGGTGACCATGCATATATCTATATATGTATTGTTTACTCCTGTTTGTGTGCCTAGTGGGAGTAAACGCTGAATCTTGCTAGTGGCTGAAAGTGGAGCTGGAGCAGCTTCACCTTAGTCGGGCTGTCTGATTCATCCACCCCTAAAAAATCGCAGAATAATTCAGCCTGGAAAGAACTGCAGCAGGTCTTTGGCCCAATCTCCTGCTCAAAGTAGTAAGTAATCAGACAGGACACACAGAGGATTCTCCCCTCAGATGTTGCAAATGTCTCTGGCCAGTTTATTCCAAAACCTGATCATCCTTGTAATAAAGAAGTCTTTCACCATAGTAAACCAAAGCTGTGTTCTTCGTTTCTCTCTGTAGTGGTTTTGCTTGGGATAGAGTTAATTTACTGCACAGTAGCAGGTATGGTGATGTATTTTGGAGTTGTGCTGAAAGCAGTGTTGAAAACACAGGCATGATTTAGCTATTAGTGCATAACACAGAGTGTCAAGAGCTTTTCTGCTTCTCACATTGCCCTGCCAGGCTGGGATGCCCAAGAAGCTGGAGCAGCTGACCCCAGCTGACCAAAGGGATATCTCCTACCGCATTACATCACTCTCAGTTGTAAAGATACATGGGAGAAGGAAGAGGAGGGCAGGGCATTTGGAGTTAGGGCGTCTGTCTTCTCAAATAAATATTATGCATGATAGAGCCCTGTTTTCCTAGAAGTGGCTGAACACCTGCCTGACAAAGGGGAGTAGTGAATAAATCCCTTATTTTGCTTTGCTTCCACATGCAGCTTTCATTTTCCCTATTAAACTGTCTTTATCAAAACCTTCAGGTTTTCCCACTTTTACCTTTCCGTCTCCCATCCCACTGGAGGGGAGTGAGCAAGGTAACAGTCAGGATTAAAACACAATGCTCCGAAGCAAAACTGAACGTTCTTAGTGTTTCCTTACAACACTGGAATAGCTTGAAGTACTTTCCAAAACCTAGTTTCTCATATGAGTGACCTGGTCTACCATTTGGCTGTGCTAAGGATAACTAGTTGGTGAATGTTGTCTGTGATGCCATCAACTTCATATGTAGTCTGGGACTTACAGGATGAGCCACACCAACCAGCCCTTCAGGGTTGCAATCAGCATTTAGAACTTTTCCATATATTTGGAATATCAACTGAATAACAGCTTCTCTTTCACTTCCCAGCTTACAAATAAATCCTCTGCCATGGTAGGTTCATCGCTAATTCTTGCTGGCAAAACTGTGCTACGTTCGTGTAAGTTCAGACTGAGACTCGCTCTATTTACCTTTGACATTCAGGTCACAGGAATGAAATGATCATTAACTTTGCCTATTATTTTCCAGAAATCCACTTTAGTAAGCAAAAATAATAGAGAACATTAATACTGCTTGGAAGTAAACTCTCCATCAGCAATTCCTAAAAGCCCTGGTCTATGGAAATTATATCTATAAGATGAATGATGCATTATTATTAGAAATTGCTATTTCAAGTTTCCCAAGCTAGAAGTCAATCCACCTTTATAGAATAAAAAGCTGACTTCCAATCCATTCTCCTCCAGAGCTTTTTTACAGAAATCTAACAAGTTACTTCAGTATTGATTCAATGATACCTCTATGGCTCCATCTCTTCTTCGTTACTGACAAATGGTAAGCTGAAATTATATTAATGACTCAAGTATGTCTAGATTTAGAACAATTTCAAAGGTCTCATTTCAAAATAAATAAAACATGAATGGCAAAAGGTTTTGTGATTTACAAACAATCCATCAGTTCAAGGGAATTAGAGCCTTTCCAAGAAAGAGTAGAGGATACAGGGGAAAAAAACCCTTGAAAGTCTGGTGTTTTCAGGCACTTTTGGCATTCTGTCTCTGTGTTTGATTTTGTGAGCTTTTTGATCACCGTCTGAGTGTGAAGTTTGTGTTTTCTTGAAAGAATTGTCACATAAATATAGGTACTACAGATAAACCTATTAGGTCATCTTATCCCTCTCCATGTCAGTGCAAGATCGTTGCCTCTGGTAAATTATCTAGTGCAGTCCAAGATGAAAAAACTCAAATTAAAAAAAAAAAAAAGACAACCCAAAATAAGCTACTATCATTCCCCTCCCTACGTAGGTTTCAACACTTATTTTCATTCTGAATCAGAAGACCGCTTAAAACTCCTGATAGAACAAAAAAGATAGAGCGTGCTCTGTAGCAAAAGATTTCCAGCGGTGTGAAAACTCATTGGGAATCTGGAAAACCTGAATTCCTGTTTCTTACCCTGGAGGGATTTGGATGATCTTTCCCACATCCTGGCCAAATAAGAAGGCTGCTAATAACTCTGAAGAACCACGTCTCCCTTAAAAGCCTCTTCAACATTTGAAAGGAATGTACAGCTTGAAATTTTTTTTTGTCATTTCTGGTTTAAATTTTCTAAAATTAATTTGCGCTGCATCTTATTTGATCTTGGTTACACACTAAAACCACCTTAAATAATTCCTCTCTATCCTTGATGTTTATAGCCTTCAAATATATGTAGACAGTTAACTTTTCCCTTCTCCCTTCCCCCCTCCAGTCATTGCTTAGCAAGTTATACATATTTATTTCTTTTAATCTTTCACCATAAGTCAATCCTTTCAGTCCCTTAATAATTTATGTTGCTTTTCCTTGAATTTCCTCCAATGTGTCAAGAATTTTTCTAGTACTGTGAGACCCTGCATACTTTATTCTAGACATATACTCAACTGTTGACACGAGGAGAGATAGAAGGAGGGGAATATCAGTAGCTTGTGTTTCCTTATTTATTTTTTTTTCATGCTTGAATTTTGTTATTTTTTTTAGAATACCAGAAACAAACCTTGTTATTTCTTGCCTTATAGTGAGTGTACATACTATACATATGTACACGCACATATAATGGAAATATGAAAATAATTTAATGTCAGGTCCTCTTGAAAGATCACCTGACATCAGAAGACAGATAAACAAGTCAAAGCTACAAAACATAACTCAGTCAGAGATCTGACAGCTGTAGTATCTCTACATGCAGAATTCTCCTCTCCACGTTGGTGATTTTGCAAACATTTGAAGAGGTCTGTAAGTGAACATGGCTTAGTAGTTTCCAGTCTTGGAAGGTGATATGAATGCATAACAACCTGAGGTGTGCCCAACATAGCAAAATGAAACATTCTCTACAGAAAACAGTTCTTAGGCCACGTGAAGAATTTAAGATGGTTCTTTATTTCACCAGGTGGTTCTGCAGGTCAATGTTGAAGTTGATTCTGATAGAGAGGAGCTCACTCACACCTAGGAGACTAACCAGACCTTATGGAAGCTCACCAAATGTAAGCTCACCAAATACAAGATGACACTACTCACCACATAAAAGTTACTTAGAGCTGGCCATGCTGCTGGAGCAGTGTGGGATTCAGTTATTGGGAGTGATCTTACAATCAGCTGGAGACAACTCTCTGGAGGACTTTAATCTCTTCACAGATAACAAGATAGAGGGACCACAGAAGAAACATTCCAATGTGTTGAGTAGTGAGAGCAATCAAAGAGCTAGTGGTTAGCATCTAGCTATGTGTACTGGTTGATGTGTTCAGATTGCCAGTGCAAGCCTTACCTCAATAGTTCAAGATAATTAGAAATCAAAGTTGCGCAGGGTGAAGGATGTACCTGAATGAAGAGTAGGAAAATGACAATTTCTTCCCACTTACAATGTCTCTATAGATGTCATTGCTCACAAGAGTAATTTGGTGGTATTCAAATGAGGTAAATTGTTTCACAAAAGTGATTTACCATGTCTAAATACATCATCTGCTCAGCTACTCAGCATCTCTCAGTTACCTCCTGAACAGTTTTATCATTCCCAGCTGCAGGGGACTCAACAACAAAGTGGTTATTGTCTCTCTTCTACATTGACATTGAAATACATGTAAGTCAGGTGCTTTGGGAAAAACAGAAAATAATCCATCATAAAACATCATTTCAGTTGTTTAGAGAAGATTTGCTTTGAGATTTACCTTTCCATTTTAAAATGTTTATAGGCATAAACTAGTTGACATTTAAAGCTATAATGGATGTTTATACTGGACCTTAAATTTCCAAATTCTTGCAAGTAACTAATGATTTTACAAGAAGTAAGATTTGTCAAAATCATTCTTTACACCCAAACTATTAGAATTACAGATATTTTTTACCCCTAAAAGCTTTAAAATTGCTATTTGTTCGTGGTATTAGACAATAATCATAGCACCATAGGATCGCAGAACGGCCTGTATTGGAGTAGACCTTTAAAGGTCATCTAGTCCAACCCTCCTGCAGTGAGCATAATGAAAGGCTATCCTTGATAAAAACTTGTTTTACACCCTTTGATGCAAAAAGGAAATAATCTGCTGTCATGAGGGAGCCTCTTCTTTTGCAATAATCCGTCAACCTTGCTTTTCTACTACCTGTGCTCTAAATACACACCAGTTTCCTCTGAGGAAATATTTACTATTTGGAGTTTTTCAGTCTCAAAATGTCTCTTGTTTGCTTTCTGATTTGTGTTTGTATATTTATCTAATAATTAGATTTTAATGTTCTAATTCCGTGAGTCCAGGAATTCTTCTAATTTTCTGCAGTTGGTCATATGTCCATGGAACAATAAAATCAAAGGATAGTTTGGATTGGAAGGAACCTTTAAAGGTCATCTAGTCCAACACCCCTGCAGTGAGCAGGGACACCATCAATTAGATCAGGTTGCTTAGAGCTTCGTCCAACCTGACCTTCAATGTTTCCAGGGATGAGGCTTATACCAGCCCTCTGGGCAACCTGTGCCAGTGTTTTACCACCCTCATTGCAGAAAATTTCTTCTGTACAGCTAGTTTAAATTAACTTACTTTATTTTAAAAACATTACACCTTGTCCTATTATAATAGGTCCTACTATAAAGTTTGTCCCCATCTCACTTATAAGCCCACTATAAGTACCAAGTAAGGTCTCCTCCAAGCCTCTCTTCTCCAGTCTGAACAATCACAATTCTCTCAGCCTTTCCTTGTAGGAACATCCCCCTGACACTTTCGTGGTTCTCCTCTGGACCTGTTCCAATGGGCCCATCTGCTTTCTCTGGTGAGGACTCTAGAGCTGTAGTCCCACTCCATGTGGGATCTCACCAGAGCAGAGTAGAAGGGCAGAATCACCTTCTTCAACCTCCTGGTCAAGTTTCTTTTGCTGCAGCCCAGGATGCAGTTGACTTTCTGGGCTGCGAATGCATGTTGTTAAGTTATGTCTAGGTTTTCATCCAGTACTGCCCCAAAGTCGTCCTTGGCAGGGTTGTGTTCAATCCCTTCATCCCTTTGTCTGTTGTTACCAGGGGCTGCTGTGACTGATGTGAAGGACCTTGTACTTGGCCTTTTCGAACCTTATGATGTTCACATGGGCCCACTTCTCAAGCATGGCCCCCTCTGCATGGCATTCAGTCCCTCAGGAGTGTCAACAGCACCACTCAGCTTGGTCCCACTATCTATGTTTTTGATAAAGGTAACAATCAGTAAAGATCCCAAAACAACCCTGCATAGGACACCAGTTGTCACCCATCTCCATTGCTATGCTACCCTCTGAATGTGGCCATCTGCTGGCAGGAGATCAGGAGACAAACACAGAGACTAAAATAGTCAGCGAATGAATAATTCATTACAGAGCATCAGAAGCTTTTATAGAAAAGGCAATAGTACACGCAACAGGTATGTAAATCTTTACTTTAGTATTAGTTAATATCGTGTGTCCATGTGAATACACTAATTGTCTGATTGGTTAGTATCTTTAATAAGAATAATTGTTCGTTAGTACAGTTTTGCACGTATGCCACGTATACACAAGTACAGAGTCTCTCTTATCACATCAGGGAGGTATCCAAGCTGATACTCCCTAAATCTTCCCAGAGACCTCGCTTCTTGGCTGTCCTTGGTGTCTGCTGCTCCTCAGTGCATTAGCTCACAGGCTAGGTTGTTCACATGGTCAGTTTCCAAGAGAAAGTCCTTCAGCATTCCAACAGCCATCCAACCAATTCCTCAGCCACCAAACAGTTCATCCATCAAATCCTCATCTCTCCAATATAGAGAGAAGGATGTTGTAGGGGACCCTGTCAAAGGCCTTACAGAATTCCAGATAGACAACGTGTGTAGTTCTTCCTTTGTCCAGTGATGTAGTCACTCCATTATAGCAAGACACAAGTTTGATCAGACAGGCCTTGCCCTTGGTGAAGTCATGCTTGCTGTCTCAAACCCCCTCTCTGTCCTCCGTGATCCTTAGCATAGCTTCCAGAAGGATTAGTTCCATGATCTTCCGCAGCACGGNTGTATTGGAGTAGACCTTTAAAGGTCATCTAGTCCAACCCTCCTGCAGTGAGCATAATGAAAGGCTATCCTTGATAAAAACTTGTTTTACACCCTTCGATGCAAAAAGGAAATAATCTGCTGTCACGAGGGAGCCTCTTCTTTTGCAATAATCCGTCAACCTTGCTTTTCTACTACCTGCGCTCTAAATACACACCAGTTTCCTCTGAGGAAATATTTACTATTTGGAGTTTTTCAGTCTCAAAATGTCTCTTGTCTGCTTTCTGANTAATGAAAGGCTATCCTTGATAAAAACTTGTTTTACACCCTTCGATGCAAAAAGGAAATAATCTGCTGTCATGAGGGAGCCTCTTCTTTTGCAATAATCCGTCAACCTTGCTTTTCTACTACCTGCGCTCTAAATACACACCAGTTTCCTCTGAGGAAATATTTACTATTTGGAGTTTTTCAGTCTCAAAATGTCTCTTGTCTGCTTTCTGATTTGTGTTTGTATATTTATCTAATAATTAGATTTTAATGTTCTAATTCTGTGAGCCCAGGAATTCTTCTAATTTTCTGCAGTTGGTCATATGTCCATGGAACAATAAAATCAAAGGATAGTTTGGATTGGAAGGAACCTTTAAAGGTCATCTAGTCCAACACCCCTGCAGTGAGCAGGGACACCATCAATTAGATCAGGTTACTTAGAGCTTCGTCCAACCTGACCTTCAATGTTTCCAGGGATGAGTTTATACCAGCCCTCTGGGCAACCTGTGCCAGTGTTTTACCATCCTCATTGCAGAAAATTTCTTCTTTACAGCTAATTGAAATTGACTTACTTTATTTTAAAACCATTACACCTTGTCCTGTTATAATAGGTCCTACTATAAAGTTTGTCCCCATCTCACTTATAAGCCCACTATAAATACCGAGTAAGGTCTCCTCCAAGCCTCTCTTCTCCAGTCTGAACAATCACAATTCTCTCAGCCTTTCCTTGTAGGAACATCCCCCTGACACTTTCGTGGTTCTCCTCTGGACCTGTTCCAATGGGCCCATCTGCTTTCTCTGGTGAGGACTCTAGAGCTGTAGTCCCACTCCATGTGGGATCTCACCAGAGCAGAGTAGAAGGGCAGAATCACCTTCTTCAACCTCCTGGTCAAGTTTCTTTTGATGCAGCCCAGGATGCAGTTGACTTTCTGGGCTGCGAATGCATGTTGTTAAGTTATGTCTAGGTTTTCATCCAATACTGCCCCAAAGTCGTCCTTGGCAGGGTTGTGTTCAATCCCTTCATCCCTTTGTCTGTTGTTACCAGGGGCTGCTGTGACTGATGTGAAGGACCTTGTACTTGGCCTTTTCGAACCTTATGATGTTCACATGGGCCCACTTCTCAAGCATGGCCCCCTCTGCATGGCATTCAGTCCCTCAGGAGTGTCAACAGCACCACTCAGCTTGGTCCCACTATTTACGTTATTGATAAAGATAACAATCAGCACAGATCCCAAAACAACCCTGCATAGGACACCACTCATCACCCATCTACATTGGTATGCTACCCTCTGAATGTGGCCATCTGCTGCCAGGAGATCAGAAGACAAACTCAGAGACTAATATAGTCAGTGAATGAATCGTTCATTACAGAAGATCAGAAGCTTTTATAGAAAAGGCAATAGTACACGCAACCGGTATGTAAATCTTTAGTATTGGTTAATATCATGTGTCCATGTGAATACACTAATTGTCTGATTGGTTAGTATCTTTAATAAGAATAATTGTTGGTTAGCACAGTTTCGCAAGTACGCCACGTATACACAAGTACAGAGTCTCTCTTATCACATCAGGGAGGTATCCAAGCTGATACTCCCTAAATCTTCCCAGAGGCCTCGCTTCTTGGCTGTCCTTGGTGTCTGCTACTCCTCAGTGCATTAGCTGACAGGCTAGATTGTTCACATGGCCGTTTTCCAAGAGAAAGTCCTTCAGCATTCCAACAGCCATCCAAGCAATTCCTCAGCCACCAAGCAGCTCATCCGTCAAATCCTCATCTCTCCAATATAGAGAGAAGGATGTTGTAGGGGACCCTGTTAAAGACCTTACAGAATTCCAGATAGACAATGTGTAGTTCTTCCTTTGTCCACTGATGTAGTCACTCTGTTATAGCAAGACACAAGTCTGATCAGACAGGCCTTGCCCTTGGTGAAGCCGTGCTGGCTGTCTCAAATCACCTCCCTTCCCTCCATGATCCTTAGCATAGCTTCCAGGAGGATTAGTTCCATGATCTTCCCAAGCACAGAGGTGAGGGTAATAGGTCAGTAGTTCCCAGAGTCCTCTTTTCTACCCTTCCAAAAAATGGATTCAATCATAGAATCATATCCAGTCACCAGGGCCTTCACTCCACTGCCGTGACTTTTCAAATATCATGGAGAATGTCTTGGCGTGAGGTGATATTTTCTTTATTTCCTCTGTCTTTTCATTCATTATGTTCTCCTTATGGCAAGTTGCTGTATCCCAATACTTTACCTTTCCAACTTTAAAATAGATTTAAGATATGCTTCCACAATGAGACTGTCCTTTTTTTTTTTTTTTTGGTGTACTTTCACCACCCTTAATTTAGTGTAGTCACATTTTAGTGTATTACTGCCACACGATCCTCCTAAGGCAATAATCTACAGCATGTTCTGTGTGTAAAGGACATAAATATTCCTGATATTGATAGCTGTGATGCTCCATCAGTCCATCCTGTCTATACTACAATTTTTTCCTTGAAGTTATATCTAACCTTGCTCTTTTCCACCGTCTGAATATGTTCATTTATGCATTTAATCTGTTCCTCCAGCAAATTTACTGACTGGAGGAATTTGTCATTTATGCATGAAAATCTCTTTTCAAACAATGTATCATACTTATAGAACACTCTACGTTTCAGAGGACTTTCCAGATATTAACCAATTAATCAAAGATACCTACATAGAATAGAAACTAAAATTTTAGTATCTCAATTTAAAAAAAAGACAAAACTGAACAGAAAGATTTGAGTAGCTCAAGGCAACACTGAAAATTAGTTGCAGATTCAGAACAATGACTCAAAGTTTCATGGGCAATACTTCTGTGTTCAAATATTGGGGAAGCTTCTCTCCATTGCACTGCAATTTCAACACCTACAAGAATTTTCTTACAATTTATCACATGGCCCTGAAATTCGTACAATGAATTTGTTATTAGCCCAATTATTTTAGTGTTGCTGACTGACAGGAATTACAGCTCAAGGTTTTGGAGAAGGAGAATTTGCTGATCTCCCTTTACGAAGCAGAAAACTCATATGTGAACTTGGAAGACCCCAATACCTCAAGTTTTAAATCTTTGGCATTTGTAATATGAGGTAGTTGTATTTTCTCTCTCAGAATTCACGGGTTTGTGCACATTAATTTTGAAGAATGCAGAGCAGCGTGCCTGAGAAGATCCACTCGAGTTAAATTTGTCGTTTCTTTGTTGATTTCCATTCTAAACAGAAGAGGATGTGAGGAAAACAGTGTATGTTCACTTCTTGTCCTGATGCACTTCTTGCACAAGGCCAATCTCTTCATCCTTGTAAACAAG